>JAZKJV010009139.1:600000-1185289 GCA_037367405.1 Ottelia alismoides | reverse complement strand
TCTTATATTAAATCCAGGGTTAACTTCAATAGAAACTCCGAAAATATCCAATTGGGACAATGTCTATTATTATGGACATGTTGATTAGTCACATTCAGGATGAGATACCTTGGTTTTAAAGAACTTTGGTTTGTATTGTTTGTCAATGATATTATGTTGATTGATGAGACTAGAGATGGAGTAAATGATAAGTTTTCCTTAGAGACTAAAGGCTTTCTTATAAATAGGATTACGATTGAATATATGCGTGCACATTTGAGAAATTCCTAAGTAGTACCTCGGATTTACTTAAATCCTTAGGCACTACGACATTTTTTTTATCCGGATGGCGGATGCTACAGTGGTGTCGCATGTTGAACATGCGACATCATCTAATTTTTTTTTACTCAGGTACTACAGAGAAAATGCATCTTCGATATGCGACTATGGTATCGCATTTCGAAATGCGATATCTGTTAAGACCCCCGTTAAACCCAACTACGTTCTGCAAACCCTCATGTGCCTCCTTCGACCCCATCGCCTCTTGTGGCCCCTTCGACCTCCTGCTCAGCCGCGGCTTCCTCCCGCTCTTCCCCTCTTCCTCCCGCTCCGCCAACTCCTCCAAGGTCCTCCTCTGCCTCCTCCTGTGTCGTCGCCGCCTCTCCCGTGTCCTCCGTTACATCTCCAAAGCTTTAATAAAATCCCTGATTTTTTTTAGGTTTATGATATATAATACACATATTTCTCTTCATTTCATGATTGTATAATATTGATTTGTATGTTGCCTCACGTATTATGTCGGAATAGAGTCGATATATTGTATGTTTCATTTGAAGGACGCGATTATTGGTTCTTCGACGTCTAATGTGCGTGGTTTTGGGTTAATGCTTACTTTGACATTCGATGAGATGTTGAACTTAATCTACCGTAAGTTCAATATGGATGTGAATAATCAAAAAATCCAACTATTACATCGCATCCCTCGGGGTGCAGGCAAAGAGCCAATGTTTTCGTCTATAGTCGATGATGATGATGTACAAGGAAATTTTGTGTATGCTAGGATTATTGGAGAATCGATGCCTGCTGACATTATTATTGAAACTCTATCGGTAGGCGAAGTCCCGAATGTTGTTGATGTGGACGATCTCCTTGCTTCCGGACCCTCCGTTGTCCCTAGCAAGGAACCCTCAATTGTCCCTAGCACTGATGTGCCCATAACGCAGCCATCTACAGATCACGAATGGCGCATAAGTGACACTTTGCTAAGAGAGGTTAATCATGCCTTAGATGACTTCATCCCTTGGGGAACCGACGATGATCTGGAAGAGGATAGTGATCAAGATGTTGAGGATAATGTCGTAGACGAGGAGATGCGAGCCGATGAACAAATCACGCAAATTGTTCCCTATTTACCATTTTTTGGGGTAAGAGGAACTGATACTCGTTCAACCTATGAGGATGACATTCGAATAAAGTCTGGACTTGACAGTGTTGTTGATGAAATAAGCAAGGGCAGAACCTTCAAATGTAGAGATGATTTGATTTATGTTGTAAAGAAATATCACATCCTGGCACACTACGACTTCATGGTTAAAGAATCCATCAGTTTGATGTGTTCTGTTTTTTGCACGTACAGATCGAAAGGATGTATTTGGTATTTACGTGGTTATTACAGAAAATTCGATGGTTTGTGGGTGATCTCTAAGATTGTTGGCTCGCACATTTGTATAAACCCTACAGTTAATCAAGATCATCCTCAATTAGACTACAAATTCATGTCTAGATCACTTTTATCTCTGGTGAGGGATGACTCTAATGTTCGGGTGTCAAGTTGTAGAGCTCGCATCCACGAGATGTATAATTAGTAATTACTGAGTTACCAAAAAAGTGCATGGGATGTTCAGAGGAAAGCAATCGGAATAATATTCAGTGATTGGAAGAAGGCTTATACTAAGATACCTTATCTATTGCATGCAATGAAGGCCGTCATACCGGGGACTGAAATAGATATCGAACATAGCGAACATCCAGATCCTCG
Organism: Ottelia alismoides; assembly: GCA_037367405.1. Lineage (NCBI taxonomy): Eukaryota > Viridiplantae > Streptophyta > Magnoliopsida > Alismatales > Hydrocharitaceae > Ottelia > Ottelia alismoides. The sequence continues at coordinate 1,183,272 of JAZKJV010009139.1, read as the reverse complement.
AAAACCACATTACCGTAAATTTCAACGATGTTTTTGGGCATTTGGCACTTGCATTGAAGCATTCATATATTGTCGGTCTTTGACACTGTTGTAAAAGTCGACCGACTAGGCCGACTAGTCGGTCCGACTAGTCGAGTCGGGGGGGTACCCGACTCGACTAGGCCAAATCGGTCAATAGTCGGTCAGACCCGATTAATCGCCCGATTAGTCGGCCTAGTCGGCCGACTAGTTGGCCGACTTTTGCATAGAGATTTCTCGGGCTTTGAGAGCTTAGAGGTCTAATGAACAGATATACCCTCTAAACATGATTCACAAAAAATATTGTTGAGCTTCAAACCGAAGGAGGATGTCGAAAGGTATACCATACTATGAAGTCACTGCTTCTTAGATGTTGTTAGGATCTACATTGTGATCATTAGCAGTTATAATCATCTTTATCAAGGGAGAAACTGAGTGGTAGCTCAAGTGGAGATTGTGTGTTAGGAAAAAATTTGCTCAAAAGAAACTGATAAATATGTAGAAACATTTTTCTTATTTATATACATAATTCCAGGTGAAAGACCAAGAAATGACTCAGATCAATCTGCTATCGAAAAAAGCTTATAATGATTATAGGGAAGAGTTTTATCTTGTGGAATAGTGATCACGGAAATCGGGTTACTGACATAAATAGTGCTCTTGAACTACTGAGAAAGACAGGACGTCTGAATGAAACTAGTGGTGAGATTTGCTGAGATTGATGAGGGGATTTGAGAGCTTAGAGGCAGAATGTGCATCAGATTTTCCTAGTCTAAGAACAAAGAACGTGTATGTTATCTTGGATATGATATCATTCAGGAAACTAGAACTGCAATAAGAAGTTGTGATGCCAAATCATAGTCTCTCAACATAACAAAATATAAAAACAAAAAACACTAAAAATGTTAAATAAAAATTATAAGAAAATTCTGTCTGTACTTTAAATTATAGTTTTTCATCTAGATATAAAATATCAACTAATTAATATACTATCCTCGATAATTTTACTTAAAACTTTGTGATTTAATTTCACGTTGGTTAACTTATATAAGATTAGAATTGCGTTTATTACGCCTAAATGTTCGTTAACTTAGATACTTCTTGTTGATTTGCATGATAGTTAGGTAACTTAGGTTATTTACCTTTTATGGTTGTTGATTAGCTTTGTATTAATTTATTTCTAACTTCAACTCGTGCTACGTACCAAACATTTTGTTCTTAACATTTTGTCCGTGCTATGAGCCAAACATTTTGTTCTTAACTTGCTTCGTTTTTTCTTCTGTTGCTATAATTTTTAAAGCTCTCAAAAATATTAAAACTGCTAAATATATGAATATAAATGAGAGTATATGTTATAAAACTTGATTTATATATTTAAAATAATTAAAAAATTCAAAACCGACTAATGCCCGACTAAATCCGATTACTCTCCCGACTGCCGATTAATCCTTAGTCAGTGACCCTGCCGACCGAGTACCGACTGCCGACTTCTGCAACCTTGGTCTTTGATTAGTATTGATGGGACTCATTTGTATAGCAAGTACAAACAGAAATTGTTGATTGCTTGCGGATTGATGGGGATAAATATGTCGCTCCCCTCGCATTCGGAATCATTGATGAGGAATCTGGCACTTCATGGAAGTGGTTTCTTTCATTGTTACGTATCAGGGTAATTGGTATGCGTGCATGGCCAATATGTATCATTTCTGACCGTAATTCTGGAATAAAATCTGTAATGAATGGCGTTGATGCAGATTTATTAGAACCTTTTGCATACTGGTGTTTTTGTTTGAGGCATGTCGCAAGCAACTTCAATAGTGTTTTTAAGAATGGCTCTATGAAAGTATTGGTACAAGCAGCCACACTTCAAACGACAAGTAGGAAGTTTACGTATTTCATGAGGAAATTGCAGGAGTGGAACACATAAGAAGGTAGATAGTTTTCAACTCACGATTGTCACAGAGAGCAATGGACTTTAGTATATGATGGTGGTTTTAGGTTTGGTCAGATGACTACAAATCTTAGTGAAAGCTATAACGCAGTTCTTAAGGATGCCCGATGTTTGCCGACTTCTACATTGATCGAGAAGACATTTTATAATCATGTCTTATACTTCAACCATCGTGTAGAAGAGGCTATAGTTGCCCTCGCGGCAGGACGTAAATTCACACAATTTGCTGCATCAAAGCTACACCGTTGGAGTGCAGCTGTGAATGGACACACAGTAACCCAAATACAAAGGCAGTCGGGCATACTGTTTGAGGTATTGAGTGGTGTTCGACGCACACAGTACGGGATTCAAGATTACAAACGGTACACGATAGAACTTGGGCCAACATAGATGTACATGTAATAAATGACAAATTTTTCGTATGCCATGTTCCCACGCTATTGCGTTCATTTATAAACGTCGAGCAGAAGTTGATTCTTATGTTGGTGAATGGTACACATGGCAACAACAATTAAAGGTTTACGGAGGACGGTTTTTTCCAATTGGTGACCGGGAAACGTGGGCCCCATTGGAGTACCCGGGATTATGTCCCGATAAAAAGCGTAAGCGTGGCAAAGGTCGCCTACGGTCAACTAGGATTTATAATGAAATGGATGTTAGGGATGTCATTCGATGGAATATATGTTCTTTTTGTGGTATACCTGGTCAAACAAAACATGGTTGTCCTAATAAAAGCAGAAGGGATTCTCGAGCATCCACATCTAATGCACAACCATCAGAAAGGAGTACAAATAAATGTGACACATGTGGCGGAGAAGGCCATAACAAACGTAGATGTTCTGTTTTGAGTAAGTTTACCTTCTTTTTAAACGAAAATGTCGACAGAATATATGTTCTTTTTGTTGCTTGATGCAAATTTACGTCTTCTAAATTACATTTTTTAAGTACAAATGGACCCCGGACCGCTTGACCCATCCGTTTTGAGTCAGCAGGAGCGACATCGTTCACGTCGTGTTTGGGCAGGCGATGTAAGCCATTTATTAATCTCAAATCATTAAGTGCTTGCCATAATACTTCTTGTAACATTTCAATTGTAGGCATCATCGTGGTTGCATTGTCGAGGACGGAAATCAGATGTACACCGCATCCCTTTAGATGACCGCCTACTGCCTTATGTAGCTCAAGCAAGATTTCGATGTATTCAGAATTAGAATTTATCACACTAGATTGGCATTTAATTACAGCTTTGGTGGAGCGATGGAGACCTGAGATACACACTTTCCAAATAGCCAGTGGAGAGATGTCCATTACGTTGCAGGATGTCGCTTTCACCTTGGGGTTACGGATTAATGAACCGGTGGTTATAGGAGAGACCACCCCTGGAGCGACGTGGGCTGACACATGCGAGCAGTTTCTCGGTGTCAGACCCCTACCTTCTGAGATTATTGGCAGCAGAGTTACGACGAGCTGGTTATTTACACATTTTATAGAATTGCCATCATATACAGAAGAGGTGGTCTTGCAGAGGTATGCACGAGCATACATTTTACAATTACTGGGTGGTGTTTTATTCACGGATGAGTCGGGGTCTTTGATTTCTCTGATTACACTTCCACATCTGCATAATCTACAATACTCTAAGATGCTGAGCCGGGGATCTGTGGTACTTGCATTTCAATACAGGCATCTATGTTAGCAGCAGAAATGGCGACCGAGGAGATTAGAGGCTCGATCATATTGCTTCAGTTGTGGGCATGAGAGCATTTTCCACACATTGCTCCTGTGATTAGGGAAACACAGCAGTGGCACGGCCATCCGTTAGGAGCTCATTGGGTTGCGGCATTTGCGCATCGTCGACAACCAACACACGTCGTAAGACCATACCACGCTTTCAACATTCAATCACCAGAGCAGGTAGATAAGCACCATACTGCAACACATCCTTCATTTTTCTGTACAAAACAACCACTAAACTACATATCAATTTTTCGTGCAGGTGTTGTGGACGCCATATAATGATGACATACTTGCACATCTGCCTTCCTATTGTCTCGACGGATAAAACATTTGGAGGGCAAGGATACCGTTGATATACTTCCACATTGTGGGATATTATTTTTCGGGCCGCTTTCTTCGTCAATTTGGCGGCCGCCAAGACATTCCCGTGCCGTGCTTTACATTCCAGGACCTTCACGCCATCGACTTAAGGGGAAAGATACATATTGATTGGAGGTCCAAACATTGGGTGCATATACGTGAGTGGGATGATCGACTGGATAGAGTTATTGCCCTTGACGAATCTAAAGGGATCATTGCGACTCCAAGCTATATGGATTGGTACAGAATGATTACGTGGAGATTTATAGGTCGGTTAGGGGCAACTTTGGCAAGCAACGTAAGAACACTCACCAAATATGTTGTTAGTTTTACGAGGATGTTTTTGTAAGATTAACCACTATATGTATTCCTTTTTTTGATGCAGATATCAAGGTGGGACCGCATATACGATACCGGACACCGGGAATGTCGGGAATTGCAGTCCAAGCAACGGCTGAAATGGAGCAATGGTTGGCATTCCAATTTGCAGATACGCTTACAATACACAAGGAGCGTGCTTACCAGGCTCAGGTAGAGGCTAGATGAGGAAGGGCTAGAAGGAGAGGAAGAGGCAGGGGCAGAGCACATGAACCACCAGCCATACTAGTGGACGAGGAGGAAGACGCAGGGGTAGATGAAGATGTTCCATCCCTGGAATTGGAGAGCCAGTTCGTCATACCAATTGTCGAGCGATCGAATGAAGACATGCCAACACCGTAGGCACTGATGAGGCTGGGCGTGGACATGAGGGATACTCAACCCATTTACTGCACGCTGACACCTCCACCAATGCCAACATTTGAGGACGACGGTGCAGGACCCTCCCAAATAACGATGATAAATTAGGGCAGTCGTTTATTACCCTTTGATCCACATGGTACAACGAGGACATATCAACAGAGAAGCGATAATTTGTAAAATTTTAAGTTGTTCTAAATATGATGTTATTCATGGAAACACATTTTGTAAAATTCAAGGTTAATGAAATTTTTATGTTTTTGAATGTATGGGAGTCAATTATGTGAATGTTTGTGTGCATTTTGTTTATACCAATATTAATGTAGATAATTTGATATATTATGAACATGTGCATTTAATTTATTCCAATTTCAATGTGGAAAACAAGATCAATTATTAATGAATGGCTTTATTCTACAAAATTCCCTGCAAATGTTGCAATCCAGGAAGTTCTTTTAATATCGCATACTCAACATGCGATATAATAGAAACTTCCTAGAAATTTTACGAATCCAGGGTGTTTCTCCAATATCGCATTCTCAACATGCAATATAATAGAAACTTCCAGGAAATTGTGCGAGTCTAGGGTATTTCTCCAATATCGCATTCTCAACATGCGATATAGGAGAAACACCATAGAATTGCATCATTTCCAGGAAGTTCTTGCTATATCGCATGTTTGGAATGCGATATTAAAAGAAAGTAACCTTGAATAGCACATGCAAGAGTTTTTAAAGTAGCGTGTATCGAAGATGTGTTTTCTCTGTAGTACCTGGGTAAAAAAACATTAGATGGTGTCGCATGTTCAACATGCGATACCACTGTAACATCCAGATAAAAGAAATATGTCGTAGTACCTAGGGATTTAAGTAAATACGAGATACTACTTAGGAATTTCCCTCCAACATGACATGGAAATCGGTTACTCATAGAATAAATGCAGGTTATCTAAGGTGGAGAGGATTCTTTATCTTTCTATGTGATAAGAAAATTCCTTAGAAAATTAAAGGAAACTATTACAAAGAAGCCGTGAGAATGCTATGCACTATGGATCTAAATGTTAGCCTATGAACAATAGATATGTGCAGAGAATGACGGTAGCGGAAATGAAAAAGTTAAGGTGGATGTGTGTTCATACATGAAAAGATCGAATTTTGAATGATGCGATCAGAAAGAAACTTGGTTTAACTTCGATAGAGGATAAGATGAGAAAACCGCTTAAGATGGTTTGGCCATTCACAAAGGAGTTCGGTTGATGCACTAGATAGAAGACGCGAGATTTGATGTTGAGTTGGCTAAGAGAGGGTGAGGAAAGCCCAAGAAGTGTTGTAATGAGACTATCTCAAGGGATCTTAGTTATTTGGATCAATACTCAAGGATGTGACTGAAGATAGATATAAATAGAGGCAAAAATCCATGCAACCGGCCCTATTTAATGTGGGAGAAGGCTTTGTTGTTGTGTCACTACATCAACTATCCTAGCTTCAAAAATCTCATCTCGCAACGAATTATCTTTAATACATTATTGTACTTCAAGAATGGACATACCTTTTTTGGAAGGGACTATGCACCAAATTTAAGAAAGACAAGATTTTTGCACGTAATTGTTGAAATATCGAAACCTCCCTCCACATTTTGAAATTAGGCTTCTGATTCACAAACCTCACGAGCATTAGAGCCTTGAGCGAAGCTTGAACTTCCCTAGCCTTTTCTGAAAATTTCTTGTGCATGGGCATTGATGTACTCCCTTTTTTGGTTGCTTGCTTTGCTGCAAAATCCCCTTGGGGGTGTTTTTTACATTGGTTCACAGAAGTAAGGACATTTCCATCCTCATTGAAACTTCCAAGACCTCATTAACATAAGTCACGCTTTTCTTGAACTGGGAAAAAGTTTTTCGAGGGGATCTTCTGCAATTATCGAAATATAGGTCATAAATAGGAGAAAAGGAGAGATCGTAACCTACTTTGCAGGAACAATCGTTGTCCATATGATGGTGGCAACACTAAGCCCAGTTGTTGGCAGCGACAATCTTATGGCTTCAAGACGCAGATGTTGACTGATAGCACCACCATCACCATGGAGAATGATGGTAGTTGGAAGTGCTAACAAAGGTGATAGGATCCAGAAGCATTGAAGGGATGATGGCAGTGACAGTTGGAATGGTAGAGGGACCTAGTGTCAAGTGAGATTGGTTGATCACCGTCAACATTCAAATGTAAGGATGGGATGTTGGGGTCGACGGGGGTGATGATTGGCAGTATTGATGTCAACAAGGCTTTGGAAAGCAGAGGGGACAAAGAGTGTAAGAGTGATGGTATGGAGGAGAAAACAGGGAGGTTGGTGTTAGCCATTGTCGAGGATGATGTTGACAATTGTTATGGGGCCAGGTTGGACTTGGACATTGTTGTAATAGATAAGAGACATTGTTGTAATAGATAAGAGTGTCAGGTTGATGTGGAAAAGACAATGAGAATGAAATTGCATGCTTTATTCAAGAGGTTTAGAGGTCCTTATATAGGGGGAACCCTAGAGAGCCCAAAATAAGGAAAATACATAAATACCCCTATAGGGGTTACAATGAGAAACTAATAACTGTAAAATACAACTAACACTCCCCCTCAAGTTGGAGCATATCTATCGATCATGCCCAACTTGGAAGCTATCCATGATAGGCACTTATTGGGTAAAGACTTCGTGAATATATCTGCAAGCTAAAGATCTGTTCTGATGTGAGTAGTAATCTTGCCAACCTGTATGGCGTCACGAACAAAGTGGCAGTCAATCTCTATATGCTTAGTTCTCTCATGGAACACAGGATTCATGGTAATGTATGCGGCGGATTTGTTGCCACAGTATAGTAGAATAGGAATAGTAACAACAATAACGAGTTCCTGTAGGAATGTCAATAGCCACGTGATCTCACAAGTAACATGGGCCATCGCCCTATACTCTGCTTCTACACTTGATCTGGATATAACATTTTGTATCTCGCTCCTCCAAGTCACAAGATTTCCTCCAACCATCATAGCATATCCTATGGTGGAGCGGCGATCCTCAGGTGAACTTGCATAATTAGCATCAGCATAGGCAATAACATCAGTGTAGCCATTTACCCCATAAAAGAGGCTACGTCCTGGGGATTCCTTCAAGTATCGTAGGATCTAGAGGACATCCTATCAGTGACTGTAGCAAAGTTGCTCCATGTATTGGCTATCTCTACTCAATGTGTAAGAAATATCCGATTTGGTGATAGTGAGGCAAAGGAGTTTTCCAACCAAACTTATGTATTGCGTAACATCTTCGAAGACAGGATCAAAGGATGTGAAGGGTTTCTTCGGATCTACAGGAATACCAGAGGGCTTGCATCCAACTAATCCAGCTTTGATAAGGATGTCCAAACAATACTTCCTCTATGAGAGATGAAGTCCCTCTAATAGTATGTAGTGCTTTTATGCCCAAAAAATAGCGTAGTGGACCAAGGTCCTTGGTGACGAACAACTTCTGAAGAAAGGTTGTGGTCTCTAGTACCCCTTTATCATCATTACATGTGACAACCATGTCATGCACATAAACAGCAAGTATAACAGTACCAGTTGGTCGTCTCCTGACAAACACAGAGTAGTCAGAGGTTGTTCTTTGGAAGCCAAGAGTGTTGATTTTTGTAGAAAGTCTATCGAACCATGCCCTTGAGCTCTGCTTCAAACCATAGATTGCCTTGCGAAGTCGACATGTATACTGCCCCCCCCCTACTTCGTAACCAGGAGGTTGCATCATGTACACCTCCTCGAGATCACCATACAAGAATGCATTTTTCACATCGAGCCGAAAGATTGGCCAGGTCTTGTTTGTTGCCACTAAAAGAATAGTCCTTATAGATCCCATCCGTGCAACATGTGAGAATGTCTCAAAGTAATCAACTACATATACATGTGTAAACATTTGGCCACAAGACGAACTTTCAATCTGTCAATGGACCCGTCTGGCGACTGCTTAGTTGTGAAGATCCATCTGCAAGCCACAGGTCTAGTCCCCTTGAGATACTATACAAGATCTCATGTCCCTCTTGAAGTAAGAGCATCCATCTCCTCATTCAAAGCCTATCACTATCCAGAATCCTGCAATGCACTATGGCGGTCTCTTGGAATGGAAATCGTCATGAGAGCATATGCATATCTTCTGTCAGTGGATGATAAACTAGCAGTAGTAGTAAAATGAGACGCGGGATGAAAAGTACATTGCCTCTTAGTTCTGCATAAAGCAATGGGAAGCTCCTGAGGATCATCCGGGACAGCAGTGGAGGGGGCACTTGAAGAAGGCATATCACCCTGCAATAAAGGAACATGTAAAGGAACATTTGATGGTGTAGACATTAGCTTGTGCTTATAGACAATGGATGGAGGAGGGAGATCCAGATGAATATCTGTAACAAACTGAGTGAAGAAGCTGGTTTTCTTACAAAAGGTTACATCTACAGAGACATAATAGTGATGCCTAGTAGGATCATAACACCTGTAGCCTTTTTTTATTACAACAATAACCGAGGAAAACAAATTTAGTTGCATGAGGAGACAGTTTGTCGGTGGTATGAAAATTATAAACAAAAGCCACGCATCCAAAGATTCTCAGAGGTAGAGGAAAGGGTGATTCAATTGTGTATAACAAACATAACAGGGTGGAGCCATGCAGTGAAATAGAGGGGATTCTGTTGATAAGATGGATAGCAGTAAGAACAGCATCACCCCAGTAGGTTTAGGAACTTTCATCTGGGTGAGAAGGGAGCGAGCAATATTTAGTAGATGTCTGAGTTTCCTTTCTGCTACCCCGTTTTGCTGGGAGGTATACGGACATGAGGTTTAATGAATTGTGCATGGGATGTTAAAAAGTTTGTTAAATCATGTTAGGTGAATTTAAAAGGCATTATCAGAGCGAAAAACTTGAACACCAGTGGATAAAATATTGTTGACATAATGGAAAAAAATCTTAACAATATTATTAATCTCTAAACGCTCTTGTAACAAATAAACCCAAGATTATCAATTGTAATCATCAACAAAAATGACAAATACTTATGTCCACTCAGAGTACGGACCGAACATGGGCCTCAAATATCACAATGGACTAAAGAAAAAGGTACTTTACCTCGTGGCTCTGTACGAACAAGAAAAGATGCTCGATGATGTTTCTCGAACTGACATGCCTTGTAGTCAAAAGGTTTGAGCATAGAAAGTTCAGGGAACATCAAAGAGATGGCTTTGGCAGACGGATAACCAAGGTGAAGGTGCCAGAGAGGAGGATCTTCGAAGATGGACGCAACACCAGCAAAACTAGAAGCAGATGGGATAACGAATAATAAAGGTTGTTCTTCTCATGTCCCCATCAAAAATCTATCATGTCTGGATGTCATGAAAATAGCAACAAAACTCATCAAAAATAACTCTACAGTTAAGCTCAGTGCATTGCTTTTGTACATATAAAAGATTGAGAAGAAAAGCATGGGCATAGTGAACACCAGTCAATCAGAGTTTAGAAGAAAACTCCACAGTGCCCACAACAGCGACAGATGAATGTGTCCCATTAGCAACCCGAACAGTCTTCACAGAGGAAGATGACTGTGAGTAGGTGAGAAGGTTACCTTCTCCCATCAGATGAGTCGATGTACAAAAATCAATCATCCAAGCAGAGCTGGATGCAGAGGCGGAGTTGGCAATTGTACCTGAGGTAGTAGCCAAACTAGCAGTGGGAGACGAAGTGGTATTGTCTCTGTCACTAGCTGAAGAGTTCTGCAGAATTTGCCGCAGATGGGCATATTCAGACGCTGTAAAGGTTCTCTGATTATCACCAGAAGACTGATCGTGTGAGACCTCAACAGTATCATATGGAACCTCCTCTAAAGTAAGGTTAAATTGGACAAAAGCTGATTTTACCCCATTAACCTTCGGACCTGACAGCTCACCAAAAATATCCAAAACAACCATGGTCGCCTTGCACTCCACTACACACTCTTCAATGAAGAAAATGGTGCCATATGCATATTGCAAAATTGGTACTGAAATATCCTCTCTGGACTAGCCATTGAAGAAACTGCCACCTTCCACAAGCCCCACCATAACTGCCAACACATCCGCAGCTAGAACATACAAAAGGGGAGCCGAGGGGCACCCCTGCCTCACCCCTCTCTGCGGATGGGAGAAGCGCCCCTCATGTTTACCATAAACAAGCACCGAGAGTGAGAAGGTGGTAATGCATCTTTTCATCCAATCAATTTAGATGTCTGGGAATCCCCTCCGAACTAACAAGCACCGAAAGTGGGGGTGCCATTCTTACTACAATCCATCCCATAAACAAGGTTCCATCTTCTATACCAAAGGGAGATACTCTCTTCTCCTTATTGTACCCCAATGAGCCACCTTTCACTTTACCATTGTGGATCTTTGGGTGCATTGCACTTGTCCATAATTTTTATGCTACTGACAAGTTGTCACCTATGGCTATCAAGTATGTTTTCCTTGGCTACTCTCGCACTCAAAAGGACTATAGGTGTTATGATCATGTTGTGCATCGATGCTATATTTCTATCTCACTTTCTTTGAGCACACTAGCTACTTTACAGAGTCTCTCACTGACATCCCTTTGGATCTACCACCATCGATTGTCTATAAATGCAAATACACTACTTTGCTAGCTTTTGTACCTTTGCTTGTTCTTTTTTGTAAGATAATATGTCTTCTTCAAGTGCCCCCACTGTTATTGTACCGGATGCACCTCAGGAGCTTCCTATAGCTCTCCATAAATCAAAGAGGCAATGTACATTTCATCCTATGTAATGTTTTATTTCTATTGATGGTTTATCTAGTTGTGACAAGAGGTTTACATATACTCTAATGGATATTCCTAATCCTTAAGACCATCATATTACATTACAGGACTAAGGCTGATGACAAGTCATGGATGAGAAGATGGAGGCACTTACTGTTGGACATGCGAGCCCACGGCGAGCCATTATGCAATAAATGTTGTTGCACGTATCATTCCCTGATCTGAAATGAAGAATAAATAATTTGCATAATAGGTCCCTCTGTATAATTAGGGTTATGTACCATGGCCATCTTAATGATCATACAGCTGTTGATTCATTAAATGAATCATAGAGGCTGGTGCTTGGATGAATATCTAATGGGTTAGATAGAGGACTCATCAAGCACCGTCAAATGATTATTAAGAGATGATCTCCAGCCTGAGTAGGAGATGGCAATCCTTTTCTCACATAGGCTGATATCTGACCGACCTCTTGATGCAGGTCCTCTGCATGGGAATAGTGATTCGGAGGTGTCAGATTAGTTAAGTCAATGGGTTGACTTAGCGAGATCGAGATAACCTAAGTCCTATGTTGAATACTGTCACAGCATAGGCACACATCCTCTGACTAGAGACAGATGTGTTACTATATGTCTGAGTGTGTACATTTGGCAGACCAGTAGGTTGATGACCTAACCAAGGTCTATACACCGGCGAGCTGGTGTGCATATAAGGGCATATGAGTAATACAATCTCTCAAAGGGATCATACAGGTTCACTTATAAACCGGAAGACATGAGCTCACTCATGAGGTATTGGGACCGATCAAATTCCATGCATGGTCGTCGTGCTTTGGAAGCATGACAAGAATTTGAAGGTATGATATATGCTTTGGGAAAGCATATGATCGATACCAAATCCCAATGACCAAGATTGAGAAACTTGGTGATCAAACCCTGAAGAAGACAGTATAAAATAGATCTTCATCTTCAGGTTGATCATTGGTCTTCCAGTATGCAGGATGTGCAGGTATTGGGAATACCTGAGGGTGATGTGATCATAAACGATTGTATAACCGTGACGCTTCCAGTCCGAGGGAGTGATGAAACAGGTCTGGATTTTAGTGACTCCTCTCAGTAGAGAAGTAACTTGATCTTAGTCCAAATGTTGGACATTGATCTGAATGTGATTCAGATGCAATGAGAATATTAAGTATACGGACTTGATTTAATCAAGCATCTATGAGAGGTCCGTTAGATCTGGATTTGAGATGAGATCTCAACATCCAAGTCACTATACGTGGAACAATACAATCGCCCTGTCCTTATCTCTAAGTATCTACGGAGAAGGCACATTATTCTTGAAGGAGTTCAAGAATAATTCCTATGATGAATTTAGTATCCAAGCAAGAAGGTTTTGATGATTAAATGAGATTTAATTATCAAAGTATAATATGAATTAGATTCATATTATGAGAATGTGTCCAAGATAATTAAATGAGATTTAATTATCAAGTACAATATGAATAAGATTCATGTTGAGAGAATGATTATCTAAGATAATTAAATGGGATTTAATTATCAAGGATTAAGAGAATGTGGATAACACTATCCATGATATATATGTGTATTATAAATATGATTTATAATATACATATATAAGAGAGAGAATCAATGTGAATAGCATTTGTTAATTAATAATGTGGATTAGATTCACATTTATTAATTAATTGGAAATGCAATTTACTAACTAGTTTGGGTTGTGAATATGATTCACATAATATTCAATGGCATGATTGAAATATTCACAAAATTAATTGGGAATTAATTTGGTGAATATTAATCAAGGAATAATAAGATAAATAAAAAGGAGCCAAAATAAACCACCATTCATAGGTGGCGTCACCCATGAATTGTTCATGGGTGACGCCCCCCCTTTTTTAGGGAGGTTGGTTGACTCCATTTTATTTATCATATTATTTCTTGATTAGTTTATGTTAAATTAAATTATGTTGATAATGTTGCAACATTTTTTAATTTAAAATTAATGTTGTTGGTTTTAACCAACAACAATCATAGCCATTGATTTAGCATGGACCAAGCATAGCCCTTGGATCCATGAGTCCCATGGATTGAGATCCATTGGACCCTAAACTAGTATAAAAGGAGGGCTAGGGTAGTCTTTTCCAACACACAACATTCTTGAGTTGAAGAACTCTATTCTCTCTCCCTCTCATTCTCGTGCTCTCTCTCTCTCTCTCCATAGGGTGGCCGACCACCATTGTTGAGAAAGGAGAGAAGTTCTCGCCTTCGCCTTCGACGACTCGAGGATCTCCTTCTTCTTCGTGGCTACTTGCTGTAGAGGAAGACGACGGATTTCGCTTGACGAAATCAGGGGATCTATTGCTTGGATCTTCATCGAGGATTGCGGGAGAGACGCGACTCATCATCGTGCCCGCAAGTGCGTTCTTCGTGGATCGGACTTGAGACAGGAGGATCTCTTGTTTGGGATCTCACGATCACAACCACGCTTCAAAGGTATTCCTTATACTTTGTGGTTTGATGAAACGATCCGAGAAGTGTTCTCGTGATCATGTGGTTTCATCATTAGATTTAAATTTTTTAAATTCCGCTGCACCTTGCGACTAGTACGACTAGTCGCCCCGATCGTATTCGATGCGATCGTCACGCTTCCGTGATGCGCTTGAGGATTCTCAATATCCTTCACTTACATCTCGGGGTGCGTGGGATCATGTGTCGTGACCCCCTGGAGCCAGACCTGTGACATGTAGATGGGTCTTCATGACCAAACAATCACCCGATGGGTCCGTTGACAGATTGAAAGCCAGACTGGTTGCTAAAGCCTTTACGCAGACCTATGGGGTGGATTACTTTGAGACTTTCTCTCATGTTGCAAGAATGGGATCCATACGCACCATTCTTTCAGCTGCTTCTTGTTGGAGTATATGCGTCATATGTATAGATGAGTAAGTGGATCTTTCCAAGATCCATTAACCACATCCAAGTGTTTAGTCCCACATCTACCTGTGGTGGGACCTAGAGGGTCTGTGGAGGCTATATAAGAAGCCCCAGACCTCATGTATCCACTGAGAAAGTTCAATGAAACATATGGCCCTTTGAGGCCTTCTCTCGCGGTTTCATCCCGCTCCTTAGGGAGCAGGGTTCCACGTAAAATCATGTGTTCCTCAATGTTTTATTCTTATCTCTATCCGCTTCCGTATTATATTTTCTATCAGAGCGGGTCGATTCTCGAGGATTTTTGTTATGTTCTTTATTTTTATGTTCGAGATTCGAGATACAATTCTAGGATTTCTATTGAAACCCTAATTATGTTGAAGATTATTCGTTCAAGCCTTAGGGTTTTATAAAACCCTAAAATCTGCAAGTTAAAGTTCCAGGTGCCATGCTCTCGACGCCATCGCCGAGTTGCAAATCCCATAACGAGAAGATCCTCCATGCATGAGGAGCCCCTGCGCAGATCCAGGCATACAATGATGGCCTCAGGTCATGGTACCCCTCGACGAAGATCCAAGCAATCTTCAGATCGCCTCGACTCCAGATGGTGCTGCCAAGCGCACCTTCCTCCAAATCGTCGCTAGCCTTCCTTTAGACAGATCGTTGAGCCTCGCTGCATCTCATCTTGAGTATTGGTGTTTGGAACCCTAGCAGGGCCTAGTTTTTTTTCACTCCAAATCGCATCTCCAGGCAGAGCCACTCCATTCCCTCTTCCCGTGCACCTCTCCTCCCAATAGGCGGAGGCGGCTCAGGTTCGAGCCTCGCCTCAAAGTAGTCTCGCCTCTGGCGGCACCCTCGTGCCCATACGACTCTCCAGGCGGCACTGGGCGGCTCTCCTCCATGCGATCACGATCTCAAGCCCAGGAGGAGGCAGTCAAAGCACCGTGCCATCTAGGAGGCACACCTGCTACAGGCGGCGAGGCCTTTCTCTCGCCCATCTCTCCAGCAGGCATCGGCAGCAGGGAACTGGTCTCCACATCCCAGACGACGAGGCCTTTCTCTCGTCCATCTAACCTGCAAGCGACAACGACAGGGAACCAGTCTCCATATCCTGACGACAGCAGCAGGGAGCCCTTCATCTCCAAGTGATGAGGTGGCACATCGCGTGCTACTACAGGCGACGAGCCACCTCTTCTTCAACTTACGCAGGTGACATGAGCCCCCGCGGCTCCTCCATCGAATCCAGGAGCTCTAGGAGGAGCCTTTCCTTACAGTGCCCATAACCCCCTCCTGGCGGCGCCGAAGAAAACCCCATCGGGGGTTACGGTCTTTGAGAGTAAGGGTTCATGGGGACCCTAAATAGAGCACGATCATGTTTTGTTTAAAAAAATGGAAAGAAAAAAAGGAAAGGGAAGTGGATCGTCCCTATAAAAAATATAGAAGTCCATTTTAAAAAATGAAGAATGAGAGAGATATGGGCCCAAAATTGAGCCAAAGAATTTCAAGAAAATGAGAATTTCTTTTGAAAAAGGCGCGTACATAAGAAAAGTCGTGCGCTTAAAAAAAGGAGGATGTGCTGGTTATTTTAAAAAAGATATTGAAATAGCCGGAAAAAATTTGATTGATTTGCAAAAAAAGAGAGGAAATAGCTGAAATGATTCAAAAAAATGTGAGAAGAAATAGCCGAAAAATTGCAAAAAAACCTTTAAAAAATTTCAAGAACAGCTATGTGATTCATTGATTCATGTTTTCTCCTCACTTCTCTTGTCTTCTCCCATCTTTGTCGATGCCATTGTTTTTCGACAAGTATGGGAGAAAGGAGGAGTATTGTGTAAAGGTTTGCGGTCATGATAAGTCCAATTCAGATTCACCAGTCAGAGGTAGGCCAGATTTTCCAGACTCTACATTTCAATTTCAGACTCTACGGATTGGTTCAGAATTCAAGTTTGAGGCACTCCATCTTTGAGTGACCCATTATCTTCGAGTTCTCCAAGTAGAGGCTCACTTTAAGTTTGATAAGCACATGTTTTCCATCACTCTTTCAGTGGTCCCCATCTTTTATTTTGGTCAGAGTTTTCATGTGATTCATAGGGACTCCATAGTACAGATCTCATTCTCTGAACCAGTGTGGGAGAGTTCCAGTTCTCCGACGAGGAGAGTTCTTCAAACTCCATTCTCCAGCGACTGTGGATTCTGACGAGGGTGTTTCCACAATTTTTCAGTTCAACCCTTTCAGAGATGGAGCAGTTGTCCACATGATGTGGCGAGCCATAGTTCTCCAGGTGGAGACTCATTTTCAATTGCAGTGACTTTGACAGGAGCAGTACAGGGCACATGCTCTCCGACGAGGAGATTCAGTTTGACTCACACTTCAACCTGTTTGTTCCTCGTCACGTGCACGGCATGAGAAGCAACGTCCTCGACAGCAGCCGACAGTTGTGCACATTGAGTTGATATTGTCTGTAGTGTCTTGTATTGTGAGTTGAGTGATTTTTTTCTGTTTGTCCAAGCTGAGCATTGCATGCTCCAACTTTAGGGGGAATGTTGGAGTATGTGTCATATGAGTAAGCGGATCTTTCCAATATCCATTTACCACATCCAAGTGTTTAGTCCCACATCTACCACTGGTAGGACTTGGAAGGACTATGGAGGCTATATAAGAAGACCCAGACCTCATGTATCGAGCGAGAAAGTTCAATGAAACATATGGCCCTTTGAGACCTTCTCCCGTGGTTTCATCCAACTCCTTAGGGAGTAGGGTTCCACGTCAAAATCCCGCGCTCCTCAATATTTTTATTCTTATCTCTGATATTCGCTTCCGTATTATATTTTCTAACACTTCTAATAAGGATTGGCTTATCTTTCAGCTAGATATGAAGAATGTTTTTCTCTATGACGACCTCGAGGAGGAGGTTTACATGATGCAATCGCCGTTACAAAATTGAGAGGGAGTATGTGTGTTGGCTTGTCCTTGAGTCCTCGGGCATGGTTTGACAAGCTTACTACCGAGATCAGTTCTCTTGGCTTCCACAGGACGAGATCCGATAACTCTGTGTTTATTAGACGACCGGTCCACTTGCGTTGTTATACTAGTTGTCTACATTGATGATATGGTCATCGTTGGTGATGACAAAGCAAGCATTTAAGAGACAAAGGCCTTTCTTTAGAAGATATATCTGACAAAAGACCTTAGTAAACTTCGCAACTTCCTAGGCATTGAGTAACTACATACTACAAAGGGTCTGCATCTCTCATAGCAGAAGTACTGCCTAGAGATTCTGACAGAGGCTAGACTATTTGGATACAAACCAATTGGCATCCCTGCAGAACCGAGGAAACGCTCTACGTCTACCGACCCTAAGTTTAAGGACACTACACGATATAGAAGTCTAGTGGGAAAAGTGCTTTACATTACTATTACTAAACCTGACATATCATACGCCGTGAGAAGAGCAAGCCAACACATAGAGAGATTGTAAAGATATTTCTATATTCCTATGTACCTTTTCTATTGTTTTATTCCTTTATGTCTATCTTATGTACCCATAGGTCTGTCCTCTATATAAGAGAGTCTAGGGTTCCCAGGATTAAACAACTCTCTTATTTCTCCCAACATGGTATCAGAGCAGCGGTCCTAGATTGGAGCTCTCGTACCCAAAACCCTAACCCGAGCCCTACCTTTCGCTCCCACCTCTGTGCGTTGTCGCCCACCTCTGTGCGCAGACCTCGTGTGTGACTGCCTCCATTCGCTGCCCCTTCGTGCGCGGTCCCTCTGTGACATCCGAATCCGAATAACCCGAACCCAACCTGGTTTAGGTCCAATTGAACCGATAAAACTATCAATTAATATTAAATGATCGAAATCGATTAATAGATCGTAAATCAAAGTCGGTTGGGATCAATCGATCAAAAATCGATTGCGACGTAAAGCGTGCCATCAGAAAAGTCATCTATTGTGCCCACATCTCAGTTCAGTAATTTGTCACTGCCAAATTAATAATGGAACATTGAGTTTGCTATTAAAAAAATATAATTGTTTCATCATTATGTCTGGGACCCTGTATTATAAGGTGGTTAAAGTTCCATATACTATTTGATTCAAGAATAGCAAAGATGGTATAAATTATAAATTATTTTCCATTCGATAATGCAGAGTTAGATTAGAAAAGCTCCTTTGCTGCTCCAAATTCAAGCAACTCTTGCATGAAATCTGATCTCCATTTTGGAGAATAAAAAGAGAAAATTATCACTCCTCTTGCTGCCATCCATGTTTTTGTATAAATCTAAAATTTTTTTCAAATTTTTAGCTCCTAATCTTGGATTTTTAAAAGACCAAAATTAGGGGAGAATTGCATAGATTTAGTACTCAATTCAGACCAGTGTATGCTATAGATTTTAGGATTTAAAAGATAAGAGATTGTGGATAAATAATATACAATTAAGTTCAAATTCAGACATGTTATTACTCCAAATTTCATAGGTAAAATGATGAAAAGTGAGGTGTTTTTGCATAAGATTGATTTAAATTATAGAACACCAATTAGGCTATAAAATTTTATTTTGAAAAATAGAAAGATTAAGATTTTAGGAAGGATTTGATCCTGATTCAGATTAAGATTTAGGTACAAGATTAATATTTTTAAAGGATGGAAGAATTAAGAAATTATGTGGAATTAATCTTGATTTACACTAATCAGTTATGAGCTTCATGCCTTAGATGATGAAAAGATTTGGAGATTTTACGTGAATTGGATCATAGAATCGAATTTAATCTAGATCTAATGAGTAGCTCTGACTCTCATGATTTAAAAATGAGAAGAGTTGGGAAATCTTGCATCAATCTGAACTTAGATCCAGATCCATTGAACAGCTTCTAATCTCATGACCTTATTGAAGAGATTTGAAATACCAATATTAGAATATTAATACTCTTCTCTTATAAAGTCAACAAATGATCTCCTAAGATCATCATGAACAGTAATACTCAATTAATTGATCCCTGAATATAATCTTCGATTTATATATATCACTAAAGATAACTGTGACAAATACCTAGATCTATATGCCAACTATAAAAGAGATTGAGAAAGGATTGAGTAGATAAATAAGTGAAATTGATGGTGAATCAGTCATATCAGTTAATTGTATCGGTCATGGTAACCCTTACACCTGACTGTGCGAGGGCGCGGTGATCCTCAACTGGGCAGGAGATAGGAAGCTCAGTTAGGGCAGCGACCATCATGTGCGCGGGTCTAGGATCTCAGTCCGTATTATAGTTCTTACGCGAGCTCACAGTGTTTTACGCCTCGTTGGGATCCCGACTTTTGACTAGTTCTGCTGACCCTCTGTTTTAGGGTAACTAACTGGGGAAGTCTTGGTTTTTGTTTTTCTTTACGAGCTCGTCAGATTGTACCGGTCGGATCAGTTTCTAGAGTGACTTTTCCGGAGAGACTCTCACATGTCTCAGTGATGTAGTTTTGGAGTAGACCTATCCCTCTACTGGATCGCACTTCCACTTAGAGGGCGACACGGAAGGGTCTCTTAGGAGACTTCCGCTCGAGTTTTGGTTAATTTTCCGCCAATAGGCTTGACTATGGCTATTCCAAATCAGTTATAGTTGAATCTTGAATGAGTTATAATTAAGCATGGAAATGAATTACATTTGAGTTGGCTAAGAGATGAGATCAATTACAATTGTGTTGAGCTAGTGTTGAGATCAATCACAGTTAAGTTTGACTAATAGTTGGTTTTTGTATGGAATCATCATTTATCATAAATCATCAATCAGCGACAATTAATCGGATCTCAGAATTACTACTTTGAGTGATAAGGTAAGCTAGTAGACGTGTTGGGAACTTAGATAGGATGCATTACACTTCATTACATGCATACAGAGACACCCCAACCCTAAGGCACTTTTCACGCCTTAGAGTCATACTGTGAGGTCACATTTAAATGAAGATCATAGACTATCCACTAGAATTGAGATGTTAGTTAGAATCAAAAATCAAATTAGAACATCATCATTCTCATTATCAAGATCCATAAACATGATCCCTAAATGACAAGAAAATAACATACATACTTGGGTCATCAACTAATATATGAAAATGTTATATACCTAGAAGGTTATGGAGTAATGGGTGAACATGTGGTATACATACAGAGTAGTTGAAAACTATTTACCATGCAGGTAGCTGTAAATTAAATATCGTTGCCTTTCTACTTGCTTTCTTTTAGACACACTACTGTAAATTTTTAAATATCATTGCCTTTCTACTTGCTTTCTTTTGAACACACTAAATTATTTGTTACTATTCAATATATTTTAATGTATACAACAATCGTTGACGTCCTTTTGTTCCTTGCATGTTTGGCAAGCAAAAAGCACATGTCGCAGTAGCTGGCTGATGATGCCGAGCATCTGCAGCTATACCAGCCGGTGCACATTTTGTAGTTTCGGTACCGTTGATATTGTATAATGCTTTCTTTCTCTTTTGTACATTTTAGGATACATGTATACATTGTCAGCTTCTTTTGTTACATGTTACATATATATGTGGAAATTAATGAAATGCAAATTGGTGGTACTTCTTGTTGGTCTTGTGGTTGTTTTCATAGATTGTGAATGTCATTGCAAAACGCGAAAAATTTCCCATCAATTTCATTTATCTAATGTAATCAATATTGAATGTTATATTGCGAATGCCGTCTAAACGGGTACCCAGATCCAAGGGCGTCGTAGTTTGGCATCAGAGCCGTGGTACCCCGTTACATGTGTTAGAATTATTATATTACAATTATATTTGTAACCTTTCGGGTTCCGTAACCCTTGACCTTTCGGGTTCCGTAACCCTTGACCCTTCATGTTCCATAACCTTTAACCCTTCGGGTTTCGTAACCCCTCAGGGGTATTCATGTATTTTTCCTCTTGTACTCTCTAGGGTTTTCTCTCTATATAAGACACCCTAGCCCTATGGAATATACATCACATTCTGTCTCTCTTCTCCACATGGTATCAGAGCAACGGTCCTAGACCGGGGTTCTGACCTAAAATCCCCACCGCCACCTTCAAGCCTCGTAAAAGAATGCGCGGGCCCTCTTCCCTGAATTAGGGCCCCGCGCAAGGCCCTCCAATCACCTCCAGTGCAGCAGCCCTCCCGCTAGCGCTATTCTGCGCTTTCAGGACCTCCTACGAAGGCCGTTAGCCCACAGCAACCCTCCACGGGTACCGTAGGACTCTTTGGAGATCCAAAACTCATCACGGATCGCTTCCAAAAATCCAGATATGTTGTCCATTCTTCAAGGGCAAACGTGAGTTTTAGGGCATTTTTAGCTCTTATATGCATCCTTAGTTGATCACAGGATCGTTTTCTATTTTAAGACCACCATGGCGCCTTCTTCTACCGAGACAAAGCCCTTGGCCACGAATGTTATGGCACAAGGCACTACTATCAAACTCAAGGGCACAGAAAATTGCGTGCTCTGGTCTCGATCTTTTATGGTGTTCATTGGTGGTCAGAGGAAACTCTACATTTTGACTAAAGATCCTTTAGATGAAAAGGACAAAGAGTACGACAATTGGCAAACTGACAACTATTTGGTTATCAACTGGATGACCAACAGTGTTGAGGCTCATATTGCCTCAAATCTTCTTTACAAAAATACGGCCAAGGAAATGTGGGAGGATCTCGAGCAAACATACTCCCAGAAGAAGACGAAGTCACGCCTTGCAGATATTTACAGGCGAATCTGGTCGGCATCTCAGGGTGATTCCACCCTCATCGAGTACTACAGGCATCTATCCAGTCTGTATGAGGAGCTTGCAATATTCCAGCCCTCATGTTGCACCAAACAGATACAAGAGCGTTCTGACTGGCAGGTATACCGCTTCCTTGATGGCCTGCATTCTAGGTACCATGCAGCGAAGGAGCAATTTCTTATATCAGACACACTGCCAACAATGAAGGCCATCTTTGGCCGACTTGAGGAGCTCGAGACATCCATTGCCCGACATCCTATCTTACCTTCAACGGAGAACTTTGCACACATCGTCTCATCTGGGCGAGGAGGCAGATACGGCTTGCGAGGAGGACGCGGTCGCGATCCAAGTCGTGGTCGTGGACGGGAATCTGGACGAGGCCGTGACTTTGGTCGTGGTCGTGGGCGAGACTCTACTGCCCCATGCACTCACTGTGGTAGGTGGAACCACCCGACTGAACGATGCTGTCAGAAGTTTGGCGTACCTTCTTATCACGCCAATAATGCTTATGAGGATGCCTATGATGTGGAAGAAGCATCGCCTAGCTCCAGTGGCAAGACTGTTCATCTTAATGATGCAGATTATTCCCGCCTAATGCAGATCCTTCAGACTCCAGGGCCTACTACCACTAGTAATACTACAACTGCTGCTCTGGCCACTCCTTCAGGTACAATAGCCAACTCTGCTATCACTCCTACTCCAGCTTGGATTATTGATTCCGGCGCCTCTACTCATCTCACTGGAGAAGGTAGTTTGCTCACCTCTTCCATACCATCTACCTCTGTGAAGTCAGTTCGAGTCGCTAATGGGACTCAATCACAGATTACTACTGTCGGAACTATGGAATTCTCTTCCAAGCTCTGACTTTCGGGGGTTCACTGTGCTCCTGATTTTCCTCTTAGCTTGTTGTCAGTTCACAAGCTTTGTGTTGAGCTTCATTGTCGTGTGATATTTGATGAGTCTTGTTGTTATTTTCAGGACATTCGGACGAGGCAGATTTTTGGTGGGGGTCATGAGAAGAACGGCCTATATTACCTTGACATACCCTCAGACTCCAATTTTGTTGGTGCTGCATCTATCTCCGAAGATCTACTCCTATGGCATATGCGCCTTGGACATCCCTCTGCCAATGCCATCTCCATGATGTTTCCTAAACTCTCTACTCTGAAGCCCTTTCAGTGCGAGGCATGTGAGTTCGGGAAACACCATCGGACTTCGTTTCCTATTCGTACGGAGTCTCGTAGTACTGCTGCTTTTCATCTTGTTCACTGTGATGTTTGGGGACCTTGTCCGATCCGCACATTAAGTAGTCATCGCTACTTTATAGTTTTTGTTGATGATTATAGTCGATCTTCTTGGGTCTATCTAATAAAGGAGCGTTCGGAGATTAATCAAATTGTCCGAAATTTCTTTCAATATGTTAAAACTTACTTTTCTAGCATTGTTAAGATCATTCGTACCGACAATGCTCTTGAGTTAACCCAACATGACTTGACCTCTTTCTTTGCATCCCAGGGAACTGTTCACCAAACATCATGTCCATATACCTCACAACAGAATGGTATAGCTGAGAGGAAACTCCGACACTTGCTAAATGTTGCCAGATCTCTTCTTAGTCAAATGAGTGTTCCTAAACAATACTGGGGAGATGCTATCCTTACTGCAGTGTATCTCATCAACTGTGTTCCTTCATCAGTTCTCAAAGGGGCAACTCCATTTTCCTTACTTTATCCTACCGAGTCTCCTTTTCCTATACCTCTGCGAATTTTTGGTTGTATTGCTTTTGTCCATAACTTTCATGCAGCTGACAAATTGTCCTCTCGTGCCATCAAATGCGTCTTTCTTGGGTACTCACGTACCCAGAAAGGCTATCGCTGCTATGATCCTGTTGGACGTCGATACTATGTATCTGCTGATGTCACCTTCTTTGAGCAAACAAGTTATTTCACACAGACTGTATGTGACATTCCTCTGGACCTCCCTCCTCCACCAATCGTCTATACTCGCCAGCGTACCTCTATACCTTCTATACCAGTGTCTGTACCTTTGCCTATCCCTTTTATGCAGGATGATATGACCACTTCAAGTGCTCCCACCACTGCTGTCCCGAATGTACCTGGGGAGCTTCCTATAGCTCTACGCAAGCAAAAAAGGAAATGTACGTATCACCCCATATCACATTTTACTTCTACAGATGGTTTATCTAGTTGTGACAAGAGATTTGCAGATGCTCTTAATGCTATTACCATTCCAAAAGATCATTTCAGTGCAATGCAAGATCAAGGTTGGCGACAGGCCATGGATGAGGAGATGGATGCACTTACCTCCTGGGGTACGTGGGATCTTGTGCCGTGTCCCCCGGGAGTTCGCCCTGTGGCTTGTCGATGGGTCTTCACGACCAAACAGTCGCCTGATGGTTCTATTGACAGGTTGAAAGCCAGACTTGTTGCCAAAGGTTTCACACAAACCTTTGGAGTTGATTATTTTGAGACCTTCTCGCCTGTTGCCAGAATGGGGTCGATACGTACCATTCTCTCTGTTGCTGCCAACAAGGCTTGGCCCATTTATCAACTTGATGTGAAGAACGCCTTTCTTTATGGTGATCTTGAGGAGGAGGTCTACATGATGCAACCGCCGGGGTATGTAGTCGAGGGGGAGCATGTATGTCGACTACGCAAGGCCATTTATGGCCTGAAGCAGAGCCCAAGGGCATGGTTTGACAGGCTCACTATGGAGATCAACATACTTGGTTTTCAGAGGACAACATCTGACTACTCTGTCTTTGTTAGACGACGGTCTACTGGCACGATCATCCTTGCTGTCTATGTTGATGATATGGTTATCACAGGAGATGATGTAGATGGTATTCAGGAGACCAAGGCCTTCCTCCAGAAGGTCTTTGTCACGAAAGATCTCAGCCAACTTCGTTATTTTCTTGGCATCGAAGTAATACGCACTACAGAGGGGCTCCATCTTTCACAGAGAAAGTATTGCCTCGATATTCTGACTGAGGCAGGACTTCTTGGATGCAAGCCATCTGGCATCCCTGCAAAAGTGAGAAAATATTCAGCATCTACTGATCCAGCATTTGAGGATGCAACACGATACAGAAGCGTAGTGGGAAAATTACTCTATCTCACTGTTACTAGACCGGACATATCATATGCTGTGAGCAGAGCCAGTCAATATATGGAGAAGCCTCTTTACAGTCACTGGCAGGATATTCTTTTGATCCTTCGATATTTGAAGGAATCTCCCGGACGTGGACTTTTCAATGGGGTGAATGGACACACTAATATCTCTGCCTATACAGATTCTGACTATGCTAGCTCTCCTGAGGACCGCCGATCCACTACAGGATACGCCATGTTTGTTGGGGATAATCTTGTCACTTGGCGAAGCAAGAAGCAGACAGTGGTATCCAGATCTAGTGCGGAAGCAGAATACAGGGCAATGGCTCAGGCCACATGTGAGATCACATGGCCTGTTTCTTTCCTAACAGAACTTGGCATGTCAGTCGCCACTCCTGTACCCTTATACTGCGACAACAAGTCTGCCACATACATCGCCACCAATCCAGTTTTCCATGAGCGGACAAAACACATTGAAGTTGATTGCCATTTTATTCGTGATGCGGTACGAGAAGGACGAATCAGCACTCCACACATCTCCACTGAACTTCAACTTGCAGACATCCTCACAAAGGCTCTTCCAAGGAAGCGTCTAATGGCTTAGTATCCAAGTTGGGCATGATCGACAGATATGCTCCAACTTGAGGGGGAGTGTTAGAATTATTATATTACAATTATATTTGTAACCTTTCGGGTTCCGTAACCCTTGACCTTTCGGGTTCCGTAACCCTTGACCCTTCATGTTCTGTAACCTTTAACCCTTCGGGTTCTGTAACCCCTCAGGGGTATTCATGTATTTTTCCTCTTGTACTCTCTAGGGTTTTCTCTCTATATAAGAGACCCTAGCCCTATGGAATATACATCACATTCTGTCTCTCTTCTCCACAACATGCATTCGTAGTATTACGATTTCGATCGCATTAAGTTCTTGTATAGCGACAGTCCTCCGACTTGCCGTGAATCCGAAAGGGAAATATGACATTCAATTTCAATCAAGGTTGCAAAAGTCGGTAGTCGATACTCGATCGGTTGGGTCACTGACTAAGGATTAATTGGTAGTCATACGACTGGTCGAATTTAGTCGGACTTTAATCGGCTTTGAATTTTATGATTATTTTAAATATATAACTCATTTTTATACATATATTTACATAGATTTTGTACATTTTTATACTATCGTAATAAAATAAAAAAGTAATTGAATTTAAATAAAACACTGAGCATATTATAATAAGTTTGCTTATAAAAAAAGCAAAACATATAAGAATATGGTATCTCCAAGTAAAAAATTGGTCGACTAGTGTACCTAGTCGGAATTAGTCGGTACTCGGTCGGCCACCCCACTGACTAGACTAGTCAGACCTACTAGTCTGGCCAGTCGGGCGACTTTTACAACCTTGATTTCAATAACCACAGAAGTCACCAATTGCATTTAATTTCTATATAATATTCAAAGAAGAGAAAAACATGATTAAAAATGTTCACAAACATCAACTGTTATGACTAATGATTTTGGTTCTCGTGCAAAACAATGACGTCCAGACCTGACCAGGAGATGGTTGATCACTTGGAAAGCATCATGACCGTACTCATTGACATCTGGTAGCAGCAGACTGCCATGAGAGGTCAACAGGACCAGATCTTGGCCCAGCAGATCGAGATTGCGAACAGACAGACTGACATGAAGATGAGGTTTGAGGAGCTTATTTATTCCACCTACCATCCATCTCATGATGGAATACAACAAGAGCAGCCGTAGTCTATAGAGATTCAGCAGCCTCACTATGATGATCCACATGAGGAGATGCCAACATATGGAGTCGAGGATGTTAGAAAATCGGAAGCGGAAGCGTAAATATGGATAAAGGAATAAGAACGAAAAAGAACGCGGGATTTTACGTGGAACCCTACTCCGTGAGGAGCGGGATGAAACCACGGGAGAAGCCCTCAAAGGGGCGTGTTTCTCTATTTCTTTTCTCAATGAGTACAGAGGTATGGGGCTCCTTATATAGCCTCTCCAGAGCCTCCAAGTCCCACCATTAGACGATGTGGGACTAAACAACTAGGTGGGGTAAATGGATCTCCTCCAAGATCCATTTACCCTGCTACAACTCATGACGCATAGAACTAATATTCCAACACTCCCCCTCAAGCTGGAGCATGCAATGCTCAGCTTGGACAAACAGAAAGATACTCAACTCAACGCTACAGGACACTACGGACAATATCAACCCAACGCGCACATTGCTGCAGTCGAGGACGTTGCTTCTCATGCCGTGCAGGTGAGGAGGACGAATGGGCTGGAGTGTGAGTCTTCTGAATCTCCTCGTCGGAGAGCATGCGCTCTGAACTGCGCCTGTCAGAGTCGCTGCAACTGAAATGAGTCTCCTCGTCGGAGTACTCTGGCCCGCCACAATGATGTGGACAACTGCTCCATCTCTGAAAAAGGCCGAACTGAAAAAGGCCGTGGCTGTGCAATCCTCGTCGGAGTCCACGGTCGCTAGAGAATGGAGTCTGAAAATAGTCTCCTCGTCGGAGAACTGAGTCTCTCCCATCTGGCACAGAGAATGGTGCACTGCTCTGGTGTACCTCTGATACCACATGAAAACCCTTGCCAACATATGGCATAGGGAATGGTCCTCTACTCTGGAGTCCCTATGGCTCACATGAAAACTCTGTCCTGACAACAACAAGAATGATGGGGACCTCGAACTGATGATGGCAACTTATGCTCATCTGAAAATGACCGCACACTCGTGCATGTCTGAAACTGGAGACTCGGAAACAATGATCGAGTCTGAACAACTGCGCATCAAACTGGGACTCGGAATCTGAACGTTGAGTCTGGAACCGAACTGTAGAGTCTGATCAACTGGCTGGTCTGGAGACTGGTATCTGAATCTGGAATCTGGATCATGAACAGACCTGTGACTCTACATAATACTCCCCCTTTCTCCCGTACTTGTCGGAAAACATAGATGTTGACCAAGTTGAGAGAAGACAACATAAATGGGGGAACAAAATGAAACTTGCGGCTTTTCATTTCATTTTTTTTAAGCCGTTACCTATTTTTAAAAATAAGTTGTTTCACAATTTTTTCTCGGCTTTTCATCATCAAAAAAAATTTTTGAAATGCGTGCGGTTTTTTTTATTGCACGCGCCTTCTTTTTTTTGAAAACATTCTTCTCTTCTTTTTTTTATTGCAAACATCTCTCTCTTTTTTTTTGGAATAAGGCCCACTTGGGCCAAGAGATGCCCCACTCTTTTTTTTTTAATGCTTGCCGCCCAAACTGGGCCTGGATGTAACGCCACCCTTTTTTTTAATGAACCGTCAGCCCCCATTAACAATACATTTTTTTTAATAAATGCCAATCGGGCCCCTCCTTTCTTTCTCGTGCCATTAGGGTTCCCAACTTGGGAACCCTCATTCTCAATGCCGCCACCAGAGTGCACCTGGGCTACTGCGCGCTGCGTGGTGATCGAGTTGAACGGGAGGAATCGCGCCGCAGGAGACTGGAGTTGCAGGCGGCGTCTCTTGCAAAAGATGGTGAAGCAGCCTACTCCGCCTGGCAGGAGCCTCGTGCGGGAAGGGTTGCGCCTTGGGACTCCGCGGCTAGGAGGAAGGGCTTCGCCGCCTGGGTGAGATGCGCCCGGGTCGATGATGAGGAAGGGAGCCTGGGTCGATGATGCCGCCTCGGTCGCGCGGCGTGGAACTGGAGCGGTGATGTCGCCTGGGTCGATGATGAAGAAGGGAGCTCGGGGTTCGTCTGGGAGTGCCGCTGGGACTCGCGGCCGCCTGGAGCCCGCCGTGCGCTGCTCGGGCCTGCAGGCGCTCAATGGAGGCGCCGCCGTGCGCCTCTTGTTGAGATCTGGAGGTTGCGCAAGGGCTCGTGCGGAGGGATGCGGTGCGCCGCCGGTAATGGATGAACTGGGGTCAAGAGCCTTCTGGATCGACTGCGAGGAGATCTGAGCGTCGCCACGCTCGTGGAGAAATGCGGCAGGAAGATCTTCACCACCAGATCTAGGGTTTTAGAAAACCCTAGAACAAGAACTTTTTGACCAACAATAATCTCCAAAATAATCTTCAGGAACAATAATCGAATCTCGAACATAAAGAAAATATAATGAAAAACTCCGAGAATCGACCCGCTCTGATACCATGTTAGAAAATCGGAAGCGGAAGCGTAAACATGGATAAAGGAATAAGAACGAAAAAGAACGCGGGATTTTACGGGGAACCCTACTCCGTGAGGAGCGGGATGAAACCACGAGAGAAGCCCTCAAAGGGGCGTGTTTCTCTATTTCTTTTCTCAATGAGTACAGGAGGTCTGGGGCTCCTTATATAGCCTCTCCAGAGCCTCCAAGTCCCACCACTAGACGATGTGGGACTAAACAACTGGGTGGGGTAAATGGATCTCCTCCAGGATCCATTTACCCTGCTACAACTCTTGACGCATAGAACTAATACTCCAACAGAGGACAAAGATTACGACAAGGAGCAGGACCCTGCACTTTTTGCAGATGAGGACACACACAAGTACTCTGCTATCCATAGGCATCAGTCGATTTTCGCATCCTATCAGCGAGCCAATGTGCCCATATTCGAGGGCATTGGGATATCAGACCAAGCTGAGAGGTGGCTGAAGAGGGTTATGAAGGTACTTCAGATGATACGCATACCATGAGACTCATGGCTATCTTTCATGGAGTATTCATCGACAGATTTCGCAGAGAGATGGTGGGAGGCGATAGTTTCTGAGTTGGGACGCGAGCCAACATGGGATGACTTCAAGACAAGATTCAGATCCCACTTCTTTTCCGAGAAATAGGAGTCCCAGCGTTGACTGTTCACAGAACCTCGACAAGGACGGTGATAGCTTGAGAGTACTTCATCTGATACACCGAGTTGTCTCGCTACACTTCATCAGTTGTTGCGTTTCCAGATGAGAATCTGGAGAAGTTCATTAGAAGAATGCGAGAGGAGGTGCAAGAGAAGCTAGCAGGATTGCGTATCACTTCTATCTCCAAGGCTATTGATGCAACAGAGAAGTTTGAGGACATCAGAGAGAGACGTTTCAGGAGCTCGTCTGAAGCGACACCCACGCCACGACGATCATTTGGGCTGATACGATGACAGTTCCAACAGCAGAGGTCAGCTAGGCAATTTCGACCTACAGGTTCGACATTTTTGGACAGTGCTCACTCATCTCCAGTGATTGCATTAGGAGGAGCACTTGTCGAACATGGCACCGGTTCAGTACGACCATATAAATCGCAGAGAGCAGACAGACCTCCAACAGGACCGACTCGGAGCACAGACATGACTATCATGCATACCCCATCTGTGAGATGCTACTTGTGCAATGAGTGGGGACATTATCGATCTCAGTGCCTACAGGTTTTTGGTGAGCTTCAACCACAACTACAGTCTTTGCAGCCACAGGCATAACGTACAGAGAGTTTCCGTAGCAGGAACTCCAACTTCAGGAGGCCGCCAAGACAGACACAAAGCATGACAGGTTCTAAACCACACCAGCTAGGCTGGGTCAACTACATGCAGTGATCGAGGAACAGGCACGATCAACAGCTACTGTGGTGAAAGGTATGGTCTCAGTCTTGGGCCAACCTTTCCATGTTTTGTTTGATTCCGGAGCTACGCATTCCTTCATTGCTTCGAGATTACTAGCATCATTGGGTAGAGTTTCTGAGGCCCTATACCCTCCTAACAACATATTTGGTCCAGGTGACAAGTTGTTCATCAATTCACCGATAGTTAGAGACTTTTTTTGAAGCCATGATAGTTAGAGACTTACCAATGATGATTGGTGGTCACGAGATGATCGCAGACTGTTTGTTACTACAGCTTGATGAGTTTGATTTGATTTTGGGTATGGATTGCTTATCAGCCCATCGTGCTTTAGTTGATTGCTTTAGGAAGACAGTTGTATTCAGGATTCCAGATTTACCCGAGTTCACTTTTGAGGGTACATTACATGACTCCAAAATGGAGTACATCTCAGTATTGAGAGCCCAGAGACTAGTTGATCAGGGATGTGATTCATATTTAGCATTTGTCGGAGACAACGTCCGATCATGAGCCGATGACACAAGACATCAGGGTAGTATCAGACTACCCAGATGTGTTTCCTGATGAGCTACCACGATTACTTCCTGAGAGAGAGAGATCAAGTTCGAGATCACATTATTATCAAATACACAAGCGATCTCGATGGCTCCATACCATATGGCACCAACGGAGTTGAGAGAGCTGAAGGTGTAGTTGCAGGAGTTACTTGACTTAGGTTTTGTGAGGTCGAGCACTTCACCTTGAGGTACTTCAGTTCTTTTTGTCAAGAATGAGGATGGATCAATGAGGCTATGTATTGATTACTAGCAGTTGAACAAGAGAACGGTGAAGAACCGTTATCCTTTAACGCACATCGATGATTTGTTCGTTCAACTTCAGGGATCTTCGATGTTCTCGAAGATCGATCTTCGATCTGGCTACCATCAGTTGAGGATTCGAGAGTCCGATATTTCGAAGACAA
The DNA here is from genome assembly GCA_037367405.1 of Ottelia alismoides. NCBI lineage: Eukaryota > Viridiplantae > Streptophyta > Magnoliopsida > Alismatales > Hydrocharitaceae > Ottelia > Ottelia alismoides. The sequence goes on along the minus strand of JAZKJV010009139.1, from coordinate 1,151,257 downwards.
CTTTCAGGACTCGATGTAGACACTACGAGTTTGTGGTGAAGTCGTTTAAGCTCACCAATGCTCCTGTAGCATTCATGGACATTATGAGTAGGATCTTCCGTCCATACTTGGACAAGTTTGTAGTGGCATTCATTGATGATGTTCTAATATATTCTCGAAATGAATAGGATCACACGAATAATCTGAAGATTGTCCTAGACATATTACGAGAGCACAATCTATATGCCAAGCTGAGCAAGTGCGAGTTCTGCTTATCCCAGGTCTCTTTTCTTGGGCATATCATTTCTGAAGCAGGTAGCTGGAGCGCAGCCATCTTATCCACTTTTCGTGGGTCGAAGCACTAAAAGAAAAGGACCGGGAAAGGCGGCGGCATAGGAACCACAGGACCCAGGAGGGAGAAAGCACTTAGTGCAAAGATTGAGACAGCCATGTCTTGGGAGCAGCCCAAGACTATCACTCAAATTCGAAGCTTCCTCGGATTAGCGGGTTATTACAGACGCTTTGTCAGTGGATTTTCACGCATTGTTCTTCCTCTGACACGATTAACACAAAAGGGAGTTCCTTTCAGCTGAGATGATTCATACGAGTAATCCTTCAGAACACTGAAGGAAAGATTGACAACAACACCCATTCTTGCACTTCCTTCAGGCACTTATGATTACGCAGTTTGTACAGATGCTTCAGGAGAAGGTCTAGAAGCGGTGTTGATGCAGAGAGGTCACGTGATTGCTTACGTATCATGATAGTTGAGGTCGCATGAACGAAATTACCCTACCCATGACTTGGAGTTGGCGGTAGTTGTCTTCGCCTTGAAGACCTGGTGCCACTATCTTTATTGGGTGAATTTCGAGAACTTCACAGATCACAAGAGTCTGAAGCATATCTTTGATTGGAAGGAGCTGAACATGAGACAACGCAGGTGGCTTGATCTACTGAAGGATAACAATTGCACGATCTCTTACCATCCCGATAAGGTTAACGTGGAGGCAGATGCACTTAGCAGGAGAGCTCATGCAGAAGGTATAGCAAATTGGCTATACACATGGGATATGCTCGAAGCTTTGACAGATTGACAAACTCAGGAGAGTGCATCCAAATTTACTGTCGTACCTCCACGATTCAGCAGTCTTTGGGATCACATAGTAGAAGGCCAAAGGACAGATCCTCGGATTCGAGATAGATACATGCATGTTGCCAAGGACGATATTGGTGATTTTGTTGTGGCAGAGTATTTTGTGGAAAGCTGGCCGGGTCGTTGTACCCAACGACGAGTAGTTAAGCAAAGACATTCTTGATGAGGCACATAATTCACGATTATATATCCATCCTGGCAACACAAAGATGTATTGTGATCTACGTTGACATTTCTGGTGGGACGACATGAAGCGCGACGTGGCCCAACATGTTAGTAGATGCATGACCTGTCAGATAGTCAAAGCAGAGCACAGGATACCACCAGAGTTATTGCAGTCTCTCCACATTCCCGAGTGGAAGTGGGAGAGTCTCTATGGATTTTGTCACAGGTTTACCGAAGACATCAGGTGGCCACGATTCTATTTGGGTTGTTTTTAACAGGTTTACCATGTCAGCCCATTCATACCTATCAGCATGACTTATACTCTGTCCAGATTGGACAGGCTATATGTGCAGAATATCATCAGATTTCATGGTATACCACTTGAGGTAGTGTTTGTTAAAGACTCGAGGTTTACATCTCAATACTGGCATCGGTTCATGTCAGCACTACAAACAAAGCTGAAGATGAGTTTTGCATAACATCTACAGACCGAATGACAGAGCGAGCGCACCATTCAGACACTTGAGGATTTGCTGCATCCATGCACTTTGGAGTGGAAAGGATCCTGCAAGGACCATCTGTCGTTAGGTTGAATTCATGTACAACAATAGTTATCATTCAAATATTGGCATAGTACCATTCAAAGCCCTATATGGGCGGAGATGCCTCACACCTCTCAGTTGGTGTAAGGTAGGTGATCATGCTCTTTACTCGTAGATTTCTTAGAGGAGACTACGAGGACAGTTGATCTTGTAAAGCGAAGGCTTCTGATGTCACAGAACCGCTAAAAGAGCTATGCAGACCGTCGGAGAAGAGAAAGAGTTTCTGGTAATCTAAACATCTTCTCTTAACCCATTTAAATACAACTCATGGATGTTCATCTTAATCTCTGTACTAATAAAACTCATGTAATTACTAGTGGGAGATTAGGTATTCCTTCGAGTATCACCTATGAAGGGAATATAGAGATTCGATGTTCGTGGCAAGCTAGCGCCACGATATGTTGGACCGTTCGAGATTCTTGCTAGAGTGGGGAAGATGGCCTACCGAGTAGCCCTTCCTCCACACCTTTCAGCTATTCACGATGTCTTTCACATATCCAACCTGAGGAAGTATGTGCACAATTCTCGACACATCATCAGCTACGAGAATCTTGACGTGGAGCTTGATTTGACATATGAGGAGAGGCCAGTACAGATACTATACAGTGGTGTGAAGAAACTTTGCAACAAGGAGATTCTCTTGGTCAAGGTGTTGTGGAACCGACATGGAGTTGAAGAGGCAGCATGGAATACTGAAGCAGATATGTGGGCAAGATACCTGCAGCTCTTTTCAGGTAATCGTCAAAACAAGCTCATTTAATATTGTATATATGTATTGAAAGAATAGGATTGTTTTCCCTTTGAGATTTTTATAGGTTCAAATCCTTTTAGGTTTTTTTATCACCAGATCAAATCCAAACAAGACACATAGTGACCTTGACTTGAATCTCGAGGACGAGACTCCCTTTGAGGTTTTTATATTTATGACATCCGGATCTGAATAACCCAAACCCGACCCGATTAAGGTCGAATTGAATCGATAAAACTATCGATCAATATTCATGATCGGAATCAATCAATAGATCATAAAACAAAAGTCGTTTAGGATAATCGATCAAAAACAGATTGCATCAAAAAGCGTCCCAACAAAAAAGTCATTTATTGTATCCCCATCCCATTTTAGTAATTTGTCACTGCCAAATTAGTAATGGAACATTGGGTTTGCTATTCAAATATATATATATATATATAATTGTTGCATCATTATGTCTGGGGCCATGTATAATATGGTGGTTAAAGTTCCATTTACTATTTAATTCAAGGTCTGCGAGAATAACAAAGATGGTATAAATTATAAATTACTCTCCATTCGATAATGTAGAGTTAGATTAGAAAAGCCCCTTTGCTGCTCCAAATTCAAGCAATTCTTGCATGCAATTTGATCTCCATTTTGGAGAAAAAAAAGGTACAACTATCCCTCCTCTTGATGCCATCCATGTGTTTGCACAAATCTGAATTTTTATTCAAATTTTTAGCTCCTGATCTTGGATTTTTAAAAGATCAAAATTAAGAGAGAATTGCACAGATTTAGTAACCAACTAAGACCAGTGTATGCTACATATTTTAGTATTTAAAAGATAAGAAATCATGGATAAATAATATATAATTAAGTTCATATTCAGACCTATTATTACTCCAGATTTCATAGGTAAAATGATGAAAAGTGGGGTATTTTTGCATAAGATTGATCCAAATTATAGAACACCAATTAGGCTATAAAATCTTATTTTGGAAAATAGAAAGATTAAGATTTTGGGAAGGATTTGATCCTGATTCAGATTAAGATTTAGGTACAAGATTTATATTTTTAAAGGATGGAAAAATTAAGAAATTATGTGGAATTGATCTTGATTTAGACCAATCAGTAGGTTATGAGATTCATGCCTTGCTTGATAAAAAAATAAGAGATTTTACGTGAATTGGATCATAGAATTGAACTTAATCTAGATCTAATGAGTAGATCTAACTCTTATGATTTAAGGATGAGAAGAGTTGGAAAATCTTGCATCAATCTGAACTTAGATCCAGGTCCACTGAAAAGCTTCTAATCCCATGACCTTATTGAAGAGATTTGAAATACCAATATTAGAATATTAATAGTCTTCTCTTACGAAGTCAACAAATGATCTCCTACGATCATCATGAATAGTAATACTCAATCAATTGATCCCTGAATATAATTTTCAATTTATATATACCACTAAAGTTAAGTTGTGACAAATACCTAGATCTATAAGTCAAATATAAAAGAGATTGAGAAATGATTGAGTAGATAAATAAGTGAAATTGATGGTGAATCAGTGATATCAGTTAATTGTGCCGGTCATGTTAACCCTTACACCTGACTGTACGAGGGCGCGGTGACCCTCAACTGGGCATGAGATAGGAAGCCCAGTTAGGACAATGGTCGCAAAGTATGCGGGTCTACGATCCTAGTCCTTATTACGGTTTTTACACGAGCTCGTGGTTTTTTTACGTCCCGTTGGGACCCCGACTTTTAACCAGTTCCGGTAATCCTCTGTTTTCGGATACCTTGGCTGTGGGACACTCGGTTTTTGTTTTTCTTTACGAGCTCGTCAGCCCATACCGGTCGGGCCAATTTCTAGAGTGACTTTTCTGAAGAGTCTCTCTCACCCGTCTTAGTAGCATAGTTTTAGAGTAGACCTATCCCTCTGTTGGACCACACTTCCACTTAGAGGGTGAGACCGAAGGGTCTCTTAGGAGACTTCCTCACCACTTGAGTTTTGGTAACTTTTCCGCCAATAAGTAATCGAGGAGTGTGTCCCATCTGCAATAACCACACTGCGGCCTGGAGGAACCTGTTTGTAGGCTGTAAGTTAACCCCGGTCTCCACACAGATGGTGTGTGGCACCAGAGTCCATAATCCACTCTATAGTATCAGATCCACTACTGCTAGTGAGTACATAAATATCACCTGAGGTACTAGAGGAGGCTGAAGTAGCAACATCGGAATGGCTCTCGGAGGTTGGCGAAGGCGTCACAGGACCAGATGGAGGTATAATACCCCTCGGATGAGCTACAAGATCATCAAAACGTTGATCTAAAGAGGAAGCAGCTGGAGACTCAATTTGTTCAGCCACTTGTGTAGAAGCCGGGAATCCATGCTTGGACTTGGAGTAGCATGTATCTTCAGTATGTCCACTGTGATGACAGAAAGTACATGGTTGAAGAACACGACCTCCCCTTCCTCGGGCTTCAGGACCACGAGATGAAGAAGAACCACACCGCGACCTCGGGATGCTGCCATTGCTGAGGATGTCTGATTGGTAGTAGAAGATGGAACAGTAATACGACTGAGTCTTCGGAAAGCTTCCTCCATATACCATGTATTCTATCATATCTCGCACAGTTTTTCACACTCTTGCAATTATTCCATTATTCTGGTTACTGAAACAAATTATGAATATTATCCATTTTCACTCAGATTAAATGGCTTCCATCAGTTGCCATTTGCACTCTGAAAATTCTTTTTTGGAACTTTAAATAAACTGGGAAAAGCATAACTTAACAAAAAGTTACGAAAGATGTTAAGAAAGATAGAAAATTATCAGAACCGGCTGAAACCAGGATCTGAGAGCGTGCCGCCTCGTACTATGGATCTAGTGCTACTAGGAATACACCTATCATGGTGGCATTCCTAAAAATCTATTGCTGCTTAGGAGTAGACATCAGAGGCATAAAGCTATACAGCTTCTCAAACATCCCAAGTAAGGATGCATATAAAGAGTGTAGTGGCCGCCCATTATGTTTAATAGTGAAGATATCATGTTGGAGTTATAAGATCTTCGTCTCGTTCTTTGCTTGTGAGTATGTAGCTGCAAGAATATCCTGCATCGCTTTGGCTGTGAGTTGATGGAGTATATCATTGGCAATCTCTATTGCCAATGTGCCTGAGAGCCATACTTTGGCATATGCATCATCTGCCTCCCTTGAGGTGTTAGCCCCAGTCTTCTCAGTCGGTTCTTCCTCGGTAAGAATGTGTTTCTTACCGGTAGACTTCATCATACTCATGAACTGCATAGCCCACAGTTCATAATTTAACCCATCCATCTTGACTATAGGCGCAAGACCTCTGAAGGCACCTGTGGAGGGAATATCAACCTTGTTCTCTGACATATCGGCTTGAGAATACTAGGGTTGAATACTAGACAAAATTGTGTCTACACCAACATAAAGAGATTGGATTGCATGTGTAGACTCATGCAACCAATCTCAGCATTGAATAGGGTTGAACGACGGTGAAGACTCACACAGGCTGGACTGCACACAGGCGCACGGGTTGGGTGCGCAGTGTCGTACGCGACTGGGCGCTCAGGCGCACAAAGTGCTGGACGCACAGGAGCACGTAGCGGTGCGCATAGGCGCATGAGGGTAAGCGCGTTGTGGTGCATGGAGCTGGGCGCACAGGCGCACGAGGGAGGAGGCGGCACTGGCGGAGGACACCGCCGAGATGAGGGGTGGCGTCAAGATGAGAAGAGAGAGAGAAAGGGCCGACGGGTGGGGATTAGGTTTAGGGTATTCGAACTCCGGTTTAGAACCGACGCTCTGATACCATGTTGGAAGAAATGAGTGTGTTATTTGTTCCTCAAATCATAGGCTCTCTTATATAGAACAGGAGCCTATGGGTAAACTACATAAAGCGTTCATAAGAAGAAAGAAAATAAGAAACAATACAAAATAACATAATAGCATAGCATAACGTATATCTCTACACTTACCATTCGACTTCATCAGGGTCATGAATTGTATAGCCCAGATCTTATAGTTTGTCCCATCTATTTTGACAATAGGTGTTGGACCTCTGAAAACGTCTGTAGTGGGTACATCAACTTTGTTCTCAGACATATTTCCGGATGTAGAAAACTAAGGCGTGTAGATTAAAGAGTGAAAATATGCACAAACATACGTGGATTTGAATGCATATGTAGACTTATGCACCCAAATCTATCAAACAAATGGAGGAACCGATGCCGGTGACGAAGATCGTACCGCGCAGTGGCGATGGAAAGGTAGCCTCGGGAGAAGGCCGACGAAGGCTAGAGTACGAGTGGCGCGTAGAGGCACGACATGCAGAGTTGTCGCACGCGGAGGCGCGACACGCAGAGGGTTTGACGCCCTCAGATCCGGGTACCCATTTACACGACATTCAGAATATAACATTCAAAAAAGATCACATTAGATACATGAAATTGGGGGGAAAATTTTCACCTTTTGCAATGACATTCATAATATATGGAAACAACCACAAGACCAACAAGAAGTATCACCAATTTGCATTTCATTAATTTTCATATATATATATATATATATATGTAACATGTATCAAAAGAAGCTGATAGTGTATAAATGTATCCCAAAATGTACAAAAGAGAAAGAAAGCATTATACAATATCAACTATACCAAAACTACAAAATGTGCACCGTCTGGTATAGCAGCAGATGCTCGGAATCATCAGCCAGCTACTGCGACACATGCTTTTTGCCTGCCAAACATGCAAAGAACAAAAGTACGTCAACGGTTGTTGTGTACATTCCAACATAATGAATAGTAACAAGTAATTTAGTATGTCCAAAAAGAAGCAAGTAGAGAGGCAATGATATTTAAAAATTTACAGCTACTTACGTGGTAAATAGTTTTCAACTACTCTGTATGTATGCCACATATTCACCCATTACCCCATAACCTTTCAGATATATAACATTTTCATATATTAGTCGATGGCCCAAGTGTGTATGTTATTTTCTTGTCATTTAGGGATCATGTTTATGGATATTGATAATGAGAATGATGATGTTCTGATCTGATTCTTGATTCTAACTAACATCTCAAGTCTAGTGGATAGTCTGTGATCTTGGTCTGAATGTGACCTCACACTATGACTCTTCACACTATGACTTTAAGGCGTGAAGAGTGCCTTAGGGTTGGGGTACCTTCGTTGGCACGCAGTGAAGTGTAATGCATCCTAACTAAGTTCCCAACATATCCAGTAGCTTACCTTATCACTCAAAGTAGTAATTCTGAGATTCGATTAATTGTCGCTGATTGAGGATTTATGATAAATGATGATTCCGTAGAAAAACCAACTATTAGTCAAACTCAATTGTGATTGATCTCAATACTAGCCCAACACAATTGTAATTGATCTCATTTCTTAGCCAACTCAACTGTAATTGATTTCAATACTTAATTATAACTCATTCAGATTCCACTATAACTAATTCGAATGTATCCTGCTTCAGAAGCTATGCCGTGTTCTACCCCAGATTTCGCCTCACACGTCCTTTCAATGTGAGGTGTGTCAGTTGGCAAAGCAACATCAGTCTACCTTTCCTAGTCGTCAGAGTCAGAGTAGTACCTCCAATTTTGAGTTGTTTCATGTTGACAGTTGGGGTCCAAGTCGTGTTCCTGATCATCAGGGGCACAGGTTTTATATTATCGTCGTGGATGATTTTTCTCGTCTGTCTAGGGTCCTCTTATTAAACAGTAAATCTGAAGCTGGAAATGTTATCAAAAATTTCATAAATGAAGTTCATAATTTTTTTCTGCCTCTGTGAAAATTGTGAGGACTGATAATGCCTTGGAATTTTGCACTAATACTCTCTCCAGTTATTTTTCTACCAAGGAATTATTCACCAAACAACTTGTGCCTATACTTCCCAACAAAATGGAGTTGCGGAGAGAAAACACAGTCATTTGCTTGATGTCACTAGGACACTTCTCATACAGAGTCGTGCTCCTCATTCCTTCTGTGGGATGTTGTTCTAACAGCATGCTATCTAATCAATCGCATGCCATCGTCAGTCTTAGGTGAGAATATCCCTTTCTCTGTGGCTTTCCCTGAAAAGGAATCGTTCTCACTTACTCATGTGTTTGGTTCGATTGACTTCGTCCACTAGCTATCTCCAGGTATTGACAAGCTCTCTCCTAGAGTTGTCAGATGTGTTTTTGTCGGGTACTCCAGGACACAAAAAGGGTACCTGTGTTATGATCCAATGCACAGGAAATATTATGTTAGTGTCGATGTCACCTTTTTTGAGTCTGTTATGCACTTTTCTCCTACAGGTGATAGGCTGATGCCTTCGGACACCGATGAAGCCATATACATGCCACCACCTCCACCACAACCATCTCCGGCACCATCACCACCATCACCACCATCACAACCACCACCACCATCCCTACCTACACCGTCCCCACTTCCTACTACAGTTCTTGTTCCACCATTGCCACACCACTATACCCATCGGCCTGCTTCTGCTCATGGTCATCGCTCATCATCTAGCTCGCATGAGGTATGTTCTGAGAATATAATTTCTAATGATGGATCTAATGGTTTACCTGAGCAGGCTTCGTTACAGGGGACGTATGAGGAGGCTACTGATTTGGATCTACCTATAGCGTTTCGGAAACAGAAGCGTAGTTGTGTGTCATATCCTATAACATCTGTGATTTCTTTTTATCGTTTATCTGGTGAATCAGGAATTTTGCTATTGCATTATCTGTTGTGGACATTCCACGGAATAATCAAGATGTTTTGAAGGACAGTCGATGGCGATTAGCTATTGAGGAAGAGATGGTTGCTCTTCAGTCGAGAGGCACTTGGAGTCTTGTTCCTGCTCTTACTGGCGTGTCTACAGTTAGCTGCAAATGGGTGTTCACAGTTAATCAAAATGCAGATGGTAGCATCGACAGATACAAGACACGTCTGGTTGCACGAGGGTTTACTCAGACATATGGGGCGGATTATCTTGACACTTGCTCACCTGTTGCTCGTCATTCCACCTTACGGATCCTTATATCGGTTGCAGTTATTCGAGAGTGGCCACTATTTCAGTTAGATGTCAAGAATGCATTCCTATATGGTGATCTTCAGGAGGATTTCTACATGCAACAGACACCTGGTTTTGCTGTTGGGGGGGGTATTCACAGGTGTGTAGACTTCATAAAGTGATCTATGGCCTCAAGCAGAGTCCTAGAGCTTGGTTCCAAAAGCTTCCAGATTTGTTTGAAAGACAGGGGTACAAACGTTCTAATGCAGATCATTCCCTCTTTACACAGAAAACATCCAGAGGTATGATTGCGATTATGGTGTATGTTGATGATATTCTTATTACAGGAGATGACATACAAGGAATCAAGAGGGCAAAAGAAATGCTGGGTCGTGAATTTATCATCAAGGACCTTGGAGTCCTTAGATACTTTTTAGGACTGGAGTTTGCCAGAAATCAACAAGGACTCGTGATGACTCAGAGGAAATATGTCATTGACTTACTGAGTGAAACATAAATGCTTGGATGTCGACCTGCCACTACACCTATGGATCCAAGCATGAAACTATATGACGATGATACTGATGAAATGGATAAGAGGAGATACAGAGAACTGGTTGGAAAACTTCTTTATGTTACCATTACCGGACCCGATGTATCTTTTATTGTTAGTCGGGCGAGCCAGTTCATGGAGCAACCATGTCAGGTACATATGGATGCTATACAGATGATACTCAGGTACCTTAAATCATCTCAAGGTGCAGGTCTATTATTTAAGAAAGGTAAGGAGATTACTATCTCAGCATGCGTAGATGCAGTTAATGCAGGATGTCCTATGGATAGGAAGTCCACCACTGGATTTGTTGTATATGTTGGAGATTCTCTTGTCTCATGGAGAAGCAAGAAACAAACTATTATAGCCAGATCTAGTGCTGAGTCTGAATATAGGGCTATGGCCCAGGTCAGTACAGAAATGATGTGGGTTAAAGCTGTTCTTACATATCTATATATAGATGCGTCACTTCCTATGGCACTGGAATGTAACAATCAAGCTGCTATATTTATTGCAAATAATCCAGCATTTCATGAACGAACCAAGCACATTGAGGTTGATTGTCACTATATACAAGATATGATCCAGAAGGGTTTTATTTCCACATCCCATGTCAGCTCAAGGGACCAGACTGTAGATAGTTTTCACCAAGACCTTACTTAGAGGACCATTCCATAAGTGCTCATTCAAGCTGAGCATGATCGACATCTATGCTCCATCTTGAGGGGGAGTGTAGAGATATACGTTATGTTATGCTATTATATTATTTTGTATTGTTTCTTATTTTCTTTCTTCTTATGAACGCTTTATGTAATGGGATTTTTACCCAGCATACCTTATAAACGTTTTGAAATGCCTCTACGACCTTTTGCACAATGTAATTACCCCATCGACCCCATAAATTACCCCAAGAACCCTCACTGGCTTAAAACATATTACCCGGAGGGTTCATGGGGTAAGAGTTGGCAAGTTTACGGGGTCGAGGGGGGAATTAGGTTGTTTCAAAGGCCGTTGTGGTGATTGGCAAAGTTTATAGGGTCTACCGGGTAAAAATCCCTTACCCATAGGCTCCTCTCCTATATAAGAGAGCCTAGGGTTTGTGGAATAAACAACGCACCCATTTCTTCCAACAGTAAGAAACACATTCTTACCAAGGAGGAGCCGGTGGAGAAAACTGGAGTAAATGCCTCATGGAAGGCGGATGACGCATATGCCAAAGTTCGGCTTTCTGGTACATTGACGATTGAGATCGCCAATGATGTGTTACATCAGTCTACTGCTAAGACGGTGTGGGATATCCTCGCAGCAACATATTCTCAAGCGAGGAACGGGACGAAGATCCTCCAAATCCAACATGACATATGTTGGAAAAAATAAGAGCACTTGTTATTTCTGAGAACCCTAGGCTCTCTTATATAGTAGAGAGGCCTATGGGTAAATTACATAAAGCAGAAAACAGAAAAAGATAATAAGAAAGAGATACATATGGAATATGAAAATACAGATATCTTCACACTCCCCCTCAAGCTGGAGCATAGATGTCAATCATGCTCAGCTTGGATGAACACTTCTGAAATGATCCTCTGGGCAGTGGCTTGGTGAAGATGTCCGCGGCTTGCTCTCCAGAGCTGACATGGGAAGTAGAAATCAGACCCTTCTGAATCATGTCTCTAGTGTAATGGCAATCTACCTCAATATGTTTTGTTCTCTCATGGAACACAGGATTGTTTGCAATGAATAGAGCAGCCTGGTTATCACAGTATAACTCCATAGCTAGAGGAACCTCTACATGTAGATCGCATAGCACTGCTCGAACCCACATCATTTCTGTACTTGTTTGGGCCATAGCCCTGTATTCGGATTCGGCACTTGATCTTGCTACAATAGTTTGTTTCTTGTTTTTCCAAGAAACGAGAGAAGTGCCAACAAATATTGCAAATCCCGAAGTTGATTTCCTATCCTTAGAACAACCTGCATAATCCGTGTCAGCATATGCGGATACAGAGAGTGTCTCCTTTCTTGAATAGCAATCTTGAGCCTGGAGATGATTTTAAATATCTCAATATCATGTGTATTGCATCCATATGTACCTGTCGAGGTTGCTCCATGAATTGACTCACTCGACTCACTACAAATGCAATATTCGGCCTGGTAATTGTAACATAAATGAGTTTTCCAACCATCTCTCTGTATCTCCTCTTATCAACTTCATCTGTATCATCATCGTATAGCTTCATGCTAGGATCCATAGGAGTCGTGGAAGGCTGACATCCAATCATGCATGTCTCTGCAAGCATATCTGTAACATACTTCCTTTGGGTCATCACTAGACCCTGTGCATTCCTAGCAAATTCCAACCCCAAGAAATACCTTAGGGTGCCCAGATCCTTAGTGACAAATTTACTGCCCAGAAAATCTTTCGCCGTCTAGATTCCCTGTGCATCATCTCCTGTAACAACAATATCATCAACATACACCATGATAGCCACAGTAGCTCTAGACGTCTTCTGCACAAACAGTGAATGGTCTGCATTTGACCGCTTGAATCCCTGTCGTTCAATCAGGTCTGAAAGCTTTTGAAACCACACTCTTGGACTCTGTTTAAGGCCATATATTGCCTTATGGAGTCTACAAACTTGCTGACACTCCCCCTCAGCAGCAAACCCTGGAGGTTGCTGCATACAGACCTCCTCTTCTAGATCTCCATACAAAAATGCATTTTTCACATCTAGCTGGAATAGCGGCCAATCACGTGCTACAGCGACTGAAAGAAGGACACGTAAAGTAGAATGTCGAGCAATTGGAGAAAACGTGGCCAAGTAATCAACTCCATAGGTCTGAGTAAAACCACGTGCCACGAGCCTTGCCTTGTACCGATCAAGGCTGCCATCTGCATGATATTTAACAGTAAAGACCCATTTGCAGCTAACAATAGACGCTCCGGAAGGAGGAGGAACAAGTGTCCAAGTGCCACGGGACTGCAATGTGGTCATTTCTTCTTCCGTAGCAAGACAGCATTTGATGTCTTGTAGTGCCTCCTGATAATTGCGTGGAATTTCTACTGCAGATGAGCTGGTGCAAATCTCTGGAAATCGCATGTAAGACGATGAAAGGAGACCTGGGAAGCAAGGGGGTAGGGAGCACAAGTACGCCTCTGCTTTCTTTTAGCTATAGGCACGTCCAAATCTCCATCATATGCATCCTGTTGTGTTCCTCGTATCAAGAGATCCTCAGACTCATCGTTAGATATCAAGCTATCAGAACCAACCTAAGGGTTGCTGGATGACGGGCCATCACCTTGAACAGAGGAGGACCGACGAGTATAATGGTTTGGTAACGGGAGGACAATGTTCACTGGAGGTGGTAAAGGTGGAGGTGAAGGTATGACAGGAGATGGTGGTGGAGATGGCACCGACAGTAACTGACTCATGGGAGGTGGTGGCATGAATACCTTAGTATCATAATGAGAAGTAGTCAGTCTGTCACCTGTAGGAGAGAAAAACATCACAGATTCAAAGAATGTGACATCTACGCTAACAAAATATTTTTGACGCAGCGGATCGAAGCAACGATACCCCTTCTGTGTCGTGGAGTATCCTACAAACACACATTTGATAGCCCGGGGAGAGAGCTTATCAAGACCTGGTCCCAACTGATGGACAAAACCAACACAGCCAAAGACACGGGGTGGAAGTGAGAACAACTCCTTCTCAGGAAAGGCTAGAGAGAGAGGAGATTTCTCACCCAAGACAGAAGAGGGCATGCTATTTACTAAGTAGCAAGCTGTGAGAACCGCATCACCCCAGAACGAGCGTGGAGCATGACTCTGAATAAGTAGGGTTCTAGTGATATCCAATAGATGTCGATGTTTCCGCTCTGCAACACCATTTTGTTGTGGCGTGTAAGCACATGAAGTTTGATGACTTATGCAATGAGAGGAAAAGAACAAGGACAGAGTTCTAGTACAAAACTCCAATGCATTGTCAGAACGCACAATTTTCACAGAAGAAGAGAAAACATTTTTAACTTCATTGATAAACATTTGAATCACATCTCCTGCTTCAGATTTATTCTTCAATAAAAACATCCAAGACAAGCGAGAAAAATCATCTGCTGCAACCAGATGGAATCTGTGTCCCTGGTGTTCAAGAACACGACTTGGACCCCAAATATCAATATGAACTAACTTGAACAAGGAGCCACTGCTCCGACTCTGACGACTCGGGAAAGTAGACCGATGATGCTTTCCCAACTGACACACTTCACATTGGAAGGACGACTTCGGAGAAATCTGGGGCAAAACACGATGCATCTTCTGAAGAGGGAGGTGACCAAACCGGAGATGCCAGATATGTGGAGAGTCTGATCCTGTAGAATGGAGAGATGCACCAATGTAAGGAGTATGGATCAGACGATAGAGACCATTCTGCTCACAGCCATAGCCAATCACGTTGGCTGAGGGTAAGTCATGAAAAATAAAAGATGATGAGTCAAAAATAGCTCGATAGTTTAAATCCTTTGTAATATGGCTAATGAACAACAAATTCATAGAGAAATCAGGAGCATATAACACATTTTGCAATCTCAAGGACGGTGTTAAATTAATCTCCCCCCGTCCTGTGATCGGGGAATGTGTCCCATTGGCTATCACCACCGTTCGTCCTGAAGAAACTGGTCTATATGAAGTGAGCTGTTCTTTTTCCCCACAGAGATGATGTGTCGCTCCAGAGTCCATAATCCAGTTCGTAATCATAGATCCATCACAAGATGTGAGAGCATGAGAGCTACCTGACGTACTGGACGTCGCAAGTGAACTGGCAGATGCAGAGACGATCACTTTTGACTGACCTTCAGGAGTTGTATCAGGAGGCATAATATTCCTCAGTCTGGCAACAAGATAATCGAATCGCTGGTCCAATGAGGAAGGTGCAGGAGACTCAACTTGTTCTGCTACCCGAGCTGATGCAGGAAAGCCATGCTTTGAGTAGCATGTGTCTTCGGAGTGACCAGGTCGACGACAATAACTGCATGGTTGACGAACCCGACCCCCACGACCTCGGGGGCCACGACCACGAAAGGTACAGGAGCCACCTCTACTCCTAGAGGCTGCCATCGCTGAAGGTGTCTGGCTAGCAGTCGAGCTAGGGACAGTGATTCAACTCAGTCGGCGAAAAGCTTCCTCCATTGGAGGAATAGTAGCGTCAGCTGGAATCTGAGACCGGGCAGCATCATACTCTGGATCAAGGGTAGCTAGGAATACACCTACCATGGTAGCGTTCCTGTACGTCTTCTGTTGTTCTGGAGTGGCTGTCAATGGCATGAAGCTATGGAGCTTCTCAAACATCCCTCGTAGGCAAGTGTACAGTGAGTGAAGAGGGCGCCCATTCTCCTTGACTGTAAAAATATTATGTTGCAGCTGAAGTATCTTGGTCTCGTTCCACGCCTGTGAATATGTCGCTGTAGAAAAACAGAATGTGGAAGCGTATCAGAGAATAAAGATAAAGAAAACATTAGGGGACATCGGGATTTAACGTGGAACCCTATTCCGAGAGGAGCGGGATGAAACCACGGGAGAAGCCCCTGAATTGGGCGTTTCTTCTATTGAAGTTCTCAATGAATACAGGGGGTGTGGGGCTCCTTATATAGCCCCACGGACAGACCCAATAGTGACCGCTCCCCCATGTGGTACTAAACACATGGGTGGGCTCTTTTCTTTTCCAACACTCCCCCTCAAGTTGGTAGCTGGGACAGCTGCAACTTGCAACAATAAAGAAAAATATACACCATTACATCTTCACTTGAAATCACCACAATAAACGTATGTATCCGCAACGGGTAGACAAACCCGCTTGCTGACGGGTATATCAGGTCACCGGAACGTATCTCTGTCGTGCCTGGAAGGTCACCGGACTGTCTCTGTCGTGCCTGCATGGTCACCGGATCTCTGTCTCAGTCGTGCCTGCGGGTCACCGGACTTTGTTTTCGTCGTGCCTTGAAGAAAACAAATCCAGTACGGAGTCGATGTCGAGGATAGAGACACCACGACGAAGATCGATGCACAGTGAAGATGGCTTGATATTCTGTAAAATCCGGAGTGTTTGGTCTGTCAGTCAATGATGTAGGATGCATATGGCTTTTACTCCCCCTTTCTCCCAAACTTGTGAGAATAATAAAAATAATAGATAAGTTGGGAGAAGCAAACATGAATCACATTTTTTATGCGTACGACTTTTTTTCTTGTACGCGACTTTTTTTTCTTTTTTTTCGATTTTTTTGTTAGCATATGCGTACGGCTTTTTTCTTGTACGCGCCTCTTTTCTCTTTTTTTTAACTAACAAGCCCTCTTTTTTTCATTGGGCCTCCAATAACAAAGTCCCTTTTTTTCTGCCCAACTTTCGGCACTCTCTCCTTTTTTCACACATTTTTTCCCTATATATATTTTTTTTAATAACTCTGGCCCACAATTGAGATTCCTTTTCCAGCCCACAATTGAGATTCCTTTATTTTTGTAATTCTAATCGTGGGCTCTCTCAAACAGTCCCCCCAATTTGTTTTAAAGGACGCAGGGGTCTTGTTAGGGTTTCCATTGATTGGGACCCCTTGTCTTCCTGCGCCGCCTCCAAAATTTTTTTTTTCGTGCATCATCCGCACAAAGCTGCTGGTGATGCCGCAAATCAGGAGGTGCAATAACCCGTGTTGAATATGTGAATCTGTGAAATCTGTGAATTTGAATCAGGAGGTGTAATAATCCGTGAATTTGAATTTGAAATATGAGAATCTGTGAAGTTGAATATGCGAATCCGTGCAAATCAGGAGATGCAATAATCCAATTCGTGAAGCCGTGAATTTGCAACCCGTGGATTTGTCTTCCTGGAGCTCTGAAGAATAGTCAGTCTGTGAATCCACGCTACAGGAGGGACTTCGCCGTCATCGATTTGAACACGCTGCAGAAGGAGGGCCTGCGCTGCTGTGAGGAAGGCGTGCGCACAGGGGGCTGAAGGATTTGCACAACATTAAGGACTCGCGCACAGGAAGGCGTGCTTCGTCATGAGGGTTGCACCGGCGAGAGGGGTTGAAGTTAGGGAACACCACTGAAGGCGTACGCACAAGGGGGCTGCTCGAATCTTGAAATAAAAGCACATAAATCTCACGCCGGAAACTGGGGCTATAACATTCAAGCTGCAGTGATCGCCTGAGGTCGCCTGTGCTGGAGTGCTTCGAGATGCTACCGTCAGGGGCCTACGACAGGCTGATATGACGACCCTTGTGTTCGGGTTTGTAGATCTAGGGTTTCAGATAACCCTAGATGAACCACGATCATGAACGAGCAATAACATATCTGCGTTGATATTGCAAGAAATCTATCTCGATAAAAATTTAGGGTTTCACGAAACCCCACGAACTCAACCGATCTCAAAAAGAACCTTCAAAAAATGAATCTTCAAAATCCAATCTTAAAATCAACCAAGAAAGTCCCGCTCTGATACCATGTTAGAAAAGCGGAAGCGGAAGCGTAACATGGAAAAAGATAAACAAAATATGAACAACGGGATTTTTACATGGAACCCTACTCTGTGAGGAGCGGGATGAAACCACGGGAGAAGCCCTCAAAGGGACGTGTTTGTCTATTGACTTTCTCAATGGACACAGGAGGTCTGGGGCCCTTTATATAGCCTCTCCAGAGCCTCCAAGTCCCACCACTGGACGATGTGGGACTAAACAACTGGGTGGGGTAAATGGATCTTCTCCAGGATCCATTTACCCTGCTACAACTCATGAGGCATACAATGAATACTCCAACAGGTTCCACGTGGCATCAACTCTCCTCCGCTTTTAAAAATTCGTCTCCCGACGAATTGCTTAATCTAGATGCGTCGTTGGAGAAATAGTCTTTGCAATTGTAGCCTGCAATTAGATCCTTTTCAACATTACGTTTGTAGTTCGTTCCAATTGGAGGGCGTCTTTGCAATTTTCGTACCCCTTCATTTGAGCAATTTTTGTAAGAGGATCTCTTGAACTGTCCCTTTGAGTAAAATCTGTTGCAGGGGGAGGCCTTCTTATAAATTTTCCCAAATAATCTCCAACCCCACGTGTGGTGGCATGCAAATTCCGTAGTCATTGGGCCCCCGGTTAGGGCTCGCCCGATCTTGTTGCGCATATGACGCGGGCGGGGGAGGCGATCCCGCGAGGGTGGGCGCATGGGAAGGACATGGCGCACGGGAAGGGAGGCGGCCTCGGCAATGGCGAGGAGAGGGGGGTCGACGGGAGGTTAGCGGCGATGGGGGGGACTGGGTTGCGCGAGCAACGCGCGGGAGAGGGGGAACCCGGGAGGGACGAGCTGAGGGAGGGAATAGGGTGTAGAGGGCGACGCAGTGGGGCGCGCAGGGGTCGTGGCTTGAGGGTGCGCGGGCCGAGGGGAGAAGAAGGGGGGGTGGAAAGTTTGCGGGCGGCGTGGGAAGAGGGGAGGCGGCGGTGGGTTTAGGGTTCGGGGAAGGAAGAGAGGCGCGGGAGGAAAAGGGGTGGAATCGAGAAGACGCAGGGGAGGAAGAAGGCGGCGGGGCGAGTCGGACCTGGGAGGGCGAGGCGTTGGTGGGGAGAAGAGAGGATGGCGAGGGCGGGGCTGGCGCGTAGCCGGGGTCACAGGTGTCGGCGGGGCTGTTGGGGTGGGGACGACGACCGCGAGAGTTGGACGAAGTAGCGGAGGCGGGGAGGGTGGGGGGCTACCTGGCCTGGCTGGGGTTGTGCCGGGACGGTCGAAGGGGCCGAGGGAATTGATTCTGGTGGCGGAATCAGATCTGGGAGGTACTAGACAGCGGGCGAATCGTCTTCCACGGCGAGGCTTTCTTCGTCAAAACTCGGGACTGCGACTTCGGTGGTTGGAGGCTTCGATGGGGCGCACATAGCCTTGAGATCTGCCATTATCTCTCGACTTTTGGACTGGGACTCTTGATATCTGGATTGGAAATATCGATCTTGGGCCTCAAAATCTTGCCATTTTGTCCGGAAGTCTTCTTCTGCTCGCTGTTTACGCTCCGATGAATGATGGTGTTTCGTCGCATGTCGGCGCGAACGTCTGGACGGATCGTCAGATCGTAGGGATGATCTGTAAGCCATGCTATGATACCAATTGATGTAAATAGGCTTTGGCGCGTCGTCGATAAATAAAATAATTTGGGCGGTGGATTTTGGTGGAGAAAATAGAGGGGTTGAGAAGAAGAAACACGCCTGTTGCGTGGGGTTGAAGAAGGAGGAATGCGTAGACCGCGAGGGGAAGAGAGAGAGAGAGAGAGACAAGGGAGAGAAGAGAGATAAAATCTCAAATTGATAACATACTAAACTGACTAAAACAATGGCCCCTCATCCCTTTATATAGGAGGGATGAGATTACAAAAATAGAAAACTAATTTAAATTGACAACTAATTATCCTAATTAGGCTCTAACTAATTAACCGACTAATTTGCAAATTAAATCTATAACTAATTAATAGAGATCACAGGCGATCTCGTTTATTTAATTAAAGACACGACAACTTAAATAAACGTAAATAAAATTGGCCGATAAATTTAGATAAATATTCGGCCCTATACTTGGGTTCCACGCTGCATCAATTTCCGTGCTAACCTGAGCCATAGCCCTATATTCAGATTCAGCACTAGATCCGGCTACCACAGTTTGTTTCTTTCTCTTCCATGAGATTAGAGAATCTCCAACATAAACCGCAAACCCAGAGGTGGACTTCATGTCCTTGGGACACCCTGCATAATCTGCATCTGCGCATGCTGAGATAGAGATCACCTTGCCTTTCTTGAATAGCAAACCCGCACCTGGAGATGATTTGAGGTACCTGAGTATCATATGTATGGCATCCATGTGAACCTGACGTGGTTGCTCCAAGAACTGGCTCACACGACTCACAGCAAAGGATATATCGGGCCTAGTAATAGTGACATACAACAGTTTTCCCACTAGTTCTCTGCATCTTCTCCTGTCCACCTCCTCTGTATCATCATCATATAGCTTCATACTGGGGTCCATTGGTGTTGTAGCAGGCCGGCAACCGAGGATTCCTATTTCACTCAACAGGTATGTAACATATTTTTTCTGCGACATTACTAACCCATATGGATTTCTGGCAAACTCCAGCCCCAGAAAATATCTAAGGACTCCAAGGTCCTTGGTAACAAATTCGCTACCCAGCATTTCTTTCGCATTCTTTATTCCTTGTGCATCATCTCCTGTAATCAAGATGTCATCTACATAAACCATGATTGCAATAATACCTCTTGAAGTCTTTTGTACAAACAAGGATTCAAGGAATGATCAGCATTAGAGCGTTTGTATCCCTGTTTTTCAAAGAGGTCTGAGAGCTTCTGAAACCATGCTCTGGGGCTCTGCTTAAGGCCATAGATAGCCTTATGAAGTATGCACACCTTGGAACACTCCCCCTCAACAGCAAAACCGGGTGGTTGTTGCATGTAGACTTCCTCCTATAAGTCACCATATAAGAATGCATTCTTTACATCCAACTGATATAGCGGCCATTCACGAGTAACCGCAACTGGCAGCAAGATCCGTAGAGTAGAATGACGGGCTACTGGCGAGAATGTATCAAGATAGTCCACCCTGTATGTCTGTGTAAAGCCACGAGCAACAAGGCGAGCCTTGTATCTGTCAATACTACCATTTGCATTCTGCTTGACTGTAAATACCCACTTGCAGCTTACTGGGTACACATCTGCAGGTATAGGGACCAGACTCCAAGTTCCTCTAGATTGAAGTGCTGCCTTTTCTTCCTCCATTGCTAGACTCCATCTGCTATCCTTCAGAGCGTCTTGGTAATTCCGTGGAATATCTACAGCTGACAAAGCGACCACAAAGTTCCTGAAATCCCCAGATAGTCGTTCAAATGACACAGAAGCTGCTAAAGGATATGAGGCGCAGCTCCGCTTCGATTTGCGTATAGCAATAGGAACATCTAAATCAGTTGTGTCCTCATCTGTCCTCTGTAACACATCCTTCTCAAAAACATTATCAGATCCATCAAGAGTAATATCTTCAGAACATACCTTAGGCAAGCTAGGTGATGAGTCATGACCATGAGCTATAGTAGACCTGCGTGTATAATGAAATGATAGTGGTGAAACAGGTATAGTAATAGGAGGTCCAGATGATGGTGAACGAGCTGGTGGTGGTGGTGGCGGTACTGGTGGTGGTGGTGGTGGTGGTGTCATATAGATGGCATTGGTAGTAGCTGGAGGTAGAAAGTGATCACCTGAGGATGAAAAATACATTACGGATTCAAAAAATGTAACATCTGCACTAACAAGATACCGCATGCGCAATGGATCATAGCACTTGTACCCCTTCTGACTTCTGGAGTACCCAACAAACACACACTTGACAGCCCTAGGAGAGAGCTTGTCAGTACCGGGAGACAACTGGTGGACAAAGGCAACCGATCCAAACACACGAGGAGTAAGGGAAAACAGATCTTTACCAGGAAAGATAAGGGAGAAAGGAATCTGTTCACCTAGAATAGAGGACGGCATACGATTAATTAGGTAGCATGCTGTGAGAACCGCGTCACCATAGTAAGAGTAAGGAGCATGACTCTGTATAAGAAGTGACCTGGTGACATCTAGTAGGTGGCGATGTTTCCTTTCAGCGATCCCATTTTGTTGGGAGGTATAGGCACAGGATGTATGGTGGATAATCCCTTGGGATGAGTAGTAATTGGCTAGGACATGAGTACACAATTCCAGGGCATTATCACTTCTTACAATTTTAACAGATGTGGAGAAAACATTACGAATCTCATTAAGAAAATGGAAAATAATATTTCATGCTTCAAATTTATTTTTCAACAAAAATACCCATGACACACGAGAGAAGTCATCCACAATAACTATAAAATCTGTGTCCCTGATGATCAGGAACACGACTCGGACCCCAGATATCAATATGAAATAACTCAAACTTGGAGGTACTACTCCGACACTGACGACTGGGAAAGGTAGACCGATGATGCTTTCCCAACTGACAGGCATCACATTGGATGGATGTGTAAGGCAGACCCTGGGGTAACACACGACGCAACTTCTGAAGCGGTAGATGTCCAAAGCGCAGATGCCATAGCAGAGGAGATACGGGTCCAGTAGGTAGGGATGAGGTTCCAGCAAAGGAAGTCTGTTTGAGGCGATAAAGGCCTCCTTGCTCATAGCCACGACCAATCACGTTGCCCGTAAGGATGTCCTGAAAAACAAGAGAAGATGGATCAAAAATTGCCTGACATTGTAAATCCTTTGTAATCTGACTGATTGATAATAAATTCATTGAAAAATCAGGCGCATGTAACACATTCTTGAGCTGCATAGAAGATGTCAGTCTAGTCTCCCCCTGACCAGTAATTGGGAAATGTGTACCATTGGCAATGACCATTGTTCGGCCTGGAGGGATATGAGTGTATCTTGTAAGTAAACTCTGATCGCCACATAAATGATGTGTGGCTCCCGAGTCCATAATCCAAGGTAAAGTATCTGATCTACTACTAGTAAATGCAAGTGTGCTACCTAATGCACTGGTAGACGCAGAAGCAGATGCAGCAGCATCAGATTGATTCTCAGTAGTGGGTGTTGGGCCAGATGGAGGACGGTGACTCGTGCAAAAGCAGGAAATCCATGCTTAGAGTAGCATGTGTCTTCATTGTGTCCGACGCGATGGCGGTAGGTACATGTTGGCCGAGTACGGCCTCCTCTACCACGAGGTCCACGACCACGGGTCTGATGATGAAATCCACAGCCCCTAGTGGCAGCCATGGCTGAAGCATTCTGATTCGCAGCTGTAGATGGAACAGTGATCGGCTCAATCTATGAAAAGCTTCCTCCATGGGAGGAATAGTAGAATCTGCCAAAATTTGAGACCGTGCTGCCTCATACTCGGGATCAAGGGCAGCAAGAAAAAGTCCCACCATAGTAGCATTCCGGTAGGTCTTCTGTTGCCCTGGCGTGGCTGTCAGGGGCATGAAGTTGTACAGCTTCTCGAACATCCCACGCAGAGATGTGTAGAGTGAGTGTAGAGGGCGACCATTCTGCTTAATGGTGAATATGTCATGCTGGAGTTGCAGAATCTTTGTCTCATTCTTCGCTTGAGAGTATGTGGTCGCCAGAATATCCCACATGTCTTTAGCCGTGGGCTGATGAAGAATATCATTGGCAATCTCGATTGCCAAAGTTCCAGATAACCAGACTTTCGCGTATGCATCATCTGCCTCCCACGAGGCATTAACTCCAGTCTTCTCAGCAGGCTCTTCTTCGGTAACAATGTGCTTCTTACCAGTTGACTTCATCATACTCATGAACTGCATCGCCCACAGTTCATAGTTCGTACCATCCATCTTTACAATCGGCGCTGGACCACGAAAGGCGCCTATAGATAGAATATCTGCCTTGCTTTCTGACATACTGGAAACAGAAGACTGGAGCGATAGACTGAAGATAGGATCGTCTACACGGACATAGACGGGTTTAGTTGCATGTGTAGACTTCAAGCAACCAAACCCATTTAGTTGACGGTGTACGCGCTAGGAACGTGTAGGGCTGATTCAGGAGTTACGCACGCACAACAGATAGCACGAGAGAGAGCACAGGGGCGCTAAGGGGCGTGCACGATGGGCACGCACAGGAGCGCACAGGGGCGCTTAGGGGCGCGCGGAGGGCGCACGATGGGCACGCACAGGGGCGCGCACAGGGGCGCACAGGGGCGCGCTGGAGAGCGCTAGGGCTCTCACGCACGGAGGCGCAGGCGCGTGATGGGGCGCAAGGGCGCAGGCGCGCGATGGGGCACGCGCGGTGTGCGGTTCACCGCAGGCGAGAGGTGCGCACGGCCAGTGGCGTGGGTAGGCGCCAGCGGCGAGAGAGAGGCACGCGGGTGGGGGTGGGGATAGGGTTAGGGTTTCAAGAACTTCGGTCTAGGACCGTCGCTCTGATACCATGTTGGGAAAAGAGAAGAAGATCTTTATTCCATCAGCCCTAGGCTCTCTTATATAGGAGAGTAGCCTATGGGTAAATTACATATAGCATACGGTAGAAAAGAAAATAACAGGGAAGTACAAAAGTAACTAATATATATTTACATGGTCGTCCACCATGGAGGCATTGAGAGAGTCCCCATCGCCGCAGCATCGTCGTTATGCTGCCGGATTGTTTGCTCGTGGATCTCTGTCTCCTTCGGCGTGCCTCGCTCGTGAAGAAGACATTGGATCTCTTGTGACGATATTAGGAGATTCGCCGCTTGGATCATCAACATGGATTGCGAGGAGTACGTGTTTCGTTAACACGCTCGCAAGCGTCTCCTCCGTCGGATCGGACTTGAGACAGGAGGTCTCTTCGTTTAGAGACTCGATCGCAACCACGCTTCAAGAGGTAACCTTAATACTTGTTTGTGGTTTAGATAAAATGATCCGAGAAGTGTTCTTGGATCAAGTGGTTTCATCACATGAAATTTTTTAAATTTCACTACCTCGAGCAACTAGTGCGACTAGTCGCTCCCGATCGCATACGATGCAATCCAAACGCTTCCGTGATGCACTTGAAGATCTCCCTATACCCTTTATCTACTTCAGGTTTCATTGTGTTTGTTGGCAGTTCTCTTGTTCCTTGGAAAAGCAAGAACAAACGGTGGTGGCTAGATCAAGTATTGAATCTAAGTATAAGGCGATGGCCCAAGCAAGCACGGAAATGATGTGGGTTCGAGCAATGTTAGAATATTTGCAAATAAATGTACCTCTACCCCGACGGGGAAGACTGACTATTTTGATATCAACATTGGTTTACATCAAGGTTCAGCTTTGAGTCCATTTCTTTTTATTTTGATTATGGACAAGTTGACAAGTCACATTCAGGATGAGTTACCTTGGTGTATGTTATTTGCTGATGATATTATGTTGATTGACGAGACTAGAGATGGAGTAAATGAGAAGCTTGAGGTTTGGAGACATGCATTGGAGACTAAAGGTTTTCGTATAAGTAGGGCTAAGACGAAATATATGGAATGCACCTTTGATGGAAGCAATGATGAAGGAATCGAGGTGAAGATTGGTGACAATAACATTCAGAAGAGAGATTCTTTTAGATATTTGGGATCTATTTTGCAACATGATGGGGAAATTGATGGAGATGTTACTAATAGAATAAATGCAGGCTGGCTAAAGTGGAGAGGAGTCTCCGTTGTTCTCTGTGATAAGAAAATTCTTTTAAAAATTAAAGGAAAGTTTTACAAAGCAGCCGTGAGACCTGCTATGCTTTATGGATCTGAATGTTGGCCTGTGAACAGAAATGAAAATGCTAAGATGGATGTGTGGACATACACGTAAAGATCGGATTCGAAATGATGGAATTAGAAAGAAAGTTAGTGTAGCTCCGATCGAGGATAAGATGCGAGAAAACCGCTTAAGATGGTTTGATCATTTGCAAAGAAGGTCAACTGATGCACCGGTTAGGGGATGCGAGTGTCGGGATGTTGAGCCGGCTAAGAGAGGGCGAGGACGGCCCAAGAAGTGTTGGAAAGAGACTACACGAAGGGATCTTAGTTTTTTGGATATAAGCCCGAGATTGACCCAAGATAGATCTGAATGGATGCGAAGAATCCATGTAGCCGACCTTACTTAATTGTGGAAAAAGGCTTTGTTGTTGTTGTAAGTGTACCTCTATCCATGCAGCTACAATGTGATAATCAGGCTACTTTATTTATTACAAATAATCCTACATTCCATGAAAGAACTAAGCATATTGAGGTAGACTGCCATTATACTAGAGATATGATTCAGAAGGGTTTGATTTCTACCTCTCATGTCAGTTTAGGAGAGCAAACAACAGATATCTTTACCAAGGCATTACTTAGGGGGTCATTTCAAAAGTGTTCGTCCAAGCTGAGCATGATTGATATCCATGCTCCATCTTGATAGGGGGTGTAGAGATATTTCTATGTTCCTATGTACCTTTTCTTTTATTTTATTTCTTTATGTCTATCTTGTGTAATTTACCCATAGGTCTTCTCCTTTATATAAAAGAGTCTAGGGTTCCCAAGAATAAACAACTCTCTTATTTTTCCCAACGGAGATCACTCTATAGTTATTGGTAAGATGCTTCTCTAATTCTTAGATATTTGAAGGAATCTCTAAGGTGAGGCATCTTCTACGGGGTGAATGGTCATACCAATGTCACCGCTTATGTCGATGCTAATTATGCTAGATCTCCGGAGGATCGACGATCGACTATTGTATATGTTATGTTTATTGGTAACAATCTTGTTGCATAGCAATAAGAAGAATACAGTAGTTTATGATCAAGTGCAGAAGCAGAATACAAGGTAATGACCCAAGTTACCTGTAAGGTCACATGGCCCATCTCCTTTTTACAAGAACTTGGACTCCATACTACCACTCAAGTTCCTCAATACAATGACAACAAGTATGTTACATATATTGCCACCAATCTAGTTTTTCATGAGCGGGCTAAGCACACTGAAGTTGACTGACACTTCATTCATGATGTTGTATGGGAAGGGAAAATAACCACTCCTCAGGTTGCAGAAATCGGTAGTCCGTACTCGATCGACAAGTTCACTGGCTAAGGATTAATCGATAGTTGGGTGATCAATCAAATTTAGTCGGCCTTTAGTCACTAGAATTTTTTAAATTATTTTAATTATATAAATCATTTTTATACATATATTCTTATATATTACATAGATTTGTATATTTTCTATATTATCAAAATGAAATAAAAAAAATAATTGAATTTAAATAAAACATTAAGCATATTAGAATAAGTTTGCTTTAAAAAGCAAAAAACTAAAAAAAATAGAAAATCTTCATGTAAAAGTCAGTCGATTATTCGAGTTGATCGATTATTGGCCGACTAGGCCTAGTCGAGTCGGCTACCCCCCCCCCCACCAGACTCGACTAGTCGGGCCGATTTTTTACAACAAAGATTATTCCTCACATCTCCATGGATCTTCAGCTTGCAGATATTTTCATGAAGGCTCTGCCTAAGAAATGCCTCTCGTGGATGATTTTCAAGTTGGGTATAATCGATGGATATGCTCCAATTTGAGGGGGAGTGGTAGAGTTATTGAATCTTTCTATGTATTTCTTAATTCCATATTTCTTATTTCAGTCATGTAACCCCTTTCAGGGCATCTACGTAATTTTCCCTTTTTGCTCCTCTAGGGTTTTACGCTATATATATAAGAAATCCTGGACCTATGGAATAAGACAAGTTATTCATTCTCTCATCTTTTTTCGCACTTCCAACTGAATGTCAAGAATGATTTCCCCTGTGGCGATCTCGAGGAGGAAGTCTACATGGCACAACCACATTTTTATGTTATTGAGGAGGAGTATGTGAGTCCTTTATAGGTCATCTATGGTCTATAACAGAGTATATGAGCCGGATTTGATAGACTCACCTCAGAGGTCAACTCCTTTGATTTTCACAAGACCGCATCCAGTTACTCTGTGCTTGTTCAAAGATCTGCTTTAAGTATTGTTACCCTTGATGTGTACGTCGATGATATGATTATTAATGGAGATGATAGTGCAAGCATTCTTAAGTCGGGTTTTTTGCAAAAGAATATTATCACTAAGGACCTTAGTCATCTGTGATATTCACTTGCGATTAAGGTCATTCACACTTTTGGAGGACTACACCTATCTCAAAGAAAGTATTGTCTTCACATTGCATCAGTTATTTTAGTAAAATCTCAGAGGTGTGTAGCGCAACTGCCTTATTTAAGGACTTTACACTATATAAAAGCATAGTAAGCAATATATCTTACAGTTACAAGGCAAGTTACCTTTTATGTTGCCAGCAGAACCATTCAGCAAATGGAGAGTCCGAGGTATGGTCATTGGCAAGATATTCTTCTTATTAGCATGTACCTAAGAACTTTTTAGGCAAGGGACTCTTCAATGATTCTAATGGTACATAGTTATTACATCTTATACAGATGCAGACAACAGCAGTTCTCACTAGGACAGATGTTCCACTATTAATCTTGCTACGTTTGTTGGTGGAAATCTTGCCACTTGTAGTAGTCAAAAACAACTAGTAGTTTCCAAACCAATAGAGAAGCAAAATACAGAGCCATTGCTCAAGCCACTTGTAAGATTAATTATCTTATCAGATGTCTCTTTTCTAAAAGAATTAGGCTTATTTGTTAGAACTCTCGTTTCTTTCTATTGCAACAACAAGTAGGCTACATATATTGATACTAATCATCACCAAGCACATCGAAGTAAACTCACTCTATCAGGGATGCAGCACATGAATAGAAAAATAATAGTCTATATATTTCTACAGAGATTTAGCTTGAAATTATTTTTACCAAAGCTCTTTCGAAGAAACATATATCACAGTTGGCCTCCAAGTTAGGCATGATCGATAGATGTGCTCCAGCTTGAGGAGAAATCTTCATGTTTTTGTTATATAGCATTTTATATATCTATTTTCATTCTTATGAGGATATCTTTGATTCTCTGTCTTTTCCTCTTTTTGGAGTTTGGGGTTAATCCTTTCTATAAGAAACCATATACCCTCAATAGCATAATCGCACGCCCTCCCACCTTTTCGCATAGGTTGATGACACATTAAAGACATGAATCCTAAATTGAATCGGGATCTTTGCCTATAAATAAAGGTGCAGTCAAGCTACCTAAATTGTAAACCTTTGTCACTCATCTTCCTCGTAAGGGTCCATCATTGGAAAACTGTCGTTAAAGCATGTTGGAGATCATTGAAACGGCAATCAGAAAGAACGCACACATAGAGGAGCTCCCAATCGTCTCAATATATGCATTCTTATGGCCAACGAATCATGATGCAAAAAATTTCAACAGTGAAAATATTATTTTAACGGTGGAATAGTTATTTGGTGGAAGAATTGGGAGCCTGGGAGAAGAGAGGGTTTGCCGAATGCGAGAGATTTAGGGAAGAACCGTAGAGATCGCGTAAAGGGAGAAGAGAGAAGGGGAGGAGAGATATGAAATAAATCTCATATTTTAATTAACTCTGAAATGAATAAAACATTAGACTATCATCCCCTTCATATAGAAGATGAGGGATTACAAAAATAGAAAGTGAATAAAATGTAAATCCTAATATATCATATTTGAACTCTAATTAAATCTAACTAATTAATTGGAGATCACAATCGGTCCCAATATTTAAATAAAAATTGTAACGAACTCGATTGGACACAAATAAATCTGACCCTAATTAAATTATACTCTAATTAATGGATGGAAAATTAAAACTCTAATTTTAAAATGCTAATCGACGAACGGAATATCCCAATTGAGCCCAATTTGTCATCTCACACGACATTAGTTCTCTACCGCTTCGAAAAAATCATCTCCTGATGAGTGGCTTAATATATGAGTTGTGACATCTTTTTGTAATTTTTATGCTGAAAGAATAGATGTAGGGCATGAAGTGGAGTCCAAACGTCATCCTCACGCTTTGGTTGCTTGTACTCGCCTTGATGCGGGAATAACAGATGTAGAGCGACAAGAGGAATCCATGTTAATGTCACTGTACTTCCTGAAATCTTGTTAGCATTCAACGATCTGTGGTTGAAATTTTGATATGCAATCTTCATTGGTAGAATTAAGGAGTTTGAAGGGGTCATAGATGATGCAAACCACAAGGTAATAGTGAAGGGAGATGTGAAGAAAATACTTGGGTCACATGTTCTTTTATAGGGAGGCCAATTAGTCCTAATTTTAATAGGAATGACTTGTTAGCCACTCCTTTTCCCTTTAGCACTCCTATGATAATGTTTTTCCTTCGGGAGCGTGAATGCAAATTATGTACCCTTTACTAGAAAAATTTCCCTTTAGCTTATTCTTAACTTAAACATTTTATAAAAGGGTTTTAGGTGGGGAACTTTAGTAAAATTTCTCCAAATCAATTATCTATCCCAAAACTTGTGGAATATGTCTCTCTCTTGAAGGAAACCCTTAGCTAAAATAATAGTTAAGGGTCTCTTGCTTCGGTGGTGGTTGGATAAGAGGTGGCTGGGGCAGTGTGTTCGATTTTGGGGCCTTCATCAGTGATGACGAAGTATCGTCCTCGCACGGGGTGGCAAAGATGATTGGGCCGGTGATAGGGAAGGTAGTGTCGACCTTGGAGAACGCAGCTACGGCGACGCGAGAGGCCCTGGAGGCAACGATGGGTGGGCGCAGGTGTTGGAAAGAGGTGGTTAGGATGTACGATACAATGGGAGAGAGGTATGTGGTGACGATGGACGACTATCGACGTAGGGATGTTGCAGGGGAGGCTGCAGCTGGAGCGAGGAGGTGGATATGACATTGTTAATGGGATTGTGGCTTGTGGGGTAGGTTGGGGAGTACCTGGGATGGCTCCGGTGGTGCAAGGGCGGCCAAAGGGGATAGCAGCGTCAATTCTATCGACGGAGGCAGATCTGAGACATGCTGGACAACAAGCTCATAGGGCTCTTTTCCCCCATGTTTCTTCAGTCTCATCTCTATTGTGGCCTTCAAACTCACCTTGAACGAGGGTTGCAGTAATGACAACTGACGAACGCGGAGGGGGTTCGAAAACCTCCTGGACAGCAATTTTTTCTTTTTTTTTCTTTCTTGTAATTGTCGGCACCATGTTGCATTTCTATATTGTGGTCTGCAACTTGTTCTGTACTGAATAATTTTCCATCGAACCATATATGTTCTTGTGCAACAGGGGTTTCTTCTACTTCTACCATAAAAATATCTATATCGAACCATGAATCCAAGCACGGATGTATCTTGATGCTTGACTGGAGATGATGTGTGTACTTCTCTTGTCGTGAACGTGACCCATGGTGACGACTCAAGTTGAGCAAGATTCTCCAAAAATAAACAGGATCGTCGTATTGCCAAAAATCACTTTCTCCTGACGGATCATCAAATCATGAGGACAACCTATTGGCCATACTCGATACCAATCGATGCAAACAGAAGAATTTCAACGTTGAAAAAATATTTTTTAATGGTGGAAAAGTTAGTTGGTGGAAGAATTTGGAGCGTGGGAGAAGGGAGGGCTAGCCGGATACGAGAGATTTGGGGAAGAACGGTAGAGATATGTGAAGGGAGAATAGAGAAGGGAAGAGAAATATGATATAAAACTCAAATTTAACTCTAGAATGAATAAAACATTAGACTATCATCCCTTTTATATAGGAGGGAAGGGATTACAAAAATAGAAAGTGAATAAATTCAAATCCTAATATATCATATTTGGATTCTAATTAAATCTAACTAATTAATTGGAGATAACAATAGATATCATTATTTAAATAAAAATTGGAACGGACTTGATAGGACACAAATAAATATGACCCTAATTAAATTAAAATCTAATTAATGAATGGAAAATTAAATCCTTATTTTAAAACACTAATCGATGAACGGAATATCTCAATTGAGCCCCAATTTGTCATCTCACGATGCATCAGATCACCGGAGATGCCAAAATGTATGGTTGGTCCCAGGATCGTCTTTGGAAGTAATGATGACCTCATTGTTGATTTCATGTGAATTTTCAATCCTTTATGTTTTATCACCAATAGTGTCGTATGATTTCTTGTGACATGTGATATGTACGGTTGAATGTCCCATTTGTATACCCCTTTCGTGTATAAACGATATGCGTTGAATACGAGAGCAATAATATTAGCAAGATGATAGGGATAGTTTAAAGAATTCTAGGAAGGGAATGGTGTGAAGGTACTAAAAAATGAATACTAATAACGAGTAAAATGGATGAAAATGCTCCCATATTACAGATGTATTGGTGCACCAAATGATGCATATCTTTATAGTCCCATCAGTGAGCTATTCCCAATTCATAGTAGAGGAAATATACATCTACACTAGATTCGCACATTCATACACCTCCGACTCGACGTGTTGGCAATAGGGATGCAACCAGATAGAGATATATTTGTATCTGACTGCCAACATATCCTTTTTAAGAGGATATGGATATGTATTTTTTATTTTGGCAGTATAGATATGAATAAGGATATGGCTTACTTTTTTGGTGCATACACATATGGATATGGATATGGATACTGTTAAAATCAAATGTACGAAAAAAACACAAAGATGGAGATAAGGATTTACGTAGAAAACCCTACGGAGAGGTAAAAACCATGGGGCACACAATCCCTAATCTCCCTCACTAGAGATTAGGGCTCTCTTCACTAAGTTATAAAAACAATGAGGGATGAGTACACTATATAGAAGGATGGGTAAACAGTCCCTCATCCAATGATCTATTTACCTATATAAGTATGATAACTTACCACCTCCCCCCTCAAGTTGGGTATGCATGTCCACCGTGTCCAACTTGCCTACATTCAAGTCAAATTGTACTGTAGGTAGTCCCTTTGTGAAGAGATTGGCAACATGATCGGTAGACTTCATGTTACACCCTCGGATCCGGGTACCCGTTTACATGGCATTCATGGTATTACATTTAATAATTATCACATTAGACATCATGAAATTGAGGGAAAATTTTTCGTGTTTCGCATTTGACATTCATAAACAATGTGACAACCACTGAAACAACAAGAAGTGCCACCAATTTGCATTTCATTAATTTCCACATATATATATACATGTAACAAAAGAAACTGGCAGTGTATACATGTCTCCCAAAATGTACAGAAGAGAAAGAAAAGCACTACTACAGAAACTGAATCAAAAACTGTAATAATTGTACAGTATAGTATAGCAGCGGATGCCGTATAAACCCGGATCTGAGGGCGTCATAGTTTGGTATCTGATGAACTCGAAAATCATCTCTTTAATTGTCGATAATTGTAATATAGGAGACAAAATTCGGTCGATCAAAAACCACAAATTCGAAGATATGGAAGTTATTTTACTTGGCAAGTCTCCCAAGGTCGAACACAGGGACACGAGTCTCTTAGTCTATTTATCGAAAATTATTGCTTAATTCATGCGTGATTATTTTCTTAACCTAGGTCTTCATGCAGATGCAAAATAATATCTAGATAAAATAATGCACGGAATGATACAATTAATGCAGATAAAATCACAAGAAATGATGCATGTAGTTTGTTTGATTTTTAGATGTAATTAAAGGATAAGATGAACACAATGCATGATGAAATGCAAAAGACAAGTATGCAAGAGAAGATATACAAAGATGCCCTACAGAATGTCAAATCATTGAGCAACAAATTAAGGTTCAAGTTCAGAAGCAAATTAAACACAAAGGATAAAGAATGGCATTTAAATTGTAAGCGGGAGACACTATTTATCATCCAAGAATTAGCAACTATAATTCAATGCCAAATCATGAATTAAACTATGCTAATCAATAGAGGGTAAACACGATGAAACTGAAATCAACAGAAACGGTGTTCATATGCTCAAGATATGCTAAATGGAATGCAAGGGCATAAATATGGTAAAAATGCATGGAAAATAAAGATAAATATTACAAATAGAGGAACCTATTTGCAATAACCAAAAACCGATTGGGCCCTTATATAATTTCTCCTTTTGCACCTAGGGGCACTTGTGCAATTTTAATAAATCGACAAGGTCTCTTTGCAAAATATCCAGGCGTGCACGTGAGGCATGCGTGCATGGACCTCGTTGTATTGAGAACATTAAGGTCCTTCATGCAATTAATTCAGCTCCTCACGTGCGTGGCACGCGAGGGGACTAGGCTTGGGAGGCAACTCTACTTCGGAGGCACGTGGAAGGCTCGGGTGCTTCGGATGGCAGCTTGGTGTATGGCTCGATGGACCCGAGCCTGGAGTGTTGGAGATGCACCGTGGTTCCATCGGGGTCGTTGGATGGTCGCCATAGGGGCGCCATCTAACGGCACCTGCACTTCGTCACCGACGAAGGAGTGACGGCGTAGATGGAGCTCCGGCGAGGCCGTCGGAGCTTCTTCGTGCTCCTCCATGCACGTAAAGGGTCCAGGGACCTCCATGGCCACCTGGCGAAGATGGTGGACGGTCGACGGAGCGACGAGGGTAGCAGTAGCAGGTTGTCCACGATGTGTCACCGGAGGCAGAGCTCGAGATCGGCGATTGGTGCAATTCTCCGGCCATTGAAGATTCATGCAATGTTAGCATAGCCGAAGTGAATCGTACGAGTGATTTGTGAGTGAGGTGGTGGTCCGTGGAGGAGGAGGAGCGAAGTATCGAAGTTTTCCTCTCCGACGAGCTGGAGAAGAAGGGGAGTGGATGCAGAGGAGGTTCTGGAGAAGGGAGGCAGGCGAGCGGAGTTGTTGGCGAGGGTGTTCGACGTGTGGCGAAGCTAGAGGGATGGTCGGGTGAGGGTGAAAGGCGTTGTGTGCGATGGCTTAAATCGGAGAAAACAAAAGAAAGACAAGGGGAAGAAGTACTTGGAGATCGGAGGTGTAGCTACGGCGGAGGAAGCGGTCTAGGCTGAGCACCGGAGGTGCTCGGATCTTCGTACGACGAGGGCGACCTGGCCTCGGTGCTCGTGCATCCGCCAGAGAGGCGGAGTATACATGGCGATTCACCATGGATCGCACCTGGGATGTGTGGTCGTCCTCGCCTCGACAGCCGCCCTCCGCGGTCACCGGAGAGTGGAGGAAGTTAGGTCGCAACCTCGTGAGTAGTGGATGAAGTGTAAAGGAGACGGAGCGGGCGTTTATAGGCGGAGGAGTTCGGCCGTTGCTGGTGGTGGCGACGTGTTTAGCAATGGCCGACGTGAATGCGTGGGGTGATGGGAGGCGCAAAGATTGCGGGGCTTAGGGCTACGTGGAGGTGGCCTTTACGAAGGAGGAGGGTGACTGGAGTGGGAGCTAAAAATTGAAGGGGGAGACAGAGTCGTGAGGTGTAACGGATGGGGAGGGTGTTCTGGAGGTGGAAGATGAGGCGGAGCCATTGGATCTTGCGATCCAACGGCCCTGATTAGGGTGTGGGCAAAAGGATGAGATCTGATCCAGCAGCTGAGGGTGGTGCAGTGATGAGGCGTGGATGGGGTTGGAGTCTGATCCTATGGTGGGGAATGGAAGGATGACGTGGAAGAAGGACAGTCATTGGATGCGGAGGCATATGATGGCTGGGATGAAGGCGGCTGTGAGCGGTGGTGATCTGATCAGGGATCAGATCAGAGGGCTAAGGAGAGAGCGCAGATGGAAGGTCAAGATGAAGGCGGGTGGTGAAGATCAGACAGTCGAGGAGGCGGCCAGGTGGAGGGAAGAGGACGGGGCCACGTGTGCGGCCCAGAGGGCGCCACGTGGCCCAGTTAAAAAGTTCAAAAATACAAAAATAAAGAAAATTCAAAAAGCAATAGTAGGAGTCTAAATTGGAGAAAATGTCGAAACATGAAAGTTGTAGATATCGATGAGATCTACAAGTTTCATGTTGGTCAAAAAGTCAAAAAAGGTCATTTGTACAAAGGTATATTTTTGGGTGTATTTTTAATAGGTAAAAACATTTTGTTTTGTAATTTGTATATATTTTCCTTTTTAATTTCTTTTTGAAACCAAAATAAATATATAGTAATTAATCTCATGTTTAGGAATTTTAATAAAAAAATATAAAATAAAGAAAATATTAGTGATTAAATACAATAAATTAAGCCTAGATAATTAGTATCAATTATATACAGATTATTTAAAATATAAGAATAGTTAATATTAGTGATTTAACTATGGCTTTTATTGATTTGTTTAAGTTAGGAAAATAATGAATGGATTTTATAATAATGTATCTGAGATTCAAGATTATCATAGCAATGATCGATTACAATATCTATTAAATAAAACTATTCTTAATAGTAATCACATCCTTATGTCCACATGAAAGAGGCCTTTGTCTCACAATAAGCAAGAGTAATCTTCCAGTAGGTTTCGAGCTGCTAAAAAGAAAGAGTTTTTTAAATGAGTTTAAGAATTGATTTATAAACTCAAACATTATCGTAGTTATTAGACTGAGGGTTGAAAGATTTCTCTGATTTGCACAAAATCTATAACTTCTCGCATACGAAACTTATACATAATAACCATCAATATGCAAGATTTTTTTATAAAAATTTAGACCAAGGTCAATATTTAAGAGATTATTCATGATGGCAATCCATATTAGAAACAGACTCATTTGTAATGGACTCAAAAAGTTTTATATTTTCAGTCAAGATAATATAATCTATTTACCCTGACCTGGCCCAGCGCAAACCAGTACATGTGCTTGTCAGACCAAATCCAGACTCAAGCCAAAGAAGATAATAGAATTTCAGCACATGCATATAAAAAAATTCGTGGTAGTAGACTCCCCGTACACATCCATGATTGCATATTAACGAGCATTATTCGCACTTAACGAAAGAACAGGAAAATAAAGGAGGCGTTGCATATATAACATATAGGGTAAATTACAATTTGGGTCCCTATCTATGGGTCCGATCCCAGAATGGGTCCCGATCTTTAATTTGTAATGATTCGGGTCCCAAGGCCATTAATGTAAGGAACTTTTTGGGGCTAATGACGAGTATGCCCTTTGTTTAAAAGTTGGAATCCAACCCCCATTACCTTCCCAACACGGGCATATTCGTCATGAACTCCAAAATTTCCATTTCCTAAATGGTCCTAGGACCCAAATCGTTACAATTTAAAGATCGGGACCCATTCTGGGATCGGACCCATAGATGGGGACCCAAATTGTAATTTACCCTAACATATATGCATGTTATCCATACTTGATCCAGTAAACAAATTTTTTTCAACAATTCTATAAGCATAGATACATGGGTTCTTATATTCAACAAATTTAAATTAAACACAAACATATCGTAGTTATTTGAAGGGAAAAAAACTTAAAAAATTTATAGAGGACAGCAAACGGATGTTTAGTTTGTGCATGCATGGCAGCAAAGAGGGAGTGGGGATTGTACCTTAGATTGCTTTAAATTGGAGGAATGTTAGCATGTTTTGTTGTTATGGGTAGCAGCACTGACTGCTGGGATTTGGCAGCAACAATAGTTGCTTGATGCAACTCCAGCAGCCCAAAACTGTAGCATATTTTCAACTTAAAAATGGTGGAGAAAGAGGTCTTCGTTGGGAATTTTGGGGAAAATTGAGATGAGAAAGAAAGGGGATTTGGTTTATTTGGACCCGGATGTCACACTTCAGGTAAGGAAGGCACAACAGTCCATCATCAATCTTCTCACGAATGAAGTATCTATCAATCTCCAAATGCTTCGTTCTGTCATGCATTACAGGATTGTTGGTCAAATTTATTGCAGCTTTATTGTCACAAAACATCTTCATTGGCATATTAACCTTGATGCCATAGTTGTGGAGCAGAATTTTTAGCCATAGAATTTCTGTAACACCATTCACAAGAGCACGGTATTCCACTTCAACACTTGATCTTGAAACCACATTATGTTTCTTACTTCTCCAGATAACCAAGTTTCCGCATAGATATACCACATAACCTGAGGTGGATCTTTTGTCATCAATAAAGCCGACCCAGTAAGCATTAGTGTATCCTTCAATAGTGACCTCGAGATTTTTCTTGAACATAAGACCTTTCCCTGGTGATCCTTTTATGTAGCATAGAATTCTATTTACCACATTAGCATGAGAGGTGGTAGAAGCATACATGAATTGACTCACCACATTTACAGCATATGTAATATCCGATCATTTAAGGGTAAAATAGATCAATTTTCCCACCAATCTTTGATATCTACCCTTTTCTGCATTGTCAAGAAGGTCACCATCCTCTTTATTTAGTTTATGGTTTGTCTCAATAGGATTAGTGGTAGGCTTGCATCCCAACATGTCACAGTCCTTTAATAAGTCCAAAGCATATTTCTATTGACTTAGATACATACCACCTGGAGATCGAGCTACCTCAATGCCTAGGAAGTACTTTAACTTCCCCAAATTCTTCAATTCAAATTCACTTGCAACTGTTATCGTTATCCTTGAAAATTCCCCTTCGTCATCACTTGTAAGGATCATGTTATCGACATACACCAAAAGAATAAATCTTTTCTCTCCAATCCTCCTTATAAACAGAGTATGGCCCACATTCACTTGGGTATATCCATTCCTAATCCTGTCCACATAGAGATGTTCAAACCAAGCTCTTGGTGACTGTTTTAATCCATATAAAGATCTTTTCTGTTTGCAGCACTTGTTGTCCTTTTCAAACCCAAGCAGCATTTTCATATACAGTTCTTCTCTAAGATCACCATTCAAGAAAGCATTTTTCACATCTAACTGATATATTTTCCAAGAAAAATGAGTTGCTAGATAAATAATGACCCTGATCGTATTCATCTTGGCAACAGGAGCAAATGTCTCCAAGTAGTCAATCACATATTTCTGGCTATATCCTCTAGCCACAAGCCGAGCTTTAAATCTGTATATATTTCCATCAACGTCATTTTTAATTGTGTAGACACATTTAAAGCCAAAAAGGTGAGCACCCTTAGGAGCATCTACAATATCCCAAGAATTATTTTTAACCAAGGTATCCATTTCTTCCTTCATAGCATTGATCCATTTACGATCCTTTTTAGCTTCATCAATACTTTTGGGAATGTGATGAGCATCAAGAGAGGTAATAAAGCATTTATATCTCAAAGTCATATTAGTGTAAGAAACATAGTCCTCAATTGGATAATAAATAGAGGCTCGAACAGTTCTAGTAGACTTTCTCATAGCAATAGGACGATCATCCAGTAATAGGTTGGCATTATCAGAATATCAAGAGAAAGAGGAACGCTTGTAGAGTTTTCATAGCCACAATCACTTGTAGGAAGGTTGACATCATGGTTAAAGGACACGTCGTCTTCATGTGAGTAAGGATGTTACTTTCTTTGAGAGTGAGTCCTACTTCTCTAAAATCTTTCTCAATGGGAGTCTGTGAGTACAGAAGTTGAGAAAAATGAGAATGGAATTTACTTTCTTGGTGACATAGAAGAGACTATTCATGTGGGGGGGGAACGAGCAAGATAGAGACAAAGACAGTGAAAATATAGGTTTGGATAAACTTATAGCAGATGAAAGGGATCTAATAACGTAGAGACTGAAGAAGAAATTATACCGAACCATGATGCAACATTTGTATCATTTTTAATCCTAGAATACCCCAAGAAAAATGCATTTCATGGCTCTTGGATCCAACTTACGCCAACTTGATCCATAGTCGTAAAGAAAGCAGACACAGTCTAAAAACCCGTGGGTCCAAACTGAAGGAAGAGATATCCGGGTGGATGACAAAGAAAGGAGTTCTCTTCTCCATTACAACTGAAGGTGTCCTATTGATCAAATAAGCAACAGTCAAGATGGCTTCTCCGCAAAATTTCTTTGGCAACTTTCGCTAGAGTAGGAGTGCTATAGTGACATTCAATAAGTGACGGTTTTTCTTTTCAGCGATCCCATTCTATTGTGGCATGTAACTACATGAAGTTTCATGGAGGATATCCTTCTCTTCAAGAAAAGCACGTAGAGAACTTTCCATGTACTCCTTTGCATTATCGATCCTAAGCGTTCTTACTCTTGTTGCAAACTGGGTTCTTATCATATTTATAAAGTTCTTTACAGTAGCACGAACTTCTCTTCTATATTTTTAAAAGTATATACACTACTCCGTGAAAAATCATCAATGAAGGTAATATAGTACTCCTATGGCCACACATGCTCTTCACACTTGACGGACCCCAAACATCAGAATGCACTAATTCGAATGCATACGTAGATTTACAAGTAAA
The DNA here is from genome assembly GCA_037367405.1 of Ottelia alismoides. Classification (NCBI taxonomy): domain Eukaryota; kingdom Viridiplantae; phylum Streptophyta; class Magnoliopsida; order Alismatales; family Hydrocharitaceae; genus Ottelia; species Ottelia alismoides. Next base: position 1,111,210 of record JAZKJV010009139.1, on the reverse strand, counting down.
AGTTAATAAATGTGGTTCGTGTATGCTTTGCAAATTGGCAAACCTCACAATGCAAATCATCCGCAGATAATCCAAAGAAAATCTCAGGCATCAACTTATACAAAGAGGAAAAATTGATATGACCAAGACGTTCATGTCATTTTCGTCCTAAAGTGGAGTTGTCCTTTTCAAGACAAGCTTTCATCACAGAGGTAAGGGCTTGACCCACTCTAGCTGGAAGACGATATAATACATCATCAACTAACACAATTCCAATCTTCTTGCATGTCTGTAAGTCTTCTAGAACACACGGAAACAGATGGTTGAGTAGAAGAAAGAGAGTTACCATCACTCGTAAAGTGGTTTGATGCTCGTAAATCAATAATCCATTGATGAGTAGGAGTGGATACCATATCAGCCATATCAGTGGCAATTCCAGCAGATATAGTAAGAGCCATAAGGTTGTTTCTGAGAAGAAAACATTCACGATGCTTGGACTTCGAGTCGTCAGAACTTATGCTAGGCACAACTAGTAGAACTCGCAGCAATAATCATAGATGCAAAAAATCATGTAGCTTTAAAATTTTCTCCAGCAAAACTCGCTCCAAGAGATCAGATGTTTATCGTGCTTCCAACACTAACAAAATCCAAAGCAAAACTTTGGTAAATTTGGTGAGAATATTTGGCTCTAGAATTTAGCTCCTGAACTTTCCCTAAATTTTTGGTACAATCTTGGTCAGATATTTGGGTTTCCAAAAATTTTGGATGTGACAGTGGCTCCAAAATTTTGCAAAAGGCGATATAGGATATGCAAATAAATTAGATTAGATCAGATCTGACAATTACTAACAATTACTGTAGCGCCACTGTAGCCACGTTACTGTAGCGCTATCGTATTGTCTCCAGAAGGTCCCAACAGTGTTGGAGAGTGCCACTCAAGCCATTGGTGGAAATGATGTTGCTGCATAAGGCCTGGCAGCAATCTAGGGTTGCTGGGAGGCGCTGCTGATGCCGTTGAAGAGGAGATCGGTGGTGTCGGAGGGGTCAGCGACACCGGGAAAGTGCCGTGCAGAATCCTAGAGTGGTGCAAAAGCCCCGACGACGGAAAGCAAGGCTTGTGGTGGCGGAGGGATGGTTGGGTACGAGCCCCAGTCTAGGATCGTTGCTATGATATCATGAGACAAATTTTTTGAGAATGATTGAGATGATTTATTCAAGAGGTATGGGATTTCTTATATAGCGTGAAATCCTAAAGCTCAAGTGGAGACAGTTACATAAGAGATCCCGAAGGATTACATGACTCAATAAGTAAAAATAAAGAGGAGGTAACCAAATAGCTTCAACGATAACTTTTCTTGAAATGAAATTAGCAGTCATAAATTAATTTGTCATAAACGTGTGATTCATCTTGCTAGATCTACAAAGGGAAACGAGATCATAGATAAATTTCTTAGATCTGAAAAAAATCCTCGTGATTAAAAAATAGATTAGGATTTAATAGAATTTCTTATCATGATAACCACCACTTAGTCAAATATGAGAGAAAAGGCCTAACCATCATGTACCCAAAAAGGGTGTACTGAATGAACTACTTAAAAATGTTTTATATGTGGGGAAAGCGTAGACCATACACAATGGATTTATGTTCGATCACAAAATGGTTAAGATAACTAAAGTCCAGTGGATCAAAAATGACGCCAACAACGCATAATGGTAAAAGAAGGAAGCCGGTGGATTATGGATTGAGGATGTTCAAAGTACATGATGTGAGACAAGAAATTATTAACTTTAGAAGGAACGTTCGCATTTGGGAATGACCACGAAAGATGCATACTAGGTATTGGACAAGTTGGTAAAGGTAAAAGTAGATTCGATAACGTTTCTTTAATAAATGGATTAAAGCCTAAATAAATAAAGTTTGTGATAGACGATATATTGTTGTATTTTCATCTAGGTACTTTAAAATAGTTAATGAATCTATTAATAAAACTTTATTAGTTGGAAAGAGAAATTGATGTTGTCTAGTTTGATAAAAATAATGTTTATGATTTATTGAATGCAGGTAGCAATGAAATTAATCCTTAGTATAGAAGATCAGGTCATCTTCTTGAAGGCTATGGTTTAGGCCTTAGTACATCACGGAAGCATAAAGATCGCATCAAATGCAATCTAGGGCAACTAGTCATACTACTTGCAACAGGCAGCGGAATTTAAACAAATTAAATAGATGAAACCACATGATATGAGAACACTTCTCAAATTGTTTCATCTAGATCACAAACGAGTCAAAGGATTACCTCTTGGAACGTGATTATGATCGCGTCTCTAAGTGAAGAGACCTCATGTCTCAAGTATGATCTGAAGAAGGATGCATTTGTGGGTGTGTGGATCAGACGTATGCTCTCGCAATCTAAATTGAAGATCCGAGAGAGAAGTCTCTTGATTTCGTCCCACGAAATCGATAGATTCCTCACGAGCAAGATGCACCGAAAAAGGCAAAGATCCACAAGCAGTCGATCCGGCATCACAATGACGATGCGACGACTGCGAGGCTCTCTAAGTCAAAATGGTGGACGACCACAATATTGGAAAAGAGAGAGAGAGAGACACCATGGTCGTGTATGAGAATATAGAGAGTTGTTGCTCTTGAAATTGTTGTAAAGAAAGAGCTAGATCTAGCCTTTCTTTTATAATAAATTGGATGTCCATGGATCTCAATCTATGTGCACACATAATCAATGGTGTAGATTATTTTATGCTTTCAATCAATGGCCATGATTTTGTTGCATAAATTTGCAACAACAATAATTAATTTAAAAATAAATTAAATATATTGAAGATCAACCAATATAATTCAATTTAAATTAAATCAACAAATATGAAATTACTTGGAAGGAGAGCAAGTCTCCTTCCATATATAGAATGGATGGCCACCAAGTTTTAGGGCTCAAGATGGTTGGCCACTCCTTGTATGGTCAAGAGGCTCTCTCATTCCAATTATGTTGAGATCTCATATCTCATCATATATTCCACATGTGCAACAACTTTTGTTGCATAATTATTCACCAAAATAATTCTAAATTATTTTGTGATAATTTCAATCATGTCATTGACAATTATGAATCATACTCATACATCCAATACAAAATGTAAATTGCAACTACAATTTAATTATTAATGTGAATCAAATTCACATCAACATTTAATTCGTAAATACTATTTACAATAAAATCTCTTCAACATATTATAAATAACATTTATAATATTTGTGATTATTATAGATAATGATATCCACATTAATCATATCCTTGGTAATTGAATCATATTTAATTATCTTAGATGACTATTCTCGTGTGTCCAAATAATATAAATCATACTCATATTATTCATGATAACTAAATCACATTTAATCATCACTTTCCCAATGCTCAGGTATATTATCAACAATGGAATTATTTTTGAAATCTTTCAAGAATAATGTATTTTCTCTGCGGATACTTTGAGATAAGGACAGGGCGATTGTACATTCCAGGTATAGAGACTTGGATATTGAGATCATATCTCACATCTAGATCCGAGGGACCTCTCAAAGATGTTTAATTAAATGAAGCTGCAAATCTAATTTTCCATTGCATCCGAATCACATTCAGATCAATGTCTTACATTTGGACTAAGATTGGATTACTAATCTATTGAGAGGAGTCACTAAAATCCAAACATGCTTCATCACTCCCTCGGAATGGACGTGACATGATTATACAATTATTTACGATCACATCATCCTTAAGTATTTCTAATATACGTATATCATGCATACTAGAAGACAGAATAAATCTGAAGTTTTAGATCATATCTGGATTGTCTTCTTCGGGATTTTATCAATAAGTTTCTCATTTGGTCATTGAGAGTTGGTATCGATTATGTGTTTTTCAAAAGCATATATCATACCTACAAATTATTATCATGCTTTCAAAACAAGATGATCATGCATGGAATTTGATCGGTCCCAATACCTCATAAGTGAGCTCATGTCTTCTGATTCAGTAGTGAACCTGTATGATCCCTTTGAGATATTGTATTTACTCATATGCTCGTGTATGCACACCAACTCGTTGGTATATATACCTTGATTAGGTCATCAACCTAATGGTACGTCTAATTTACATACTTGACATGTAGTAATACATCTATCTCCGATCAAAGGATGTGTTCCTATATCGTGACAGCATATGAATAGATCTTGGTTATCTCGATCTCGTTAAGTCAACTCTTTGACCTAAATTATTTGACACCTTCGAATATCTATTCTTGTGCAGAGGACTTGCATCAAGAGGTCGGTCAGATATCAACCTTTAGAGAGGGATTGCTCTCCTTCTCGATCCTTTCTTAACAACCATTTAACGGTGCTTGATGAGTCCTCAATCTTACTTTTTAGATATCATCCAAACACCAGCATTGTTGAGTCATTGCGTCTTGCCATGGAGGAGGTCAGATGGTCATGCTACTATCGTGTGGTACTAAGAGCCTTATTACAGCTCCTACTGGAGCAGCTGTTGTTGGAGATGATGAGTACAACATCTAGTCTACTAAAGATTTCATAGATCAATAGTTTGTGACCAAGGACCCTGGTAGTCTACGCCAAGGCCTTAAATGTAGGATTCCGATTTCATTTCGATAAAGCCTGGAAAGAGAAATTCGGTGGAATTTCGATGGAATGTCATTGAAATGGTCGAAAATTGGGAAAATTACTTGAAAACTCATTTTTAAAAAAAAAAATTTCTAATATTCTTTAACTCGATAAATGAGATAGAAAGATAGTTTTTTTTGCTAATAGTAATATATTAATATGATATGTTATATTAAATTTCCATCCAATCATCCTAACAGTCAAAAAGTAGTATGCTGCTCAGAATCAGAACCACAATCAGAACCATAATTAGAAGCCATTGGTTGCTCCTCTTGAACATGAAGAGAATAGTGATGTGTGAGCACCTCTTCAATAAGAATGAGGTGACACATATGATAACTACTAATTAAAACATATAACAATATAAAGAAAAACAAAAAATATAGACCTTAAGTTAACATTTTAATTTAACTGTTAAATCTTGTGTCTAACTGATTTGGTTTGAATTTAGATCTAAAATATAGAAATTAACTAAAGAAACTTCCTTAAACAAGCTAAAGCAATCTAACAACTCAACACATTAGAGAATAAATAAGTGAAAATTCATCAATATATGCAAATTTCGATGAAAGCAAAGGATATACTGCCTTATTTTTGTGGTTCACCGAAACGACATGTAATTTCGATGAAATTTCATTGATATTTCATTGATATTTCGTTGAAATCCTGGAAAAAGAAATATACCAGCGTTTCGATTTCGGTGACCTAAAGAAATGGAAATTTCAGAGAATTTCGATTGAATTTCGTTGAAAAGTGAGGCAATGGTCTAACTACTTCCTTGACTGGAGTTTGCCAGGAACCAACGAGGTCTTGTGATAACCCATAAGAAGCATGTTGTAGATCTCCCTGAGACAGACATGACAGATTGTAGGCATGTCGCTACTCCCATGGACCTGAGCATGAAGCTATATGATGATGACATTGAGGAGGTAGACAAGAGTAGATACAGGGAGCTCGTTGGGAAGCTCATTTATGGGACCCTCAGTGGGCCAGATATATCCTTTGCAGTAAGCAAAGTGAATCGGTTCATGGAGCAGCCTAGAAAGGCACATATGGATGCAGTCCATATGATTCTGAGGTATATGAAGGCCTCATATGGCACTAGTCTTCTATTCAACAGAGGTACATCCCTTGTCATTATAGCTTGTGCAGATGCAGATTATGTGGGATGTCCCAAGGACAGATGGTCTACTTCTGACTTTGCAGTGTTCATAGGGAGCTCTTTGGTGTCATGGAAGAGTAAGAAGCAGAAAGTAGTTGTCAGATTCAGAGAAGAATTATAATACAGGGTCATGGCACAGGCTAGTACAGAGATGATGTGGGTCAGATCTATTCTTACTTACCTGACAGTTGATGTGCATCTTCCCATGCACCTCAATTGCGACAACCAGGCTGCCCTCTTCATAACCAATAACCCAACCTTCTATGAGATGACCAAGCATATCGAGGTAGACCGTCACTAAACTCGAGACATGATACAAAAGGGTCTCATCTCCACTACATATGTTAGCTCACGAGATAAGACAGCAGATGTACTTATCAAGGCCCTAGCCAGAGGGCCTTACCAGAGATGTTGTTCGAAGATGAGCTTGATAGATATCTATGTTCCAGCTTGAGGGGGAGTGTTGAGTTATTAGTTTTCTTCTATGTCTTTTATGTATTCTCTATTCTTTCTATTTTTTTATGTAGTTTGCCCAACAAGTTACTCTCCTATATAAGAGAACCTTGGGGCCTCATGAATAAACAAGTCTTTATTGTATCCCAACAACAATTATCTCAACATAAGAAAATTAGAAATAAGGACACTAGCACATGTTAGATAAGAACCATGCACTCAAGCATGTAAAGGTGCAGCAGGGTGCTTTCACGAGTTGTCTGGGCAGTTAGTAGAGATAGAAATCAGTGTAAATGGAGTTTTCCATTGCTAAACTATCGATACAGAAATATTATTAAATTATATAACATGAATTTCAAGTACGGGCAACTAAAAAGTCATTTCTAAACTTTTCGAGGAAACCTCATTTCTAAAAAAAACATTCCAGAAGGCCTTAAGAGAAAAAAAATACCTTTCCTGCCTCCATAATGAGGAGCCGTATCCCAGAACTCCTCACGCATTTGAACAAGCTGTGCCCTCGTTAATGGCTGAGTATGCTTCCACGCTTTGGGTTTTCTCAGTTTTTTCGCTTGCTCTATCAATATCAGGAAAAAAAGAAAAGGGTTGTTCTCAGTCAGTAGTTTTCGTTAAAATCTGCTTTATCAAGTGACATCTTAAAGCCAAAGACCACTCAATGATCATCTGCATATGTGGGAATAATCATTACATGAAACATTTGTAGTCCAATGTTCTCTGTTCATTGCATTTGGTGGCATCATTGTATCATTTTAAGCCATACGTATAAATTGCAAAAAATCCACTATTAGGATGATTATTAAAATCTAAATAATTGGTGAACTTCCAAACTGCATCCATCACTTAAAAAATACCCTAGATATTCAACATAAGTGCATATAAATTGACTTCATTCTGGCACAGTTGTTAGCAGCATGCTCAGGGACGTGGTTGACGAGGTTGTCTCCCTAGTCTGCCTTCATCAAAGGCCTACCTACACTAAAGAGCTTTCTGACGGCCATCGAGGTGGTTGCAATACTGGAAAGATGATAACACCAGGATTCCCCATGGAAGGTCGAATCCAGTAGAGCTTGTCACATTGGATTAGTCTTTCATCAGGGCCTCCCTCAGACGACACGGATTACATGATTCGGGGGCGGATCCAACTGCAATGCATGACAGCATTGTCCTTTGGCCCTGCTCTGTCAATGCCATGGGTGTCTGCACAAACGTGGTATGATGACTGATTTCACTAGGGAAGGGGAAACTGGCAGTATCATACCCATTTAGCAATATGTGGATGATATATTTTCCTTGACCTACAAGCTGCTCCAAGGAGCTAATGATACCTTATTAAAGCATGTTGTTCACAAACTTGGGACTCTCCCTCACACGGATGCAGAAGACGGCATCGTACTCAGTCGAAATGGTGACTAGATAAAGTTTGGATGGTATCCCAATGATCATGCTTTATGGATCTGAATATTGCCTCGTGAACCATAGACATGTGTAGAGAATAACATTAGCAGAAATGAAAATGCTATATTGGATTTATGGTCATACACGAAAAGATCATATTCGTAACATTGTGATCAAAAGGAAAGTAGTTGTAGCTTTGATAGAGGATAAGATGAGAGAGAACTGCTTAAGGTGGTTCAGCATTTGCAAAGGAGATCAGCTGATGCACCAGTTCGAAGATGCGAGATCTTAGTTATTTGGATACGAAGTATTGGAAGAAGACTATGCGGAGAGATCTTAGTTAGTTGGATCTAAGTTCGAGAATGATCCAAAAAATAGATCCGAATGGAGGCAAAAAGATTATGTAGCCACCCCTACTTAATGCAAGAGAAGACTTTATTGTTAATGATGTTATGTTAAGCATAAAAATTAGTTTAAATACATGAATCATATTTATATATGTTTGGAGTCTTTGGACATTAGCTAAAAGGATTAGCTTACCAATTGAATTTAAATTAAATATCACATGTATTACTTTGAAAATATCAAAAAAAGCTAAAAAATAGTACTAAAAACATGCTTTTCATTAGTCTCGTGACTAGTAGGTCAACAATCCGCATAGCAAGACAATTAGTTAGCCTACTTGACCAACCATGGGAACAAATTTCCCAGCCTCGCGACACATGCCACCACCCACCCACGACACCTCCCATCGACGTTGCACATCCCACTGTTGTGCTCCCCTCACCGCCTAGGGCTCCTCTTGGCCTCTCGTGACCGATCGCCCCAGCCTTGGACTACTAGTTGCAGCCATGGAAGGTTGTATCCCGATATATCGGCGATATATCAGCGATATATCGGCGATATATCAGCGATATATCGGTATCGATAGGTCACTGATATATCGCCGATATGTCCGATATCGGGTATCGATAGGCAAAAAAGGCGAGATTCGGTCCAATGTCGGCGATATGGCATCGATATATCGCCGATATATCGGCGATATATCGGTATCGACATGGTACCGATATCGATACCGATATCGATGTGTCCTTCCATGTTGCAGCCTAGCTGCATCTTACAGTCTCGTGCCGTAGCCTAAGGCAACTTATGGCCCTAGCAGCCGCAAAGGGCACAGGCCCCATTACCGAGAACACCTCCTCTCACCTCCCTGTTGGTGCCACGACATGCCATAGTTCTCCGAGCGTTCTAATTTTAGATCTTTTAGCGTGATCTTAGATCTCTAGACTCATTCACTTGCCCTAGAGCAACTTCGAAGTTGATGGGAACATATGTTCTTCAAATCTACATACACAACCAGTTTCTCATATGATCGTGTGTAGACAATTTCAGATCATTCTACAGCTCCAATCGTGTCCTTCCTGAACTCCTTTTCATCATGTCAAAGAGCAAGGTTGATTTATCTTCATCTGAAGCCTTAACTAAGGTCCGGTGCCCCTCATCAAGACTGATGGGACTAATAATTAGGTATGGTCCATACAATTCATGAGCATTATGATCAGCAATAAGGAGTACATCATACGCATCATGAGTCAGCTAACAAGACGGGGGCGAATGCTTCTTGGAAGCAAGATGGCACGTATATACATGTTTGTCTATCAGGTACTCTCTTTTTTTGATGTCAAAACGGGTGAGTCCCCATGACGGGGATCACCGCTTGTTAAAATTTCATTTAAAAAGTTTCAGGATACATTACCGCGAGAGCCAGAAATTATACAAAGCGTTACATTGGGACACTACATTCTCGCTGTAGAATCTCTGATTTTTGAAGATTAGCTCGTTGCGTCCCAGCCATATTGCCCAGAGAGCGGCAAAAGGCCTTAAACAATCGTCACTAGAGTTGCCGCCGAACCTCCTGATGGAGTCCCAGAAACCATCCATCCCATCACGCTCCACCCAAGGGATTGTAATCTCCGTCCAAACCCGCTTGGACGACAAGCACTTGAAAAATAAGTGATCGTTGTTTTCGGCAGCCTCACCACACATGTCACACAGATTGTGGAGAAGACGTAGGATACGCCCCCTCACTTTGTCGAGCAACCTTCCCCTTCTCAAGCACTAGAGAAAGACCTTGACCCTTTCCAGAATTTATGCCGCCCAAACAACGCGCATATCCAGGCAGAGCTCATTGTCTCGCTCCTCAGTCCTCGTCAAATCAAGGTAAGTCTTTTTGACCGTGAAAACACTGCCCCCCAACAGAAATGATCACAATCCTACGAGAAAGTTTCCCGTCGCGACAGTGTAGCCAACAAAGCAAGATATTCTTCTGCGCGTTGGTCTGAGAGATCGACAAGGAAAGTCGGTGCCCACGCATCCTCCACCACCACCTGCGAGAGCGTTGCCTCCTTCATTGCTGACAAGGAGAAGAGGCGTGGTAATCTAACCTCCAAACTGCCATCGCTCGTCCAGTCGTCATGCCAAAATCTTAAAGTCCCACCGTTGCCCACAACTGGTCGGAGCCATGACGCCAACTTAGGCACTACCGCCCGAATACCCGCCCATAATGGGGATTCATACTGCACTCTCCTTGGTTCCAGGTCACCTCTAGCCCCATAAATTTGCCTCAAACGTCTCACCACCAGAGAGGTAGACGAGCCCCAAATTCGGATGGCCCACTTAGATAGTAGGGCCTTATTCATACCCTCCACCTCCCTAACCCTGAGGACTCCCTCTTCACGCCTCTTGGTGACATCCTCCCAACTAACCAAGTGCAGTCCTGGTTCCTGCTTTCTTCCTTTGGACCAGAAGAACCTTTTCATCAGGGCATCAATCTTTCTTCTAACACCGACCGGCATCAATCTTGTTGAGAAGAAGAAGATGGGTATGGCGGACAAGATGTGCTTTAGGAGGATCAACTTCCCCACGAGAGAGTGTCACCGCCTTCCAGCCCGCTAGCCGTTGCTCCATCCTCATCACCATACCATCCCAATCCGTCCTTCTAAGTTTGCCAGCGACTAACGGCAGGCCCAGGTATTGAATCGGCAGGCTCCCCACCGAACACTCCGCTAGCTCCGCCAAGTGAGCACGGTACGCTTCATTGATCCCGAACGCGACAACGTTCGACTTGGCCTCGTTAATTTTCAAGCCTGATAGTTCGTCGAAGATGCCGGCCAGCTGCACGAAATTCTCGTTCTACTCGTTGGTGCCACTCAGGAAGAGAATCGTATCGTATGCATATTGTAACAGAGGGATGGAGATGTCCTCCCGTCTGTAGCCCCCACACCAACTCGCCATAGTAGCCTGCTTGAGAAGGACGCCCAAAGCATCCGCCATGATGACATACAGCATAAGGGCTAACGGACACCCCTGCCTCACACCCCGCTGCGACTGGAAGAAGCCCCCCCCCAAGCTTACCATTCACCAGGATCACGTAAGATGAGGTGGTGACACATCTCTTCATCCAAGCCACCCACTGCTCCGGAAAACCTCTCCTTCGAAGAGAAGTCCATAAAAACCTCCAATCCACTGAATCATAGGCCTTAACATAGTCAATTTTCCATAGAGCCCCTCTCGTTATCGAAAGCCGCCAGTCCAGACAAATCTCTGTGGCCATAACGAGGTCGTCCGCCATTTGCCTCCCCGGGATGAAAGCAGATTGGCCCTGAAGAAGCACCGAGTCCAGCACTCCCTTTAGTCTATTCGCCAGAATTTTCGCGATGAGGAGGTAAATCCCATTCGAGAGAGCAATAGGCCGGTAGTCCTCCACCTGCAGGGGGTGTCTTTCTTCGGAAGCAAGAACAGTAAGGCCCGGTTGATCTTCTCGAGGCCTTTGTTTCCTTCCCTGAATTCATTAATCACGTCCAGAACCTCCTCCTTGAAAATATCCCAAAATTCCATGTAGAAGAAGATCGGAAAGCCGTCCGGGCCGGGGGCACCGTTCGCATTCAAATCAAACGCCGCCTTCTTGGCCTCCTCCACCGAGAAAGGGGCCAGGAGACCCTCGTCCGCTCCGGCGTCAGCACCTCCACTCCCGACCCCAACCACCCCCAACCGCTCCCCTCTCTCCTCCTCGGAAGCAGCCACAAAATGTCTCCTCAAAGCTCGACCAATAGCGGCCTCCCCCGCAAACTGCTCCCCGCCAACTTCAACCTCATGGATGTGATTCTTCTGCCTCCATCCAGACGCCACGGAGTGGAAGAAAGGCGTGTTGGCATCACCTTCCCGAAGCCACTTCTGTTCTGCCTGGATCTTTGCCGCCATACCACCTCTTCCTTCCGGTCCTCCAACAGGAGCTCCTCCAGAAATCCACACCTCTCCTTGAACTCCTCCTCAGATAGCTCCCTTTCGTCATCAAGACGGTCCAGCCGAGCCACCCCATTCTGCACCTCCACCTGCCTCTCCCTACGCCTCGCACTGACCTCTTTCCCAAATACGAGAGGAAAAACCTCAAAGTCGAGAGCTTCTCCGCAAACCTGGCGACCACCAAGCCCTTCGTCGAAAACCCTCTCCAGATCTCTTTAACCTTTTCCCGAAATCCAGGCTCCAATAGCCAACTCTTCTCAAAGCGGAAACAAAATCGGTGCATGCCGCCCTCCTCAGACGACCAGAGGATGGGCGTGTAGTCGGAGTGGGAGCGAGGGAGGGCCCATGCTCGCGAGAGGGAACCTCGCCGCCCCGATCGGGGAGAGCAGGAAACGATCCAGCCTGGAGCGCGATCTTCTGTTATGCCAAGTGAAAGAGCAACCCGCAGCATCAATGATTGACATCCCCAGGCCATAGCCATTACGCGGAACCCATCCGTACCCGGGTCCCTGCCGTCGCCGCCCTGCGGCCTATCATCTAGGAGCAAGGTGATGTTAAGATCGCCCCCAATGATCTAGACGCCTGCCCCAGCAGAGTCACGCAACTATCCGAGCTCACCCACCAAAACACTTCGATCACCACTGCTTGGCCCATAGACATTCGTGACGAAGAGCTCCAACCCGTCCTGTTTCCTGCGGAGACGCACTGAGAGGCAGTGGACGGACTTCAATTCTTCCACCAAGTCAAAAGAGTCGCTCTTCCACGCTGAAAGCATACCGTTCAGCCATCAGAAAATGCCCGCCACAATCTAGACCCCTCAACTCGACCTCCGCTCCCACCTGCAGCTTCGTTTCCTAAAAGAGGAAGATATCTGCCCCCGCTTCCGCAATTAGGTTCCTCACCCCCATCCTCTTCTCCGGTCTCCCCAGCCCCCTGATGTTCCACGACAGGATTTTTATCGACATAGAGGGTGTTGTTTCATCTTTGGTGGAATTAAACCCAAGAGTTTCGCCACTCCCCAGTCCAATACACGGAAGCGGTTTTGGGAGCTCCAAGAGGTCGAGGACGAGGTCGAGACGTCGGGTTGAGTCATTCGCTCCCCATCCCCCTGCTCGACCGCAGCAAGCATCGTCGTCCTTCGCTGCATCCTTGCAATGGAAGATTTCCTCGCATAGCACGCCCCAAATCTGGGCGCCTCCTGGCCAACCATCCAGGTACCGAGGAGAGTGCTACCTCATCCATTCCACTGGAAACCGGACATGGCACCCACTCAATTCCGATATTCCTAACTCAAGTTATCGATGTTTTAAGTATAATAGTTGGGACCCATATATGGATCCGAGCCATATCCGAAATTGCATCCATTTTCACCTCTCCCTCTATAAATAGAAGGTGATAGGCTACTCTCTCAATGCCCTAGCCACCACCATCCTTCCCTCTCATTGGAGCACCACCACCTTGGCCGGATTTGGTCGCCGGAAGACCGTCGTCGACGTTGGAGAAGGAACTCCGATCGAGGATCTGCGACCATCACGTAGGAAAGCTCGAGTTCACCTTCGTACACGCATTCGCGCTACAATCGAGAAACGGAAATATCATTTTCCGTCTGAGAGGAGATCCCGAGGGAACATCCTCGGAGGTAACGATGAATACCCCCCTCTTGCTGTTGGTTTCATACGGTTTTTGATCCCATGTCTTGAACATTGTTAGAGCCTTATCGTTATATATATATATCTTCAATGGTAAAGATTTTATACCTCCGTCTTGCTGTAGGTTTTCACATACTTTTGTCCCTACATTCTCGAACATCTCTAGATATCATTGAATGTCATATCCTATGTTTTGAATATTCATAAGGCATTAGATATCTTTATATGATGAGTCCTTTACTGTTGTCGATGCCTTATTGTTGGTTCTTTAACCTACAAGTTAATGATTATTCACGAATTGCATTCCCTGTGAAGCAAGATCGTTATTCTGCGGAATATCGATTAAGTTGTCTATATTCTTTTTATGCTATCAAATCACTCAAGTTATATTAAGGAGCTACATTACATTAGAAGCAATATGTAATTGTTCAAAATTATTATGGGATCCATTCACGTGGTGATAGATTTCCTTCATAAAAATAGTATCATCATTATTTTAGAATATTAACGTTCATGTTGCATGTTAGTTTAAAAAAAACGAAACTGCCAAATTCATTGGCATCGGTTCATTTTCCTTATCCGTTTAATATCGTCCAAGTTTTTTTTATCTTTAAATTATATATTAGCATTCATGTGGCATGTTAGTTTTTAATTGGCAAACGAAACTGCCATTTTCTACTGCTACGTCAGTTCATTTTCCCCTATTCATTTAATATGTCAAGTAAATCTAAGGATTAACATGCATATCATACGTTATCCTCTCGACGGTTGTGTTCCATTGTACACACCGATAATCATCCTTAATAGAATTAATCTATGCGAGTGTGCACTCTGACAGGGTAAATTCTTGGATGTTAGATTAATCAAAATATCAATCATTTTGTGAGAGAACTAAATCTTGGTTATTCAAATTAACATACATCCACTGGATAAATTAATTATAGCAAAAAGAGGGGCTTTCTGTTCAATTGGAAGGGTTCGTAACTGGCAGATTGTTAATCTTAGGAGACATCCTTATCCCCATGATTATATTTTAGGTTGGTTGGTTCTCTGTGTCACTATCAGTATTCACACTATTTCTCACTGGGGATTAATTAAGAAAGATATGATAATTAGTATACGCTCATCATGAAACGTGTAATTTGACTACAATATACGGGTAAATTTTTGTGGTTATGAATTATTAACCAATCTTATTATGAATCCCAATGATTATGCATATGCAGTAGGAGCTATAATGAGTATAAGTGTATGTCAGCATGTATCTTTACGGCTTTCGTCATTAACAGATCATGCCAACCACTTGATATAAAAAGATCTATATGATTATCATTTACTAGCAAAAGGATTGTTAAAGTAAGTTCTTGGGAGTTGAGATATCATAAACAGAGAGTATCTTTTACTATTTATGATGATGGAAGGATTGACTTTAATCCTTATTAGAAATGCCATTATAGAACTAAGTCTTGACACTTTTCATGGAGCTTGAATTGTGATCATCTATCTATCAATGGATTCAAATATTTTTCTATGGGTGAGATTTCACAGTCTAAGGAAGATAGAGTTAGGAACCACAAGGGATTGTGCATGCACCATTGGACCCCGGGTAGATACCATGAAGGTCGTGACCCCAACGGACGAGTTGGATGACGCGTTACACCTAGCAGCCCGGTAGCATCCGGAGTCGCTCGACGGAGTAGGCAGTTGGCGCGGTTGGCGTTCTTGGTTTCGCACTTATACACAATAGTAAGACTCGGAGTAGAATTAGGTGTGGCCACATCAAATTCTATTTCGAGTATTATTATTGTGAGAGGTGTTCCGGGATGTGGTTTGAAGTTGGAGAAATTGGGCTTATGATCTTTTTCATGTTCTAGTTGAACACAGGTTCTTGAGGGTTTACTCAAGATGAATATCAAATTCTCTCATAGCGGAGGCTTGCGAGTCGCGTACTTGCATGTGCTAAAATAACATGAGAAATGATTATTGATCGAGTGCCGGAGATTATATACCGTTGAGGACTCCAATCAACTTGTAGAAATATCAAGATTATGGTGGTAGTACTTAAATGATTATTATATATATAAATAAATAAATGAAATTTGGGAGACACAAGTGAATCAGAATAACTTGATGTGTTTATCAGCTTCTACAATTTATACATGTGTCATTTGATAAAGTTGAGCATACACTCTTTTCTTACCCCTACAATTGTCATTATAGTGTTTGTCTCGTTACTGGGCAATTGTTCATAACGTTACCCTCATGTGAACCCAACAGGTGTACCTGAGCAGCAGCCGCCACAGTAGCGGTCTTCTGAGGAGATCATAACTTCCTACGTCATACTTGCACCAGACAAGGTGCATCCTATTTAGAGTAACTTGTTTACTTCTGCATCTTTTTATGTTATTATTGAGAGATATTGTAGTTAGATATGTGGAGAGCTTTATCTACAAAGTTTAATATGTCATGATGTATCTCTTCTATGGATATGGACTTGATGATCATTATCAATGAGAATGGATGGTGTATTTTACTTTTCATTTCACATTATTCTCCTGTTGTTATTTATATTTCAAATGTTAATCTAATGTGCATAAGATGGTTTGCTGAGTATCATAGATCATGGGCGTATTTGGACCGTCGGTCCGACGTTCCCGTCCCGTCGGTTTCGGTAGCCGAAGGGGCGGGGCGTCACAGATGGTATCAGAGCCCGATACTACATTCTATCTTTGCATATTAGATTATCAACGGGATTTGAAATATAAATATAGCGACAAAGCCTTCTAATTTTGGCATTAGTCAAGGAGAATAATTGCAGTCATGTTTAATGAGTCATTTGTCTTTCAGACCATGGAAATAAATTCTAATATAATGATTATGTAGGGAATCATGCCGCCTCGTGTTGACCCTGATGTTGCACAACAGTTAGCCTTACTAGTTCAAGCTGTGCGGGGTATACAACAGCGTCAGGAGGTATTGGAGCAAAGGTTCCTCCAGCAGGATGACTCCTCATATCAGCCCTCTCGTGAGGAGGAGGACAGTGTTCACCCTTCGGTGTCTCTGGACCCAGAAGGATCAGAGGACCTAGAGGCGTTACAAAAACATCAGACGACCTACGCAGCATATCAGAGGTCTAAGGTGCCACAATTCTTTGGCACCGGCACGCCAGATGAGGCTGAAGTGTGGATGGCTCACGTATCCAAGGTTTTGCGGATGATCCATGCTCCTGAAGAGTCTTGGCTTACTTTCGTGGAATTTTCACTAGCAGGGTATGCTGAACGTTGGTGGTACGTCACCAAGGAACATCTGAAAGATCCCATAACATGGGAAATATTTCTTGACGAATTCCGTAGCCAGTTCTATCCTAACCACTGGGTTGAGGATCAGAGGAGGTTGTTTGCTGAGCTGAAGCAGGGGACAATGACGGCCCAAGAATACCTCATTCGCTATACTGAACTCTCCCGCCACTCACCAGTGACTACTGCTTTTCCTGAGGAGAATTTACAGAAGTTCATTCGAGGACTGTGTGGCGATGTGCAACATCAGCTATCTGCATTGGATTTCACTTCCATCAAGGAGGTAGCTGCTAAAGCTACCAAGATGGAGGAATCTCAGAGTCGACTTCAGGGGAGTCCATCACATTTCCAACCATCTCAGTCTGGGAGATATGCTCGTCGAGATTTCTACAGAGCTCGTAGAGAGCGTCGTTTCCACCCAGTGGCTACCACCCCTACCATTAGCAGATTTGCCCCTACACATCCTTTGGGTCAGGGCTTGGCGAGTCGCGGTACTACTTCCTTCCGCTCTTCGACGCACTCGCAGGGTCGCAAGACAGGAGGTGCTAGCCTTGCCTCGGGAGGCTTCTTTTCTCAGCCAGGAGATCGTAGGTGTTTCCACTGCCAACAGCCGGGCCATTTCAAGGCCAAGTGTCCCTTACTTGCCAGCAGCTCAGGCAGTCATCAACCAAGTGTACGATCAACTTTCTCACCCGCACAGTCACATGGATCAGCTTCTCGTCGTGGAGGTCGAGGCTTTCAACGTCCTCCACCACGACCAACTTTCAGTGCTGCAGGTTCTACCGCTCCATCACACCCGCAGGGACAATTGAATGCAATCACACAGGAGCAGGCCCACGCCTCAGGAGCTGTAGTGCGAGGTATGATTTCAGTGCATGGTATATCCTTACATGCTTTATTTGATTCGGGAGCTACGCACTCTTTTCTTGCACATCGATTAGTGCCCAAGTTAGATAAAGAGTCAGTCGGTGTTCCATCTCCTTACTACATCAAGGTCCCAGGGGGCCAATTATTCATAGTACGACAAGCAGTGGAGAATGTAGTAGTGCAGATCGGCGGACACATATTGCCTGCATATCTTTTACTCATTCAGTTAGAAGATTTTGATGTCATCTTAGGTATGGATTGGCTCGAGCAATATCACGCATGCCATGATTGCTTCGAGAAGACGATAGTGTTCCGTCTCCCAGGCATACCTACCTTTCAGTTTAATGTATCGGCATTGAAGGCCCAACACATGCTCGATTAGGGCTGCATAGGTTTTCTCGTCTATGTTTTGGAGTTACCCGTCGAAGATTGTATGATTGAAGACGTCAAAATTATACGAGATTTTCCTGATGTATTCCCAGAGGAATTACCTGGACTACCGCCAGAGAGGGAGATCGAGTTCGATATTACTTTGATACCCAACACGCAACCGATCTTCATCCCTCCATACAGAATGGCACCGGCCGAACTCAGGGAGCTTAAAGTACAACTGCAGGAGCTATTGGAAAAGGGATTTATACGTCCCAGTACATCACCTTGGAGAGCACCGGTCCTCTTCGTAAAGAAGAATGATGGGTCTATGCGCTTGTGCATCGATTACAGACAATTGAATAAAAGGACGATAAAGAACCGTTACCCACTTCCACGAATAGATGATCTTTTCGATCAGTTGCAGGGTGCAGCGGTATTCTCAAAGATTGACCTACGATCGGGTTATCATCAATTGAGAATTAAGGACACAGATGTGCTAAAATCTGCTTTTCGCACCAGATACGGTGACTATGAGTTTGCGGTTATGCCGTTTGGACTCACGAACGCACCTGCCGCGTTCATGGACATGATGAACAGAATTTTTCGTCCATACTTAGATCGTTTTGTGGTAGTGTTCATTGATGATATCTTGATCTACTCATGTGATGAGCATGAGCATGAGCAGCATCTGTATATTATTCTTGAGACACTCAGAGAACACAAGTTGTATGCAAAATACAACAAGTGTGAATTTTGGCTTACCAAAGTAGCTTTCCTCGGTCATGTAATTTCAGGGGCAGGCGTGGCAGTTGATCCAGCTAAAATAGAGGCAGT
Source organism: Ottelia alismoides (assembly GCA_037367405.1). Classification (NCBI taxonomy): domain Eukaryota; kingdom Viridiplantae; phylum Streptophyta; class Magnoliopsida; order Alismatales; family Hydrocharitaceae; genus Ottelia; species Ottelia alismoides. The sequence continues at coordinate 1,092,196 of JAZKJV010009139.1, read as the reverse complement.
CATGTTCTGGGAGCAGCCCAAAACAGTTACCGAAATACGCAGCTTCTTAGGCCTCGCCGGCTACTACAGACGTTTTGTTAGGGGCTTCTCGCAGCTAGCTCTACCACTTACTCGCCTGACACAAAAGGATGTCCCTTTCATTTGGAGGGACAAGTGCGAGATGAGCTTTCGTACGTTGAAAGAAAGACTGACCAGTGGGTGACAAGGGTATTTATTCCACTCAGATAATCGAGGACACAACAAGAGCTGTGGAAACGGCTAGGAAGAAATTATTGACCGCACAGAGCCGTCAAAAGAGATATGCTAATCAGATAAGTCGTGATCTTGAATTTGATGACGGAGACTTTGTATTCTTAAAAGTATATCCAATGAGAGGTATTCAAAGATTTGTTGTCAAGGGCAAGTTGGCACCACGGTTCGTTGGCCCTTTCGAGATTTTATCTCGTATTGGGAAGGTAGCATACCGAATAGCACTCCCCCCTCACTTGGCAGGCGTGCATGATGTATTGCATGTGTCAAACCTTCGGAAGTATATTCGAGACCCTCGACATGTGATTAGTTATGAGGACCTCGCGGTTGAATCAAATTTATCTTTCTCTGAGGCACCCGTGCAGATTTTAGACCGGACAGTCAAGAGGTTACGACGGAAAGACATCCCTTTGGTCAAGGTATTGTGGCAAAGTCAGAATGTCGAGGAGGCCACATGGGAGCCTGAGGCAGATATGCGACAGAAATACCCCTATCTTTTTGAAGGTATGTTCACGAGACCCTATTTCAATCCTCTTTAAGATTTTTATGGGTTTCGTTCTCTTTAAGATTTTTATTCCTGAATATACACCACATTGGAAACTTATACGTTAACTCCTACATCTCGAGGACGAGACTTCCTTTAAGATTTTTATGATGTGAAATCCCGTATTTTCTTTTCCTAAAATCTGGGGTATTTTTGACATCCAAAAAATTTAAATAATCATGCTATTACGTAGATCTCGTCGAGATCTTTCCAACGAGCCCAAGAACACCCAATTTCGATATTCCTATCTCAAGTTATCGATGTTTTAAGTATAATAGTTGGGACCCATATATGGATCCGAGCCATATCCGAAATTGCACCCATTTTCACCTCTCCCTCTATAAATAGAAGGTGATAGGCGACTCTCTCAATGCCCTAGCCATCACCATCCTTCCCTCTCATTGGAGAACCACCACCTTGGCCGGATTTGATCGCCGGAAGACCGTCGTCGACATTGGAGAAGGAACTCCGATCGAGGATCCGCGGCCATCACGTAGGAAAGCTTGAGGTCACCTTCGTACACGCATTCGCGCCGGAAATATCATTTTCCGTCTGAGCGGAGATCCCGAGAGAACATCCTCGGAGGTAATGATGAATACCCCCCTCTTGTTGTTGGTTTCATACGGTTTTTGATCCCATGTCTTGAACATTGTTAGAGCCTTATCGTTATATATATATATATATATATCTTAAATGGTAACGATGTTATACCTCCCTCTTGCTGTAGGTTTTCACATACTTTTGTCCCTACATTCTCGAACATCTCTAGATATCCTTGAATGTCATATCCTATGTTTTGAATATTCATAAGGCATTAAATATCTCTATATCATGAGTCCTTTACTGTTGTCGATGCCTTATTGTTGGTTCTTTTACCTACAAGTTAATGATTATTCACGAATTGCATTCCCTTTGAAGTAAGATCGTTATTCTGCGGAATATCGATTAAGTTGTCTATATTACTTTTATGCTATCAAATCACTCAAGTTATATTAAGGAGCTACATTACATTAGAAGCAATATGTAATTGTTCAAAATTATTATGGGATCCATTCACATGGTGATAGATTTCCTTCATAAAATTAGTATCATCATTATTTTAGAATATTAACGTTCATGTTGCATGTTAGTTTAAATAAAAAAAACGAAACTGCCAAATTCATTGGCATCGGTTCATTTTCCTTATCCGTTTAATATCATCCAAGTTTTTTTTATCTTTAAATTATATATTAGCATTCATGTGGCATGTTAGTTTTTAATTGGCAAATGAAACTGCCATTTTCTACTGCTACGTCAGTTCATTTTCCCCTATTCATTTAATATGTCAAGTAAATCTAAGGATTAACATGCATATCGGACGTTATCCTCTCGACGGTTTTGTTCCATTGTACACACTGATAATCATTCTTAATAGAATTAATCTATGCGAGTGTGCACTCCGACGGGGTAAATTCTTGGATGTTAGATTAATCAGAATATCAATCATTTTGTGAGAGAACTAAATCTTGGTTATTCAAATTAACATACATCCACTGGATAAATTAGTTATAGCAAAAAAAGGGGGGCTTTCTGTTCAGTTGGAAGGGTTCGTAATTGGCAGATTGTTAATCTTAGGAGACATCCTTATCCCCATGATTATATTTTAGGTTGGTTGGTTCTCTGTGTCAGTATCAGTATTCACACTATTTCTCACTGGGGATTAATTAATTAAGAAAGATATGATAATTAGTATACGCCCATCATGAAACGTGTAATTTGACTACAATATACGGGCAAATTTTTGTGGTTATGAATTATTAACCAATCTTATTATGAATCCCAATGATTATGCATATGCAGTAGGAGCTATAATGAGTATAAGTGTATGTCAACATGAATCTTTACGGCTTTGGTCATTAACAGATCATGCCAACTACTTGATATAAAAAGATCTATATTATTATCATTTACTAGCAAAAGGATTGTTAAAGTAAGTTCTTGGGAGTTGAGATATCATAAGAGAGTATCTTTTACTATTTATGATGATGGAAGGATTGACTTTAATCCTTATTGGAAATGCCATTATAGAACTAAGTCTTGACACTTTTCATGGAGCTTGAATTGTGATCATCTATCTATCAATGGATTCAAATATTTTTCTATGGGTGAGATTTCACAGTCTAAGGAAGATAGAGTTAGGAACCACGAGGAATTGTGCATGCACCCTTGGACCCCGGGTAGATACCATGAAGGTCGCGACCCCAACGGACGAGTTGGATGACGCGTTGCACCTAGCAGCCCGGTAGCATCCGGAGTCGCTCGACGAAGTAGGCAGGTGGCGCGGTTGGCGTTCTTGGTTTCGCACTTATACACAATAGTAAGACTCGGAGTAGAATTAGGTGTGGCCACATCAAATTCTATTTCGAGTATTATTATTGTGAGAGGTGTTCCGGGATGTGGTTTGAAGTTGGAGAAATTGGGCTTATGATCTTTTTCATGTTCTAGTTGAAGACAGGTTCTTGAGGGTTTACTCAAGATGAATATCAAATTCCCGCATAGCGGAGGCCTGCGAGTCGCGTACTTGCATGTGCTAAAATAACATGAGAAATGATTATTGATCGGGTGTCGGAGATTATATACCGTTGTGGACTCCAATCAACTTTTAGAAATATCAAGATTATGGTGGTAGTACTTAAATGATTATTATATAAATAAAAAAAATGAATTTGGGTGACACAATGTGAATCGGAATAACTTGATATGTTTATCAGCTTCTACAATTTATACATGTGTCATTTGATAAAGTTGAGCATTCACTCTTTTCTTACCCCTACAATTGTCATTATAGTGTTTGTCTCGTTACTGGGCAATTGCTCATAACGTTACCCTCGTGTGAACCCAACAGGTGTACCTGAGCAGCAGCCGCCACAGTAGCGGTCTTTTGAGGAGATCAGAACTTCCTACGTCATACTTGCACCAGACAAGGTGCATCCTATTTAGAGTAACTTGTTTACTTCTGCATCTTTTTATGATATTATTAAGAGATATTGTAGTGAGATATGTGGAGAGCTTTATCTACAAAGTTTAATATGTCATGATGTATCTCTTCTATGGACATGGACTTGATGATCATTATCAATGAGAATGGATGGTGTATTTTACTTTTCATTTCGCATTATTCTCTTGTTGTTATTTATATTTCAAATGTTAATCTAATGTGCATAAGATAGTTTGCTGAGTATCATAGATCATGGGCGTATTTGGACCGTAGGTCCAACGCTCCCGTCCCGTCGGTTTCGGTAGCCGAAGGGGCGGGGCGTCACAGATGGTATCAGAGCCCGATACTCCATTCTATCTTTGCATATTAGATTATCAACGGGATTTGAAATATAAATATAGCGACAAAGCCTTCTAATTTTGGCATTAGTCAAGGAGAATAATTGCAGTCATGTTTAACGAGTCATTTGTCTTTCCAACCATAGAAATAAATTCTAATATAATGATTCTGTAGGGAATCATGCCGCCTCGTGTTAACCCTGATGTTGCACAACAGTTAGCCTTACTAGTTCAAGATGTGCGGGGTATACAACAGCGTTAGGAGGTATTGGAGTAAAGGCTCCTACAGCAGGATAACTCCTCATATCAGTCCTCTCGTGAGGAGGACAGTGTTCACCCTTCGGTGTCTCTAGTCCCAGAAGGATCAGAGGACCTAGAGGCATTACAAAAACATCAGACGACCTACGCAGCATATCAGAGGTCTAAGGTGCCACAATTCTTTGGCACCGGCACGCCAGATGAGACTGAGCTGTGGATGGATCATGTATCCAAGTTTTTGCGGATGATCCATACTCCTGAAGAGTATTGGCTTACTTTCGTGGAATTTTCACTAGCAGGGTATGCTGAACGTTGGTGGTACGCCACCAACGAACATCTGAAAGATCCCATAACATGGGAAATATTTCTTGATGAATTCCGTAGCCAGTTCTATCCTAACCACTAGGTTGAGGATCAGAGGAGCTTGTTTACTGAGCTGAAGTAGGGGACAATGACGGCCCAAGAATACCTCATTCGCTATACTGAACTCTCCCGCCACTCACCAGCGACTACTATTTTCCTGAGGAGAATTTACAGAAGTTAATTCGAGGACTGCGTGACGATGTGCAACATCAGCTATCTGCATTTATTTCACTTCCATCAAGGAGGTAGCTGCTAAAGCTACCAAGATGGAGGCATCTCAGAGTCGACTTCAGGGGAGTCCATCACATTTCCAACCATCTCAGTCCGGGAGATCTGCTTGCCGAGATTTCTACAGAGCTCGTAGAGAGCGTCGTTTCCACCCAGTGGCTACCACCCCTACAGTTAGCAGATTTGCCCCTACACATACTTCGGGGCAGGGCTTGGCGAGTCGCGGTACTACTTCCTTCCGCTCTTCGACGCACTCGCAGGGTCGCAAGACAGGAGGTGCTAGACTTGCCTCGGGAGGCTCCTTTTCTCAGCCAAGAGATCGTAGGTGTTTCCACTGCCAACAGCCGGGCCATTTCAAGGCCAAGTGTCCCTTACTTGCCAGCAGCTCAGGCAGTCATCAACCAAGCGTACGATCAACTTTCTCACCCGCACAGTCACATGGATCAGCTTCTCGTCGTGGAGGTCGAGGCTTTCAACGTCCTCCACCACGACCAACTTTCAGTGCTGCAGGTTCTACCGCTCCATCACACCCGTAGGGACAATTGAATGCAATCACACAGGAGCAGGCCCGCGCCTCAGAAGCTGTAATGCGAGGTATGATTTCAGTGCATGGTATATCCTTACATTCTTTATTTGATTCGGGAGCTACGCACTCTTTTCTTGCACATCGATTAGTGCCCAAGTTAGATAAAGAGTCAGTATGTGTTCCATCTCCTTACTACATCAAGGGCCCAGGGGGGCAATTATTCATAGTACGACAAGTAGTGGAGAATGTAGCAGTGCAGATTGGCGGACACATATTGCCCGCATATCTTTTACTCATTCAGTTAGAAGATTTTGATGTCATCTTAGATACGGATTGGCTCGAGCAATATCACGCATGCCTTGATTGCTTCGAGAAGACGATAGTGTTCCGTCTCCCAGGCATACCTACCTTTCAGTTTGATGGACGTACTTCAGATAGTGAGGTCTTGTATGTATCGACATTGAAGGCCCAACACATGCTCGATCAGGGCTGCATAGGTTTTCTCGCCCATGTTGTAGAGTTACCCGTCGAAGATCGTATGATTGAAGACGTCAAAATTGTACAAGATTTTCCTGATGTATTCCCAGAGGAATTACCTGGACTACCACCAGAGAGGGAGATCGAGTTCGATATTAATTTGATACCCAACACGCAACCGATCTCCATCCCTCCATACAGAATGGCACCGGCCGAACTCAGAGAGCTTAAAGTACAACTGCAGGAGCTATTGGAAAAGGGATTTATACGTCCCAGTACATCACCTTGGGGAGCACCGGTCCTCTTCGTAAAGAAGAAGGATGGGTCTATGCGCTTGTGCATCGATTACAGACAATTGAATAAACGGACGGTAAAGAACCGTTACCCACTTCCACGAATAGATGATCTTTTCGATCAGTTGCAGGGTGCAGCGGTATTCTCAAAGATTGACCTACGATCGGGTTATCATCAATTGAGAATTAAGGACACAGATGTGCTAAAATCTGCTTTTCGCACCAGATACGGTCACTATGAGTTTGCGGTTATGCAGTTTGGACTCACGAACGCACCTGCCGCGTTCATGGACATGATGAACAGAATTTTTCGTCCATACTTAGATCGTTTTGTGGTAGTGTTCATTGATGATATCTTGATCTACTCATGTGATGAGCATGAGCATGAGCAGCATCTGTATACTATTCTTGAGACACTCAGAGAACACAAGTTGTATGCAAAATACAACAAGTGTGAATTTTGGCTTACCAAAGTAGCTTTCCTCGGTCATGTAATTTCAGGGGCAGGCGTGGCAGTTGATCCAGCTAAAATAGAGGCAGTCATGTTCTGGGAGCAGCCCAAAACAGTTACCGAAATACGCAGCTTCTTAGGCCTCGCCGGCTACTACAGACGTTTTGTTAGGGGCTTCTCGCAGCTAGCTCTACCACTTACTCGCCTGACACAGAAGGATGTCCCTTTCATTTGGAGCGACAAGTGCGAGATGAGCTTTCGTACGTTGAAAGATTGACTGACCAGTGCTCCAATTCTCACCCTTCCTTCAAGCTCCTTAGACTTTACGGTTTATACTGATGCATCAAAGGAGGGTTTAGGAGCAGTGTTGATGCAACGTGATCATGTTATAGCATATGCATCACGACAACTAAAGAACCATGAACGGAACTACCCTACTCATGACTTGGAGTTGGCAGCTATAGTCTTCGCGTTGAAGATATGGCGTCACTATTTATATGGGGTCATGTTTGAGATTTTTACATATCACAACAGTCTCAAATACATCTTTGACCAGCGAGAGTTGAATATGAGGCAAAGATGATGGATGGAACTGTTGAAGGATTATGACTGTACTATCTCTTACCATCCGGGTAAGGGAAATGTAGTAGCTGATGCTTTAAGTAGAAGAGCACATACCGAGGGCACCGCAGCATGGCTACAGACTTGGGATATGCTCGCAGCACTTAGTGAGTAGCACCCCTTTGATAGTGCTGCAGACGTTGTAACTGTACCTGCCAAGTATAGTGGACTATGGATAGGATTGTGCATGGTCAGCAAACAGATCAGAAGTTACAAGACTTATTCCATCGATGCCTGAAGGAGGACTTTGATGGATTCAGAGTATGTGAGTCCATCTTATGGAAGGGGGACCGTGTATGTGTCCCTGTGAGTTAAGGAAAGACATCCTAGATGAGGCTCACTGTTCTAGATTATCTATCCATCCAGGGAGCACCAAGATGTATAGAGACCTCCGTCAACACTTCTGGTGGGAGGGGATGAAGAGAGATGTTGCAGAACATGTCAGTCGTTGCCTTATGTGCCAATTGGTGAAGGCAGAGCACAAGCATCCTCCTGGCTTGTTACAGTCACTTCCTATTCCGTTGTGGAAATGGGAGAGTATCTCTATGGATTTCGTGACATCCTTACCTCGTACAGTAGGTGGATATGATGCTATTTGGGTTATTGTGGACAGGTTAACTAAGTCTGCACATTTTATTCCCGTGAAACATGACATGCACTCCGGTGGATCTGGCCAAACTATATATTCAACATGTTATTCGCTTGCATGGGATTCCCAAGGAGGTTATATCTGATAAAGACTCTTGTTTCACGTCACATTATTAGGGAGAATTCATGAAGGCCCTAAAAACTGAACTGTGTCTTAGTTCAGCATATCATCCGCAGACGGATAGACAATCAAAGAAGACGATTCAGACTCTTGAGGATATGCTCAGAGCATGTGCCATTGAGTGGCAAGGATCTTGGAAGGATCACCTTCCTTTAGTGGAGTTCACTTATTACAACAGCTACCATACTAGTATTGGCATGGCACCTTTCGAAGCATTGTATGTGCGAAGGTGCACTACTCCCTTGTGTTGGCAAGAAGTGGGTGACAAGGGTATTTATTCTACTCAGATAATCGAGGACACAACAAGAGCTGTGGAAACGGCTAGGAAGAAATTATTGACCGCACAGAGCCGTCAAAAGGGCTATGATAATCAGAGACGTCGTGATTTTGAATTTGATGCCGGAGACTGTGTTCTTAAAAGTATCTCCAATGAGAGGTATTCAAAGATTTGGTGTCAAGGGCAAGTTGGCACCACGGTTCGTTGGTCCTTTCGAGATTTTATCTCGTATCGGGAAGGTAGCATACCGAGTAGCACTCTCCCCTCACTTGGCAGGCGTGCATGATGCATTCCATGTGTCAAACCTCTGGAAGTATATTCGAGACCCTCGACATGTGATTAGTTATGAGGACCTCGCGGTTGAATCAAATTTGTCTTTCCCTGAGGCACCCGTGCAGATTTTAGACCGGACAGTCAAGAGGTTACGACGGAAAGACATCCCTTTGGTCAAGGTATTGTAGCAAAGTCAGAATGTCGAGGAGGCCACATGAGAGCCTGAGGCAGATATGCGACAGAAATACCCCTATCTTTTTGAAGGTATGTTCACGAGACCCTATTTCAATCCTCTTTAAGATTTTTATGGGTTTCGTTCTCTTTAAGATTTTTATGCCTGAATATACACCACATTGAAACTTATACGTTAACTCCTACGTCTCGAGGACGAGACTTCCTTTAAGATTTTTATGATGTGAAATCCCGTATTTTCTTTTCCTAAAATCTGGGGTATTTTTGACATCCAAAAAATTCAAATAGTCATGCTATTACGTAGATCTCGTCGAGATCTTTCCAACGAGCCCAAGAACACCCAATTCCGATATTCCTATCTCAAGTTATCGATGTTTTAAGTATAATAGTTGGGACCTATATATGGATCCGAGCCATATCCGAAATTGCACCCATTTTCACCTCTCCCTCTATAAATAGAAGGTGATAGGCTACTCTCTCAATGCCCTATCCATCACCATCCTTCCCTCTCATTGGAGCACCACCACCTTGGTCGGATCTGGTCGCCGGAAGACCGTCATCGACGTTGGAGAAGGAACTCCGATCGAGGATCCGCGGCCATCACGTAGGAAAGCTCGAGGTCACCTTCGTACACGCATTCGCGCTACAATCGAGAGACGGAAATATCATTTTCCGTCTGAGCGGAGACCCCGAGAGAACATCCTCGGAGGTAACGATGAATATCCCCCTCTTGCTGTTGGTTTCATACGGTTTTTGATCCCATGTCTTGAACATTGTTAGAGCCTTATCGTTATATATATATATATATATCTTTAATGGTAACGATGTTATACCTCCCTCTAGCTGTAGGTTTTCACATACTTTTGTCCCTACATTCTCGAACATCTCTAGATATCCTTGAATGTCATATCCTATGTTTTGAATATTCATAAGGCATTAAATATCTTTATATCATGAGTCCTTTACTGTTGCCGATGCCTTATTGTTGGTTCTTTTACCTACAAGTTAATGATTATTCACGAATTGCATTCCCTGTGAAGCAAGATCGTTATTCTGCGGAATATCAATTAAGTTGTCTATATTCTTTTTATGCTATCAAATCACTCAAGTTATATTAAGGAGCTACATTACATTAGAAGCAATATGTAATTGTTCAAAATTATTATGGGATCCATTCACGTGGTGATAGATTTCCTTCATAAAATTAGTATCATCATTATTTTAGAATATTAACGTTCATGTTGCATGTTAGTTTAAATAAAAAAAACGAAACTGCCAAATTCATTGGCATCGGTTCATTTTCCTTGTCCGTTTAATATCGTCCAAGTTTTTTTATCTATAAATTATATATTAGCATTCATGTGGCATGTTAGTTTTTAATTGGCAAATGAAACTGCCATTTTCTACTGCTACGTCAGTTCATTTTCCCCTATTCATTTAATATGTCAAGTAAATCTAAGGATTAACATGCATATCAGACGTTATCCTCTCGACGGTTTTGTTCCATTGTACACACTGATAATCATCCTTTATAGAATTAATCTATACGAGTGTGCACTCCGACGGGGTAAATTCTTGGATGTTAGATTAATCAGAATATCAATCATTTTGTGAGAGAATTAAATCTTGGTTATTCAAATTAACATACATCCACTAGATAAATTAATTATAGCAAAAAAAGGGAGGGGGCTTTCTGTTCAATTGGAAGGGTTCGTAACTGGCAGATTGTTAATCTTAGGAGATATCCTTATCCCCATGATTATATTTTAGGTTGGTTGATTCTCTGTGTCAGTATCAGTTTTCACACTATTTCTCACTAGGGATTAATTAATTAAGAAAGATATGATAATTAGTACACGCTCATCATGAAACGTGTAATTCGACTACAATATACGGGCAAATTTTTGTGGTTATGAATTATTATCCAATCTTATTATGAATCCCAATGATTATGCATATGCAGTAGGAGCTATAATGAGTATAAGTGTATGTCAGCATGTATCTTTACGGCTTTCGTCATTAACAGATCATGCCAACCACTTGATATAAAAAGATCTATATGATTATCATTTACTAGCAAAAGGATTGTTAAAGTAAGTTCTTGGGAGTTGAGATATCATAAACAAAGAGTATCTTTTACTATTTATGATGATGGAAGGATTGACTTTAATCCTTATTGGAAATACCATTATAGAACTAAGTCTTGACACTTTTCATGGAGCTTGAATTGTGATCATCTATCTATCAATGGATTCAAATATTATTCTATGGGTGAGATTTCACAGTTTAAGGAAGATAGAGTTAGGAACCATAAGGGATTGTGCATGCACCCTTGGACCCCGGGTAGATACCATGAAGGTCGCGACCCCAACGGACGAGTTGGATGACCCGTTGCACCTAGCAGCCTGGTAGCATCCGGAGTCGCTCGACGGAGTAGGCAGGTGGCGCGGTTGGCGTTCTTGGTTTCGCACTTATACACAACACTAAGACTCGGAGTAGAATTAGGTGTGGCCACATCAAATTCTATTTCGAGTATTATTATTGTGAGAGGTGTTCCGGGATATGGTTTGAAGTTGGAGAAATTGGGCTTATGATCTTTTTCATGTTCTAGTTGAACACAGGTTCTTGAGGGTTTACTCAAGATGAATATCAAATTCCCGCATAGCGGAGGCATGCGAGTCGCGTACTTGCATGTGCTAAAATAACATGAGAAATGATTATTGATCGGGTGTCGGAGATTATATACCGTTGTGGACTCCAATCAACTTGTAGAAATATCAAAATTATGGTGGTAGTACTTAAATGATTATTATATAAATAAATAAATAAATGAAATTTGGGTGACACAATGTGAATCGGAATAACTTGATGTGTTTATCAGCTTCTACAATTTATGCATGTGTCATTTGATAAAGTTGAGCATACACTCTTTTCTTACCCCTACAATTGTCATTATAGTGTTTGTCTCGTTACTGGGCAATTGCTCATAACGTTATCCTCGTGTGAACCTGTTAGAAAATCGGAAGCGGAAGCGTAAACATGGAAAAAGATACAGAAATATAAAGAAGACGGGATTTTTACGTGGAACCCTACTCCGTGAGGAGCGGGATGAAACCACGGGAGACGCCCTCAAAGGGGCATATGCTTCATTGCTTTTTCTCATCTGTTACAGGAGGCCTGGGGCTCCTTATATAGTCTCCATAGGGCCTCCAAGTCCCACCACTGGACGATGTGGGACTAAACAACTGGGTGGGGTAAATGGATCCTGGAGGTATCCATTTACCCATCTACAACTCAATAGGCGCACTACTAAATACTCCAACACTCCCCCTCAAGCTGGAGCATGCAATGCTCAGCTTGGACAAACAAACAGAAAGAAACTCAACTCAACGCTACAGGACACTACGGACAATATCAACCCAACGCGCACATTGCTGCAGTCGAGGACGTTGCTTCTCATGCCGTGCAGGTGAGGAGGACGAACGGGCTGGAGTGTGAGTCAACTGAAGACTCGTAACCTGACCATCGAGTCTGAACTTGCACCTGAAGTCTCCTCGTCGGAGAACTGGGTCTCTCCCATCTGGCTCAGAGAATGGTGCACTGCTCTGGTGTACCTATGATACCACATGAAAACCCTTGCCCTCAATGGCATAGGGAATGGTCCTCTGCTCTGGAGTCCCTATGGCTCACATGAAAACTCTGGCCGACAAAACAACAAGAATGATGGGGACCTCGAACTAATGATGGCAACTTATGCTCATCTGAAAATGACCGCACACTTGTGCGTGTCTGAAACTGGAGACTCGGAAGACAATCGTCGAGTCTGAACCTGGATCTGAACCGTAGAGTCTGGAATCTGATCGGTCTGGAAATCTGAATCTGCATCTGTAATCCAAGACCTGTGACTCTACATATACTCCCCCTTTCTCCCATACTTGTCGGAACATGAACATCGACAAAGTTGGGAGAAGACCAGATAGAAGGGGAAAACAAAACATACTTGCGGCTTTTCATATATTTTTTTTAAGCCGTCATCTTTTTTTTTGAAAATAACTTTTTTTTAAAGCCGCTTCTTCATTATTTTTTTCGGCTTTCAATTTTTTTTTGATTTTTTTTTGAAATGCGTGCGGCTCTCTCCCTTTTTTTTTGCACGCGACTTTTCTTTATTTTTCTTTTTTTTATACCTTGACCCATTTGGGCCTACAAAACAAAACCTCTTTTTTTTTTCTTCACGGTAGGTCCCTCTCTCCCTTTTTTTTAAACTTGGCCCACTTGGGCTCTTCACGCAAATGGCCCATAAAAAAAACTTTGATCGGGACTAGGGTTCCCTGGAAACCCATCGGGGAATGCTTCTTTTCCCATGCGCCCCGCCTTGGACCTGCGCGAGATGCGCCTACGCGCGAGAAGGCGCTGGGGCGGTATTGAGATCGTCGGGCGAATGTTGGAGAACGACGCCCCTTTTCTTCAGATCACGCAGGAGGGTGCGCCTCTCGAAGATACGCCGCCGACTTGGCTCTTCGCACGCCTGGGAGCAAGCGCGCGGGGAGAGGAGACCTCGCCTGGAGGTTCCGCAGGACTTGGAGGCTTGCGCGATGCCAAGGGCACCGCCAGGAGACAAAGATCAGGCCGCCTGGGCTTGCAGGGGTTGCAACGGAGAAGTAGATCAGGGGGGAGCCGCCTGGACTCGTGGGATTCAGCCGTCGAGGAGGAGGACGCACTGGCACCTAGCGTCGCCGCTGGGTGTTTTTGTTGGAGGGGCGACGCAATCGTCGCGCGAACCCTGGAGCAGCATCGGGAGGAGCTCCGCCGCCTGGAGGATTGCCATCGTGTGAGATGTCGGAGGAGCACCGCCCTGTTGGGATGTCCCATGATGGCGGCGGTCTGCAGCGCTCGAGAAGATACGGCATCGTTGCTGCTCGCCGCTGGGATTTGATCTCGCGGATGAGATCTCCTCCTGGGGATATCGTACTTTTTTTTTCTTTCTTTCGGAGGCTACGTGCGCAGGGAGGAAGGTCGCCACCAGCATCATGCGAGGAGCACGCCAGCTCTAGCATGTGACAATGGATCTGGAGCAAGGCCTTGACTGAAGATCTAGGGTTTCTGAAAACCCTAGAGATCTTAAACCGAAACATGAACGAGAAGATGTAACAGAAACTTCAAGAACAATATCAAGATCACGATCTTCAGAATATAATAATAATAATTTCAAAACACCAAAAAAGCGAATCTCGACCAAATGATGAATAATCCTCGAGAATCGACCCGCTCTGATACCATGTTAGAAAATCGGAAGCGGAAGCGTAAACATGGAAAAAGATACAGAAATATAAAGAAGACGGGATTTTTACGTGGAACCCTACTCCGTGAGGAGCGGGATGAAACCACGGGAGACGCCCTCAAAGGGGCATATGCTTCATTACTTTTTCTCATCTGTTACAGGAGGCCTGGGGCTCCTTATATAGCCTCCATAGGGCCTCCAAGTCCCACCACTGGACGATGTGGGACTAAATAACTGGGTGGGGTAAATGGATCCTGGAGGTATCCATTTACCCATCTACAACTCAATAGGCGCACTACTAAATACTCCAACAGAACCCAACAGGTGTACCTGAGCAGTAGCCGCCACAGTAGCGGTCTTTTGAGGATATCATAACTTCCTACGTCATACTTGCACCAGACAAGGTGCATCCTATTTAGAGTAACTTGTTTACTTCTGCATCTTTTTATGTTATTATTGAGAGATATTGTAGTGAGATATATGGAGAGCTTTATCTACAAATTTTAATATGTCATGATGTATCTCTTCTATGGACATGGACTTGATGATCATTATCAATGAGAATGGATGGTGTATTTTACTTTTCATTTCACATTATTCTCCTGTTGTTATTTATATTTCAAATGTTAATCTAATGTGCATAAGATGGTTTGCTGAGTATTATAGTTCATGGGCATATTTGGACCGTAGGTCCGACGCTCCCGTCCGGTCGGTTTCGGTAGCCGAAGGGACGAGGCATCACACCCCTCGTCTGACGATCCAATCCCCTCGAGTTCCTCTGCGTGTTCCTGTGGGAACCTGAAGAGCGCCTTCTCCCTGTTTCTTTCATGCCCTTCAACCACCGACCTCAACATCGTCAAGTTCTAAGCCACTATCGGGCATTTGAAGCTGCCGAAGAAATATCCCTGTGGAGCCTCGATTGCAATCGCCTTATCAGTTAGGCTCGCTTTGCCCGAGATGTCCATCGGGACCGGATCCATAACCGGTTCTACTGAATGGGTGTCCGGGTTGGTATCAGGGTTCTGCTCCGAAGCGACTGACCCGGCAAGTTTATCCATGTCGGCAGGCGGTACAGGCGCCACATAGGCACAGTGTCCCCCCACAGAGGCTTGAATCTACGAGGGGAGTTGAAGAGTCGCGGGAGTCCCCGCAGGCGGGGGAACAGTTGGACCCCCCCTGCCTAGAAGAATTGGAAATGCCAAAGGGTGGGAGGTGAAGAGACGCCCCAACGATACGTGGCGCATCGTTTTCCGAGCGCCAGTCCAGCTTCCTCGGCCGCGACCCGACGAGGCCCCGCCCCACTTTACCTCCTATTTCCTCCTCTGGCTACCCCCTACCTTGGATTGTTCGAGGCCGGTCTCGAACGATCTGCCCAGCCGCCGAGATCTCGTCGGGAAAACTCCTCCCACCAACATGAACCCTCCTCCAGCCAAGATGCTCTAAGGGCAGCCCTCTTACCTTCAGAACAGGTTCGAGCGGCTCCCCCGGAATGGTGCCCGACGACTCCAAAGCTTAAATCGTCAACTCACCTCCCAGCATTGTGTGCAGGTCACGTAGGTTGCGCAGGGACAGTGGTACCCCGCTGATGCTAATTCGCTCTACGGACCCAGGTTGTCGCATTCCGTCCGAGGTCGACACTCTGCGCCACCACAGCGCCGTCCAGCCCTCCTTGGACCACCTCAAGAGCTCTCTGGACTCCGTATCCATGAGTCCTCTCGCTAGCACCCGCGTTGCGGAAAGCGGGACCAAGTCTCCCCGAAACAGTGCTGCATATATCAGGCCCACGTCCGATGCTCCAATGAAAGGGACCTCGCCAGGCTATCCTCCCTCACCCAGCAAGCACGAACTCCCCCCTGCAGTGCCCCTGGCCACCCCAGAGAATGAAGGGCAGCCGTTGGCCCTATGCGAGAGGCCTCTGCACTAGAAGCAGTAGATGGCGTCTCGACACTGCCGAGCCCAATGAGAAAGCGAGACGCATCTGAAACAACCTCTCCCGAAAGGATTAGCGAATGCCCTTTTTGCACCAGCAATCCGGTGATGATGTCGACGCTCCCTTCGGCTGGACACGGTCACCCAATCGACGCCTCCGCCTGCTTCACCACCTTCCTCGTCGCTCTCCCACATTTTTCACACCTTCCTCCAACTATCATTGTCTCGTGACTAGTAGGTTGATGTCCATGGATTTTTCCTCATTAATACATTCGCAGGCCAACTACAGATTTTGCCTCGTTAATACATTCGCAGGCCGACTACAGTTAGGATGGGCATTGGGTTAGGTCGAGCCGACCTAGCCTCAAGCCCAGCCCAAAAAGCTCGGCCCGGTCCAAATGAACAATGGGTCGATCTTGGCCATAGTTTTAGGCCAAAATTTTTTTGGGTCGGGCTCGAGCTTGGCTCGACCCGGCCCGGCCCAAATGTTAGACCCGATATTAGGCCCGAAAGTAAGATTAAGTTGCATCAAAAATATCAAAAAAAAGTAAGATTGATTATTGATCCAATAAAATAGAATAATTACAAACAAATTTAATAACTAGAAAAAAATAAATATAAAGAAAAGATGTGTAGGGAGGGGGAGTTTCTTCTCCAACAAATGTCCTTCTTGACCTTTTTACAACCCCCAACGACGAGGAAAATCATGTCGGTCACGACGACAGACAGCGGCTTGGGAGAGGGTAAGGAGACGGAGGTTCATTGGGAGGAGTATGGCAGGGTCGCAATGGTGGCGGGAGTACCCTCAGATTGTGATCATTCCATGATTTCTCATGTACTTGGTGTTGAATTGATGTAGTTTTTGATAACAGAACATGATCCGTGATTTAGAATTGATATCCAACTGTTGAACGATGCTTCAATTTGTCTATATGTGATTGTGCTCGAGTTGTTGGACGAGCGAATGCAGTAGGTGATAATCCTTTCAATACTGCATCTTAATGGGAAAGGTCTGATGCTGAAATGCAAATATTGGTTATGATTTATAATTCAAATCTAATAGAGAAAGAGTTTTAAATTTACGGGCATTTCATAGAATGTATTGAATTGGCAGGAGTTGTGCTCCAGAAGAATGGAGATTTCATAAATATGTGGGTATTTCATAAATCTGCAGGTATTTCATAGGCCCAATCTTAAGTCCGAGAGTATAGGGATAGAGATGGGTCGGGCCTAGTCTTGGCAAACAACAACAATAAAGCCTTTTCCCACAATTAAGTAGGGTCGGCTACATGGATTCTTTGCCTCCACTCAGATCTATCTTGGGTCAATCACGGGCTTATATCCAAAAAACTAAGATCCCTTCGTATAGTCTCCTTCCAACACTTCTTGGGCCATCCTCACCCTCTCTTAGTCGGCTCATCCCAAAACTCGCATCTACTAACTGGTGCATCAGTTGACTTTCCTATTCCTTAATTACTAAATTTCCCTTTTTTTTCTCTCCCACTCTCTATTTCCAACTTCCAACGTCAAAAGGCTCTCACCCCTTTTATGTTTCTCTTTCCTATGTCTTTTCTTATTAATTCCCAAAACCCCCAAGAATTCTTTCCAAAGTTTCCAGCGAGAGAAACCCCCTTCTCCTTTTCCTTCCTAATTCCCAATTCCAGCAAAACCCTCTTTCATTTCTATACAATCGAGAGATCTCAACCTCAATTCCAGCCCCTTTTGCTACTGTTGGAGATGAATCCAAGAAGTTGAAGGTGGGAGCTGTTGTATGTTTTCCTACTTGCACTCAAATCTCAAAATCTTGAAGAGATCAAATTAAGGTACATTTCCTCTTCATTCCTCCTTGCTGTCAAGCATGTCTAATTACATTTCTCTTTTATTGACTATTGTGTAACTTGCACACAAATTGATTTCAACTTTTAAAATCCAGAATTTCAATCCATGATTTTTCTTTTGATGGATATTAAGGGATTTGCATGAGGTTTTCTTTTAGCTCTTGATAGGCTTCTAAATTTTGAAATTTAGAGAATGATATTCAGGTATAAATTTGCATGTGTTCTCCACTTATTTAAAATAAAAGGATTAAATTTCCTAGTTGAATTATAGTCTGAAGTGTTTTTCCAAAATGAATTGAAAACAAAAAGGGGTTTTGTTTCTCTTTCTGGAACTGACGTCTTAAAAAAATTAAGTTAAAAATTTAAATTTGAGTCCTGAAATCTGAAGTCCGTAACTGCATGTACTGTAAAAAAAATAATTTAAAAATTTCCAAAGTTGGGTATGATATGGAGCATATTCCTTTAATTAGTAAATGAAGAGGTAAAGTTAGAATTTTGATCCTGCAACCAAGGTTCCATTGCCTCCTTGACAAAACTATTCAGTCCTATAGACTATCAAATGCAACAATTCAAAATTTATCTTTATCTCCTTTGCCAATTATTATAAAAAATAAATGTTGATTCTCTTACTTTATATCTGAAATACATTCTACTCCAAAAGTTGAACCTCTGTAAGTTATATATATATATATATTATAGTTGACCTCAACCACTGATTTGTGAGTGGCAATTATAATGACATGGTATAGTATGATTTCAATCATTGGTCTTGGGAATGGCATATATGATGATATAATTCTTCTATATGAGAATTGTTTGAATTCCTGTTTTATATTTAGGATATTAAATCTCTTAGACTTTTGATATAATGACATTAAGTTGATAAGTTCATTATAATATGTATCAGTATATAATCTATTTATATCACATCCTTCATTTTAGGATACAGTAATTCATTCTTAATGGCCAATTAAAAAAAGATAGTCCAATTATATTGTGTTTCAACATTTCAAGATTTATTTTTAAACAAACTTCCTTTATTTATAAGATAGATTTAAGCTTGTTGTGGAGCCAATAACCATAGTAGGCATGTATTGTACCCTAAAAAAATTAAACCGAAGTATGTGTACTTTAAAATGCATCAGTTCCATCACATATCCAGTAAGGAAAAATATCCCTTGTATCAGCTGCTAATATAAAAGATCTAGATCTGTATAGTCAATCACAAATTATCTAAGAAAGAGTTGAATAGTCAAGAAAGGAAAGGTAATGATGAATCACTAAATTATTATGCTAGTCATGGTGATTTTTACACCTGACTATGCGGGGGCGCGGTGATCCTCAACTGGGCGAGAGATAGGAAGCCCAGAAGGGTAACGGCCGCCGAGTGCGCCGGTCTAGGATCCCAGTCATTTTCACGGTTTTTACGCGAGCTCGCAGTATTTTTATGCCTCGTTGGAATCCCGACTTTTGACCATCTCCGCTAACCCTTTGTTTTAGGATATCCATGCGGGGGATCCTCGGTTTTAGTTTTACGTACGAGCTCGTTTGCCCGTACTAGTCGGGCTGTTTTCTAGAGCGACTTTTCCGAAGAGTCTTTCTCACCCGTCTCTGGGGCGTAATTTTGGAGTAGACCTTTCCCTCTATTGGACCACACTTCCAATAAAAGGACGAGACGAAAGAGCCTCTTAGGAGGCTGCCTCACCGCTTGAGTTTTAGTTACTTTTCCGCCAACAGGCTTGGCGATGCTACACCTAAATCATCTAGGGTTACATCTGAGTCAGTTACAGTTGAGGATTGGAGGAATTACAATCAAAGTTGATTGGATTATAATGTATCTGGGTTAAGAGATGAAATCAATGATAAGTTGAATTGGTTGGAAGTGACTATAATTAAATTGGATTTGAAATTCCTATAAGCCAGTGGACGTGTTGGGAACTTAGTTAGGATGCATTATACAACACCGCATGCACGTGGTTCCCACGGTTATTTGGACGGACGATTGGACAGGGGGGAGGGGGGCCTTTGCTCGCGGTTCCCACGGTTATTTGCTCTCGTGGATGACAAAATGATGACGGTTGCAGCGTGTTGGTCGGATGGAAATTGGTGCCCGACTTTCTCCGCTCATTTTTATGACCAAAGATTGGAGGATTTTGTGGGCATGCTGGATGCGATCAAGGAGGTGGGGCGTCCTTTGGAGGGGAGAGACCACTGGGGTTGGTACGCGGGTCAGTTTACGATTAAAAAGGCCTTTGGGGCTATTTGTAGGCCGCTGCCTTCCCGTTCGGAGATGTTGATCCGCGATTGTGTGTTCCTCTGGGCACTCAAGCTTCCTGAGCGAATCGGTTTCTTCTTATGGCTGCTTCGGAGACAAAGGCTAATGACAAGGGACCGGTGTACCAGGCTTCTGGGATCCACCTCAAACAGGTGCCCACTCTGCGAGGAGGCGGTTGAGTCCATCGAGCACCTGTTCTTCAAGTGCCCCATGGTGCTTCAGATTTGGCAGGGGTCGGGTTTGGCCTGGTGTTGCGTTGTGGATCTCGGTATGTTTTGCGGCTCGCTGGTGGCAAATAGGACTAGATCTAGGAGGGAGTTGATCTTTCCCCTGGCCATCCTATGGGCTATCTGGCTGGGGAGGAATGCTTGTTCTCGGGGCAGCACTTTTATAAGGAAAAGGTAGAGATACATGCCAAGTGTTTGGTGAAGGATTGGGTGGTGTAGTTGGTCACTTCGTCGACCGTACTTTTTATATTTTTTTCTTCTCTTTGCTCTCACTCTCTGAATAAAAGATTGGGCGAACACCAACGAGTGTCTCCCCCTATTTCAGGACTTCAAAAAAAAACACCGCATGCATACGGAGGCACCCTAACCCGAAAGAATTATTCACGCCTTAGAGTCATAGTGTGAGGTTATACAAAGAACAAGAATACAGACTATCCACTAGACTTGAAAAGATAGATAGAATTGAAAACCCGATAAATATATTATCCTTTCCATCACCAATAAACTAAGAGTAAAATAAAGTATCACCTTGTTGGAGTATTTGGTTGCGCGCCAGTTAAGTTGTAGATGGGTAAATGGATACCTCAATGGTCCATTTACCCTATCCATGAGTTTAGTCCCACATCTAACAATGGTGGGACTTAGAGGATCTGTGAAGGCTATATAAGGAGCTCCAGACCTCGTGTAACAATGGAGAGAAAAAGGAATGCAATATACGTCCCTTTGAGGGCTTCTCTCGTGGTTTCATCCCGATCCTTAAGGAGTAGGGTTCCACGTAAAAATTCGTGTGTTCTTCAATTTCTTTATCTTTGTTTCTGATTCCGCTTCCTATTTTCTAACATGGTATTATAGCGGGTCGATTCTCGAGTATTTCAAGGTCTTTATTTTTATTCTTCCGGGATTCGATTGTAATGTTATCATTGTTGAGATTCGATTATTCATGACCAATTTGGTCCTTGGATTCAAAACCCTGTTAATTTTATTTCTGAAGATCTCGTCACAAAAATTCTAGGGTTCTATGAACCCTAATCTCAGGTAGTGGCATCGCATCATCCAGGCATGGTCGGCAGGATTGAAGTTCCAGACCTCCAAGGCGCCGTGTGAGTTCGAGGAGCATCACAAGGTGCTTGCGCGTGTCCATCACAGGCAACAGGAGGTAGAGCCGCTCCGAGATCCAGGAGTCGTCGCCCTCTCAGGGAGTCCAGGCGATGACTCCAACAGCCTCGCACAGGCCCCATCTTCACAGCCTCGCGCAGGTGACCTCCAGGCTCCACGGCTCATCCCTCCAGCGATGGCGTCCTCCCCAGCTATCTCTAGCCCACCGCATCGTGCGCAGGCCCAAGCGGCTCCTCCCAGGCACCGCCAAACCTCCAAGGCGGCATCCCCTAGCACGACCTCCTCACAAACGGCGAAGTCCCAACTCCTCTTCCGCCCGCAGATCCTCCTTCCGCAGGCGGCGCCGACCTTCCTCTCCGCGCAACCCTCCAGGTGGTGCCGACCTTCCTCTTCGCGCAAGCTCCTTCTGCAGGCGGCGCTCCCCTCGCGAGCCCCTCCCTATCGAGCTGCGGCGACAACCCCAGGTACTGGTCCTCCAGGCCTCGATGGCGCGCATGAGACAAAGCCCCATCAAGGTCGTGACATTCAAGAGAAGGGTTCCCGTGGAAACCCTAAATAGCCCAAGTGAGCTGCTGTGTGCATTTTTTTTAGGGGTTATTTGTTTGAGGGCCTAAATGGGCCACAGTTGTTGAAAAAGAAGAGGAGAGCTGGGAGTATGGGTCTTTTTGATGCAGCGTGACCCCAGATTATAGGGCCACATTTATTTAATTAGTTAATCGTCAATTTTATTTACGTTTTTAGGTTGTCGAAATTGTTTAATTAAATAATTGAGATCGCATGTGATCTCAACGTTTATTTCGTAGATTTTAATTTGAATTTGGGTCAATTAATTAGTAGAGTCAGTTTAGGCAAGTTGGTTGTCAATTTAAATTAGTTTACTATTTTTGTAAACCCCTCTCTCCTATATAAAGAGAGGGTAGCCCATCGTTTTTAGGCAGTCAAGTATGAATTAAAGTTGAGATTTTTATCTATCTCTCCTTCCTCCTCTCCCTCTCTCTCCACGCGATCTCCGCGGTTCTCTTCCTTCAACCTCTCGTATTCCCGGCGAGTTCTCTTCTCAACCCCTCTATTTTCTCTTCTCAACCCCTCTCTTTCTTCTACCAAAAATCCACCATAAAAAATTATTATTTTCGTCGACGCCAATTTGATTTGCATCAATTGGTATCAGAGCATGGATATTGAGTCGTTCCTACGATTCAACGATCCCGTGGCATATTGGCGTCTCAAGCTCGATCTCAACCGCGTATCTTATGGGACGCATGCGCGTTCGCGTCAACGGAAGTACAAAAAGCGTCTTGCGGCATCGTTGAAGGTCCAAGCATGGTTGGACACAACCTTAGATGAAGATTCATCCGTCGACGACGAAAATCAGATCGTGGCAGCCACTGTCCAACCCGATTTCGAAGCAAAAAAATAAAGGTATTTTCACCGCGGATGACGATTTATTTGATATGGCTCCTGTGCAACCATACGATGATGATATGGGCCCAATATTTGATGAAAGTACGGATTTATATGACGAAAACATCAAGTTTTCTGGGGCCGAAGTTGCTGTCCTGGAAGCTCCTGCGACACTGCCTCCCACCACCCCCTCACCAGCCCAGGCCCCCGCCCCGCCATCATCCGCTACCCCCACCATCACGCCAACGCCAACTGCGACCCTCCTGCGCAAACCCCCTCCAGACCACGAACCCCAACCTCGCGCCAGCAACCCACCCCTCCCACATGCGCCCCCGCTTCCTCCCGGCTCCAACCCACCCCGCCACCTCCTTCCCACCCATGCCCTCCCTCGCGCACCGCGTCCTACCCTCGCCCGCACCCGCGCCATCGCAGCACCCAAACACCTCGCCCCCACCTCCCCGCGGCGCCGCCACCACTGCGATCACCCTCCCTCACCACCGCACACCTCCCTTTCTCCCAACTGCGCCTGACCAAACCCCTCCCTTCCGCCTCCCCGCTGGGCCGCGCCTGCCCCGCCCGCTGTCACGAAGCCGCCCGGCAACCCGCACCTCTCGCGCTCCGCTCCCGCGCTCCCACCGCCCGCGCGCGTCTCCCTGTCTCCTGTACTCCAGCCGCCGCCGAAGCCCCGACAGCAGCCGCCGCCTCTGGCCTCGCTATATGAGCGAGGATGGGGAGCCAACCCTAACGGAAGGCCCGAAATCCATGGGATATCAATCCCACGACGTGTGGGGCTGGAGCTTGATTGGAAAAAATTGCAGAAATAAATCCCCTAAGTTCTCTTTTTACAGAAAGGCCCAGAGCATTATGAAAAGAGAGCAAAATAAAGAGGTGCGAAAATTGCGCCAACACCCCTGGCGGCGGAAACATTTAAAAAAGGGGGTTGTTCCTTATCCAAATAGGACTATAGTCTTGAGTTTTCCCTATTTAAGGACCCCATGGCTTTATTCCTTAGCCACATCTCCTCTTCTCCTCTCTTTGTGCTATTACTTCGCTATGGATGCCCCGAGGGCCATGTTTTTCATGCCTCATCAGTTCTTCGGTCACCACAAGGAAGAAGCCACAATCAAGAAGACACCGCCATTCACGCCGCACATGTTCTTCAACCACGACGACCGTGGCATCTACGCCCGCATATGGACTCCGCCGTTCGCCCCCCACCAGTTCTTCCAGAAGACGGCGGAACCTGCAGATTCGATCTCCAAGCCTACATCGAGCAATTCGTCGGGAGACGAATTTTTTTAAAGCGGCGGAGAGTTGATGCAGCGTGACCCAAGATTATAGGGCCACATTTATTTAATTAGTTAATCGTCAATTTTATTTACGTTTTTAGGTTGTCGAAATTGTTTAATTAAATAATTGAGATCGCATGTGATCTCAACGTTTATTTCGTAGATTTTAATTTGAATTTGGGTCAATTAATTAGTAGAGTCAGTTTAGGCAAGTTGGTTGTCAATTTAAATTAGTTTACTATTTTTGTAAACCCCTCTCTCCTATATAAAGAGAGGGTAGCCCATCGTTTTTAGGCAGTCAAGTATGAATTAAAGTTGAGATTTTTATCTCTCTCTCCTTCCTCCTCTCCCTCTCTCTCCACGCGATCTCCGCGGTTCTCTTCCTTCAACCTCTCGTATTCCCGGCGAGTTCTCTTCTCAACCCCTCTATTTTCTCTTCTCAACCCCTCTCTTTCTTCTACAAAAAATCCACCATAAAAAATTATTATTTTCGTCGACGCCAATTTTGATTTGCATCACTTTTGGGCCGTGATATAAAAAAATGGGGGAAAGGAAAAAAAAGAAAAACATGATTTGAGAAGCCGGAAAAAAATGAAATCGGTTAATTGATGTTTTCTTTCCCCACTTTATTATCTTCTCCTTACTTTATTAATGTTCATTGTCTGACAAGTATGGGAGAAAGGGGGAGTATTTGTAGAGTCACGGGCATATTCCAGATTCAGATGTCAGATTCTCCAGACCGGTCAGATGTTCAGACTCTATAGTTAGTATTCAAACTCGATGATTGATTCCGAATCCACAGTTTCAGACTCGCATACGTATGTGATCTTCTTTTTAGATGTGCACATGTTGCCATCTTTCTAGTGGTCCCCATCTTTTCTTGTTTTATCGACCAGAGTTTTCATGTGAGCCATAGGGACTCCAGAGTAGAGGATCATTCCCTATGCCATGTTGGCAAGGGTTTTCATGTGGTATCATAAGAACTCCAGAGTAGAGTACCATTCTCTGTGCTAGATGGGAGCGACCCAGTTCTCCGACGAGGAGACCTTCAGACTCCATTCTCTAGCGACCGTGGACTCCGACGAGGATTGCACTCCACGGCCTTTTTTAGTCCGGCCCGTGTCAGAGATGGAGCACTTGTCCACATGTTGTGGCGGGCCAGAGTACTCCAACGAGGAGACTCATTTCCAGTTGCAGTAACTCTGACAGGCGCAGTTCAGAGCACATGCTCTCCGACGAGGAGATTCAGTTGA
Organism: Ottelia alismoides; assembly: GCA_037367405.1. NCBI lineage: Eukaryota > Viridiplantae > Streptophyta > Magnoliopsida > Alismatales > Hydrocharitaceae > Ottelia > Ottelia alismoides. The sequence goes on along the minus strand of JAZKJV010009139.1, from coordinate 1,066,754 downwards.
CTCACACTCCAGCCCGTTCGTCCTCCTCACATGCACGTCATGAGAAGCAACGTCCTCCACAGCAGCCGACAGTTGTGCACGTTGAGTTGATATTGTTTGTAGTGTCATGTATTATGAGTTGAGTTTTTTTCTGTTTGTCCAAGATGAGCATTGCATGCTCCAACTTGAGGGGGAGTGTTGGAGTATTTGGTTTGTACTCCAGTTGAGTTGTAGATGGGTAAATGGATATCTCCAGGATCCATTTACCCCATCCATGAGTTTAGTCCCACATCTACCAGTGGTCGGACTTGGAGGATCTGTGGAGGCTATATAAGGAGCCCCAGACCTCCTGTATCAATTGAGAGAAAAAGGAATGCAATATCCGCCCCTTTGAGGGCTTCCCCCATGTTTTTATCCCGCTCCTTAGAAAGTAGGGTTCCACGTAAAAATTCTTGTGTTCTTCAATTTCTTTATCTTTATTTCTGATTCCACTTCTGCTTTCTATTTTCTAACACACCTCACTAATTCCTTATTAAAATCCATAACCTGATCTCAGTGATAAGAAAAACAATATATACTTACCGGCCTCAATTACTATAAGAAAATGTTATAAATGGAAAATATTGGGATATTTAGTAATCAAGGGGGGAACACATGCAGAATAATTTGAAAACCTTTTTCTGCACAGCTAGTGGTAGATTTTAAATTTTTAAATGTCTGTCTACTTGCTTTCGTTTGAACATATTCAATGCATGCTTATTTTAATAATATGACATATGGAAATACCAGCGTTCGCTGACACCTCTTCTACCTTCCATGTTTTGGCAGGCAAGCAGCCTACAGCACAGTAGCGGATTGATGATTCCTGGCGATCGGGTATATTTAGCCGGTACAGTTTCTTTTGTCTCAGTTTTTGATCTGTTATGATGTAAATGCTTTCTTTCTCTTCAATCAGCTTGTTGGGATACATGTATGTATTGTCAGCCCTTTTATACATGTAAATAATAATGAAAGTTAGTGAAATAGAATGTTGGTGACACTTGTTGGCGTTGGTTCTGTGGTTGTGAATGTGGATTGAATGTCATACGCAAATAGCAACGCGAAAAATTTTCTCGTATTTTCATAAACTTAACGTGATCTTTATCGAATGTTGCATTGTGAATGCGGCGTAAACAGGTGCTCGAATCCGAGGGCATCACAAGTGTTGAGATATTTCTACATTCCTATATATCTTTCCGGTTGTTTCATTTCTTTATGTCTATCTTATGTAATTTACCCATAGGTCTCTCCTCTATATAAGAGAGCCTAGGATTTCAGGAATAAACATCTCTTATTTTTCCCAACAATATCATTTTGCACCGCGCTTCTACCAATCTTAGTTTCCCATGTTCATATGTACTATGACAATAAATTTGCTACTTAAAGTTCATCCATTCTTGTGTTTCATGAGAGGACCACACACACAGCACATTAAGATTGATTGTTGTACTATTCGTAATGTTGTTATCACCAAAGAGAAACTTCGAAAGCAATCAAGTCAAATTCTTTTGTTTAAAGCTATATCTTCTAGCCAGCAACAAATCCATAGTCTTGTTGAGCAGCCTCAACAGACCCCTATATACAGACATCAGTCTTCAATTTGAAACAGTTTATGTTCAGCAGAGCTGCATATGGCTAGGTGCAATTACGCAGTCCAAACCTTTGAAAACAAGAGGAGAGCAAGAGCACATGTTCAGTATTTTTTATAATGGAGCACATGTTCAGTCTGTCATCAATCCTTAATCTTGCTCACTTTATAACGCAGCATAGAGGAGGAATAGAAGCAAACAGTTCTCACAGATGCTGAGCATGAGCAATCCAACCAGCATTGTTGCAGAGATAGACCATCACAAATGAAAAGGTGAATTCAATAATCCATTCAGCATTGAGGCCTCCTAGAGTTCCCTTCACAGCATCACAAGTTTCCTTTAAATAGATGCATGAAGCAAACAAGAAAATTTTGATTGAGTAAGATAGGGACATATCTTATGTACACACATCAAAAAAAGGGATGTGTGCCCTTCCAATAATCTTTGCCGAGGATCAATAACTCCAATCATTCACTTTATTCCCAAGTAATCTCATCAAAAAAACAACCAGCCCAAAATTAACAACAACCAATAAATCAAAAGAGGAAGGCTAAGAAAGAAACATAACTGCTGTGCACACACCCATTTTGCATGCACTTCCAGCCAAACTTGCCAAGGATTTGAATCCAACATAAATAGCTTCAAACAGCACACATTCAGCAGATCTACGAAAATTTCAGATGAACCTTCCACGAAACATAAGTAATTAAAGGGAAAACTTCAACTTTACCGAGAAGGGAGAAGAAACATCTGCCATGCACGCATCCAATGGATGTGTGCCCTTCCAAATTACTGTGCCCAGGACTAAGTGCAGGCACTAAAACCTTTGATAATCCAGTAAAAGACCACCGAAGCCTCCGGCCAAACCATCACTAACAAGCTAAATGTGTATACCAAATAGATGATCTACTAACAGAGTCCTTGATCCAAGTTACAAAGTTTAAAAGCAAGCCAAAATGGCACAAATCCTAACTCCAGACCTATAGAAGAAGGGTTGGGATTTTGTAATCGAATAAGACAATTGAATTCTCAAACACTTATAATAAGCTTCCAAGTAGGACAACCACTCAAGCTGCGTCACCGCAAGTCACGTCTTTCAAAAAGGCAACCAGTATCTGAACCAGTAGTAAAATAAAGTGTATATATGTACAATGTATCTGAACCAGTAGTAAAATAAAGTGTATATATGTACAATGATATCATTTTGCATCGCCCTTCCCCTACCTTCCATGTATATCAACCCTCAAACATATCTCATCACGAATCGTCTTCAAGTTTACAAATCATGAGCACATTTTCTTTAATTATCAAAATAGAGAATTTTGCATCTATCCGCACCCCGAATCGTTTCCAAATCCAACCACGTCCCTGATACCCCTCCCAAGCACCAGCACATATTGAGACGTCCGGAAAGCAAACACATGATCCTAGCCACCAAAATATGCCCTTTTTAGCAACGGCTCCGAATTGGAGTACCTAATGTCAATCAGGTTAAAAAAATCCATTTCCACATAACCCAGTTAACACCACAAATGTATTATAGCTGTATCAGGGCTTAAAAAGCACTTGAATGGACCTACCCCATAACGGAAACAACCACAAAAAGAAAATAACCGATTATGAGAAGAAACTGCAAAAACTGAAGCAAGAAAGACAGGTAAATTAACCCTAGAAAGAGGGTTTTGAAGCGAATTTCTCGAGAATATACAATACGGGAACTCGCCTTCTCCCTTGGCGTGAGAGGAGCCGACGCAGCCCATATCTCCCGCTTCCTCGAGATCTGAGATGCGTTGGCGCGAGTTCGATCGGGAAATGCGGGATATGCGCTTCCAATGGGGAACTCTCGTCCCTGTTACTCGTTTACGGTGCCCAGGGACTTCTCGAGGAGTTCTTGTTCTGGTGGAGGCTAAATTGAAAAGCTGAAGTGCAGTTCACAATTCCCACTCGATGTAAAGATTCTGACGTGTGGGGAATATCGACCGGCACGGAAACCAACCATGGGCCTCGAAAATACAGTACTTTATTATTACATGGGTGGAAAACGAGAGCTTGGAGTTCTTATAAAGGGCTTTAGTATTTAATGGGATGATTTTCTCTCATTTTTTGGACAAAACAAAGTTTTGGTATAATAAACTAAAAAAATATAGTTTCAGAAAACACATTGGAATGATGACAGTTGTGGTCATGATTTTAAAAAATTTCACGGTTGGAATTCATTTGGATTCAATTTACTAAAATTTCGATAAAGATTCAGTTTGAAAATTAATAAAACAAACATGAACATGTTTAGATTCGTTTATATAAACAAAACGAACTTGAACAAGGTAGGTTGGTTCAAGTTGATTTGCTAACAAAACGAACTTGAACAAGGTAGGTTGGTTCAAGTTGATTTGTTAAATGTTCTATTAAACTTGGGAATCGTTCGTCTGAAGAATATGATGGCCTCTCCATTCATAGACGGTCAACGTTTTGGTCCTTGAGTCAAAAATGAGGAATAAGGTTCCCCTCTCGATATTCCTGTTGGATTTGTAAGCCATCGACAATCCATTTAATACAATAAAAGTGTTTATTTTGTAATGTCCATTTGAAATGAAATAAATGAATGTGATTGAACTTTATTATTAAGGTCCCTTTGTACAATTAGGGTTACGTACCATGATCATATTGAATACGATGCAACTAGGAGGACACAGCTGACTTCAAACATGTGATATTCAATATAGATCTCCAGACTGAAAAGGAGATGGTAATCTTTCTCTAAAGATTGATTTCCATCCAACTTCTTGATGCATGACATATGCATAAGAATGGATATTCGGGAGTGTTAGGATAATCAGGTCAAAAAATTGGCTTGATGAGTGTTTGGCCCAAGAATATCTGCGGAACTATCTTGTGGTCCACACAAGGCGGGACAACTAAGTCGTTCTGGCGACAACTCTCGAAGAGCAATGGAGTAAGCAATAATAACCCACACAAAATAATGGAGCAAGAAATAAACAGGTGTGAATCAAAAATTATTATACCCTACAAATAAATGTGTATAATGACAAGCATAGTAGGGGCTGAACACAGAGAGACAAGTTAGTGTAACATGTATATTATTTATAAATAAATAATAAGTAAATAATGTAGGTGTGTTTTTGTATGATTATTACTCCAATAATAAAAATTAAAAGTGGGTTTTAAATTAAATAAAATAATTCCTTTTTAATTTTATATCATATTTATTAGATTTTTATTTTATTTTTTCCTTTTTATGATTTTCTATTTTTTAAATTCTTTTCATTTATATATATATATAATATAAATATATATAACTATATAGATATATATATAATATAAGGTAATATAATTATCAATACAACTAAAAATAACCAAAAATTACATAATAAAGTATTTTTGTACCTTTTTCTAGTATTTTTGTGATTTTTCAGGAACTTTTTGATTTTTAGGTATTTTTAAAATTCAAAATATTAAAAATCAAGGAATAAATAAATAAGCCGAATTTTTAAAGCTTTAAAAATAGATAAATGGTTCAAATTTCCTTAAAACTAATTTCTGCATAGAATATATGATATGAACAAAATTCAGAAATTGGAAGAAATATTTTTTGAATTTTTGAAGAGTTTTCATAGTTTTTATAAGGGTTTTGGAGCTTTTAAATTTTTAGTTGTTTTCTTTCTCTATTTTTAGGGATTTTTTGTTTGGAGATACAAAAAAACTATAATAAACAACAAGCAATTTTTTGAAATTTTTCAAAAAGGATTTATAATTTTTAGGTATTTTCTAAGTTAAATAGGGGCAAAATATGCTCTTTTTGAATTTTAATAAATGGGCAAGGTGCATAAAATGCAAACTAATTATATAGCATGAAAGAGCACGCATCCAGGTATCTTATCCCATTTTCCCATAATTTAATTCAAGCAGGAGAAATTCTTAATAAAGGAAATAAGATAAATAAAAATCATTTTTTGGCAGGGACCATTTTGTAAATAAAAATAAGTATCCATGCATTACAGAACCTTTAAACCAAATCCATGGGCAAGTGTGTAATTTATCCATAGATATTCAAATTAATCGTGCCCTAGAGAAGCATAAATGCAATATACAAAAAGCTTCAAATCCTCTTTACAAATTATCCACAAAATTTAACATTGAATATACAACTTTTTATACTAAATACATATTTAAAAACCTGCAAGTGTATGTTTTGTAAAATGCCCACCTCATGTGGGGACCACGTGAGGTGAGCTGGCATGGACATAGATGTAAATGCATGAAAAGGCAAGGGGCTCCATGCAAAATAACCACATTTATTTACATTTCAGACCGAACAAACCGAACTTATATATTAAAACAAAATAAAGAAAAGGCAGAGGGGTATTTGTGATATTTACCTAATAGTTGTGAGCCAATAGACGGATGGATGTACTTCACTTAAGCGATGAACAGCCTAGCTCAGCCGATATCGGTTCGGTGAAGGATGGTGGAGATCAGATCTTCTATACGATCATGCGGCTCCTGTGATGCATCATCGAACATAGCTTATGCAATCAGGAGCGTGGGCTCCATCTGACGGTTCTATGTCAGTTCCCGAGAACAAGGAAGAACACGAGCATGTTCTTACTTGTTCTGTCGATTCCTCGAGCTCCAAGGCTACTCCTGTGATGCTATGATGTTCTCCACATTCCTGTTGACGATCCGCATCGAATGGTGCCTACAGATGAGCTCAAGACCCAACGATGGCATCCTGGCAAGTCGATGAAGCTTAGGCGACCTGGGACTCACTCTTGGAGTCGAATCGCCTTCCTCAGGGCATGTCTCCACTAGGGACTATCCCATAGTGTCACGACTCTAATTCCGGACCGTCGGATCCTCCCATAACTGGATCTGGTTACTCAACAATAATTTATTCAACAATCATAACTAACATTCAGAAACAGACTGCAATTAAAAATACTCAGAAGGAAGTATTTCAAGACTTTTCCATTCACAAAGTAAAATTTACATGATACATTGTCCTACTATAACCATTTACATGTACATCGATTGGAAAGGAAATACACAAAAAGATTAATAACTACCTTACAGAGTAAAGCTATTGTGGCTGGTTGGATGACTAGTATATTAGTTGGTAAGATTGTTAAAGTCCTTGTGATGGCTCACCTACACCCATTGAGTTTTCCATAAATCATAGGATAACAATTAGCGAGTGCTAAGTAATGAAGAAGAGAAAAGCAAACAAATGTGTAATTTTTCAAAGCTTGTTATCACAAAAAAGTTCTATTCATTCTCATTAGTTTAAGTCCTATTCCTTTCTATTCCATGTCAGGGACTAGTCCCGGGGAACCCCACCATTAATGGACTTCGAAGTTGTGCACTTCGAGATTTGAGATTGCATTGATCTGGTGAGCTTATGCTGCAGCACGTCGCCTCAACCAATCCTCCAATACTAACCTGACAATTTCCTTTTCATTTATTATCCAGGGTTCCAAACCTTCAGCCTGGCAAACAAAGAAGCACACCGTCCTTGAGGACTCAGTAGCTTAAAACCTCAGGTTAACCATTAATCACATAAACCAGCAGCTTTAAGAACATGTTATCGTAACCCATCCCCTATCAAACTACCCATGCCTCCACATGGCATTACAAGATCTTCCGTCATTCAACCAGAATATATTGGCACCAGGTACCACTCATTGCAAATCATTCATTTCGTGCGTACTTATCGAAATAAGGCAACCGTGTACCACCTAGGTAGGGTCACACCAATATGGATTCCTCCCGACAAACCTACAGGTTGCATGCCCGACTTGTAGTTCTATTCCCAGTCATTCTTAACGTAACACGAGATCCATTTCATGATTCAAATTAAATACACATTAATTCCCATGATGTAATTCTTTCATTAAATCTTCGATTTGCATAATCATCAATATTGAGTATAGCCTCACATATATATTAATTCATATATTTATATACCCGTATTTATGCTCATTTTAACTTCCAAACCCTAACTTTCCAAGCCACCGCATCAATTTGATGCTTAGACATTATTTTAGTTGAAATCACAAAGCAACTTTTCATATTTTTCTCAAAAATAGCCAAATTAGGGTTCTTCGTAGCAAAGAACATAAAATCAAGAATCTCGACGATCTCATATGAAAATTCAACAGTAAAAGAAAGGATTTCATTACCTAATCAAGCTCTCTCTCATGTATGGATTGCTTTATCATAATTCTTTTTCAAAAAGGATGGTTATAGCTCTCGAAACAATCGAGTTTCATTTTCGTATCAAAAATGCTAAGAACGTGCCAAGAACGTGAAGAATGAACGAAGAACACGAAGGACGCGAAGAGCACGTGAAGAACACGAAGAACATGAAGAGCATATTTTCTCTTGAAATTTCAGCAGAGCTTCCCCTTATAGGGGGTAATATTTCTAGGAAAATTTTGACAGAGTTACCCCTTATATTGGGACATATTTCTATGAAAATTTCTTATCGGGACATATTTTTATAAAAATTTGGCAGAAGTTCCCTTTATATCATGACATATTTTAAAAGAAAAACGGAAAGATTTTCCTCTATAAAATCACCGAGGGGGAAACAACAACGAATCTGAAAGAATATAATCAAACTGCAAGAGATGGAGAATCAGTAGACACCACACGTCTTAGGGAGTGAAAGTGTAACGAATCATAGGGTTCACTGACGTGCATAGCCTCCCATACCTAAGTAGGGTATTACATAGATTTCTCCATCAAAATAACTATAAAAGATGAATCGAAAGAATAGAACCTTAAGCGATGGAGAATCGGTAGACACCATGCATCTTAGGTGAGTGAAAGTGTGATGAATCACATGGTTCACTAACATGCATAGTCGCCCGCACCAAAGTAGGTATTACATAGATTTCTTCATCAAAATAACTGTAAAATCGGAATCGAAAAAACAGAAATATAAACGATGGAAAATCTGTAGACACCAACGTCTTAGGTGAGTGAAAGTGTGATGAATCACAGGGTTGACAGACGTGCATAGCAGCCTGCACCTAAGTAGGGTGTTACACAGATTTCTCCTCGAACCACAACAAAAAATGAATCAGAAAGAAAGATGAATCAAAAGCAAAGCTAGAAAAAGAAGATGAATCGAAAACCTAGCTTATAAAGCAAACTAAGATAGGATCTGATGAATCTCCATTTCATCACCTTTATTCTATCATTTTGGCCTCAAAAACCCCAGCAAATGCATTTAAATAGCATCAATTTGTACATAATAGCATTCATGATTCATTGTATTAATTATACATTAAATAAGGTTTTTAATGCCAAAATTATAGAATAAAGAGAAGAAAAGAAAAAGGAATAAAATATTGCAGATATTTTATGACCCGAACCCCGAGACCAAGGCCAACCTGGAATTGGTCGACAAGGAACAAAGTAGGGGGAGATAAGGGCCAGCAATACAATAAATACCTCATTTATTTATTTAGTTATTTAGGCATTTTTGACACCTATTTTGTATATAATTATTCATTCATCAAATAAAGAAACTTTGTACATGAAGTTGTAGATAATAATGTAAATAAAAATAAAAAATTGAGTTTGTGTAAAAATAATACTCAGTGTACATTTTATACCCAGAATAAAAAGCCAAAATCTCAACTTCACATACCCATATCTTGCAAATAAAAACTCAAAATCACCCAAAATCAGCTTTAATTGTATATAGCTTTCCTAGAACTCTTTAATAAAATTGGTTTCATAATTTTTGGAGTTCATCTTTGAAAGTTAGGTTTTTGGCCCTCATTGTGCAGCCTGCCTGATTAAAATATTCAATTTATTCATTGTCCATTATTTTTATCAAATTATATTTTTAGAATTTTGTAAAGAATGTATATAATACATGTACATATTGAAATAAGAATAAAACTAAAAAGGATTTATGAAATAAAATAAGTCTATGCAAGATAATATGCATAATACCTATGTTAAGTATATATCTAAATAAAGAGGGTAAACATTCTTTAATTCTTTCACATTTTTCTAATATTGTAAATAATACATATAACTTACTAAAAATACAAATCCAAAATAAAAGCCAAGAAAATACATTAAATAAATAAAGTATAAATAATATATAGGTAAAATACCTATAAGTATACCTACATATATATGTACCTATTTATTTAAATATGAAAATCAACTCATAAAAATCAAACAAAAATACCCTCACACTCACAAAAATAAATTATAAATTTATAAAAAAAGCCAACAAAATAATAAGACAAAATAAACAAAATAAAAATAAAATACACAAAATACATGTAAATACATGTATAAATGCATTATTAAAACAAAACCATAATAAAATACTTCGAAAAATTAAAGAAAAATCATAAATAAAACTACATGAATTAATACACATTTTTTATTTTATAAGAAAAAAAATAATAAAATCATTTATTAGGTCAAATAAATCATTTTCGCATAAAATTCCCTATTTTGTCCTCTAGCATCCAAGGTGGACCAATGAGGGCGCGACCTTTGTTGACCGCCCGGTCAACTGTCCCATCCGGGACCTGGCGCACCAGAACTATCTTTTCCCCGATTTTCTTCCCTTTTTTACGGCCATCTCGTCCATCGATCGAGCTCGCATTCTTCACAAGAAATCACCCCTGATGATCACTGATACCTGCCGATATCTTAGACCAACATGATGCTCGTTGGATTAATCAATAAATGCCGGTCAATAAAGGTTCATCTCAGTGTTTATAAATAAGAAGCTCCAACCCCCCTCCTTAAATTTGGCAATTTCATCCACCCAAAAGCCTCGAATTTGATCCTGGGAGGTTCCTCGTGATAGGAGGAGCAATCCAGCGACTCGAATCGGCCGGAGGAGGGATAAGTTTTGACGCGGCGGAGCTCCGGCGTCCGTCCTGCTCCCTGGTGGCCCCCAGGTATTAGAGCTGCCCTTTCGTGCTTTTTAGGTAGATTTTAATGTTAGCTTTTCATTCCCGTGCTTAGTTTAATCTGTAGTTAAGTAGTGTAGCGTAAAATCGCCAACTCGAAGTTCGTCGGAGCTCAGCTCCGGTGACTTATTCGCTGTGACATCGACCGTCTCCGACTGTCATTCACCTCTCACCTCGTTCCCCACGCATTCTCCATCTATTGGTCATCTTTGTTCAACCAAGGACCCCCAGTCCTTGCGAATCAGAGCTCCACCTCCGCCTATCGCCAGAGCTCCTTCGCCTCATCTCATTTTGCGCTAGAGCTTCAAAACCCGGGGTCGAGGAGATAGCCCTCGTTCCCCCGGTTCTACCTATGCAGGTCAAACGCAGCAGCGACCCCTTCTGGGCTCGATTCGAACCAGGAAGAGGCTCCTGGAGGTCTCGACCTTCATCGACCTCGTCCGAGCTCCTTGGACCTCCAGGAGCCATAAGAAGACCACCGGCAGACGCGGAACTCCTCCAGCTACAAGCAGAGTATCTCAGATGCGAAGAAGAAGCCCGGAGGAGCCCATGCCCCACGATCGAAGATCGCCTGGGGCGAGCTTCTTCCATGTTCCTCCAGACACCTCCCTCGCCGTCCGATCAGGAGGAGCGTCCCAGATTGAACGAGAGCCGTCAAATGAAGCAGTGCTCAGACCGTCAGATCACCTTGGGTGATCTAATCCTCCCCGCCCATCGTCGAAGCGGCATCGGCAGACGTGGATGCGACGCGTGTCAAGTGGACGAAGATCAGCCGTCGGATCGCGCGCCTTTGGGGGTAAATTTCATATACGACCACCCCCCCCGCCTTTTTGTATTTATATTTTAATGCTATAAATAAACTTTCACATTGTAAAAAAATTGTAATTTTTGCACTAGGCCCCCTGTGGTTTTTATAATTGCAATTTGGTCCTCCAGCGCCTCACATGCAGTCCCACGTGAGGCGCGTGCTTTTTGCACTTTAGCCCTGGCGGTTTTTGTAAATTGTAAATGAGTTCCGAAAATAAAAACAAATGTTTATTTCTGTAGTGATTTTTGCACTAATGCCCCTGAGAGTTATTTTATTTGCAAAAATGCCTCTACCAGACCATATATTTTTGTATGCCTTGTTCATTTATTTCATGCATCATATTAACTTGAAAAATTCTACAAAAATTAATGTAAGCTCCTGTTAGTTTATTCTTGCACGCCATATTTTTAGTTTTCATTTTTGTTGCATTTTTGCATTTATTAAAAATAAAAAACATGCATTTTGTCAACTGTCTAGCTTAGAAAATACCCAAAAAATTGTAAACCACCTCGAAAAATTCCAAAAAAAATTACTTATGGTCTATTTTATCATCTTTTAGTGTCAGTCCTAAAAATCGCTAAAAATCTCAAAAGAAAAACCTTAAAAATTCGAAAATACTCAAAAACTTCCAAAAAAATATAAAAAAATAGAAAACTCTAAAAAATGCAAACTCAACTCCTGTAGGTTTTATCTTTTATCCTCTTTATTTTAAAAATAGTTGGGAAAAATTTTGTGGTTGTTTTGTATATTTAATTCCCATTTTACCCTCAGCCAGTAGCTAACTCCCTGTTTTCCCCTATTTTGCTTTTTAAAAATACCAAAAACAGTTTGAAAAATACCCAAAAATTACAAAAAATAGTAAAAAATCCTAAAAATACCAAAAAGATTTTATTTCTGAATTTTTGACTATTTTTGCATATTTTTATAAATACTCTATCTTCTCTTTTGGTATATAGCTTATATATTCCAATATAGAAAATTTAAAAAAAAGAATATATATATATACTTATGTCTAAAAATATGAAAATTAAAAATAAAAAAAGAGAAATCATAATATAAAGTTAAAAAATATATATACATATATATATAAATCCTATCTACTTATATATGTATTATATTCTCTATACATACCCTTTATGGGTGTATACTTTTATATCTCTATATTCTATAATATATATATGTATATATCTATATATTATTAAATAATAAAAAAATATATCATAAAAAATATAATAAAAAAAGAAGAAAAAAAAGAGAAAAAGAAACCAACAAAAATAGGACTCATACAAGGATGACTCTGTTATACGCGAACATCATAGGCTGCTTCATTTTTGCATTGCTCTCTATGGTTCGACCTCTACATACTTATTCATTGTGCATCTTGTGGTAGAGTATATAAATGTTAATTCACACTTTTGGGACTCAATTAATTTATTCTTTTATGTGGGTTAATTGTTGATTAATCGGTGTTCTGCGAGCGGTCGCCTCAGCGACACTATATATAGCTTTGTGGCCCTCGCGGAATAGCGTGTTATCAGGATCGTACCTTCCTCCTCCTAGTTCTCTCGGCAGTGCTTCGCTAGCATTCCTTCCCCGCCTCCCTCTCCTCTTCCCGACCTCTCAACCCTAGCCCTTGGGAAAGTGATGGTAGTGTAAATCGTAGAGAGTGAATGATAGGGGGTATTTGAAGGATACGGTTTGATCCTTAAGCGCATCACGGAAGCGTGAGCATCATATCGAATACGATGAAGAACGACTAGTCAGACTAGTTGTTCTATGCAGCGGAAATTAAAAAATTTTCATGCGACGAAACCACATGATCCGAGAACACTTCTCGAATCATTTCATCTAAACCACAAACAATTATTAGGGTTACCTCTTGAAGCGTGGTTGCGATCGAGTCTCTAAATGAAGAGACCTCCAGTCTCAAGTCTGATCCAACGGAGGAGACGCTTGCGAGCGCGTGGATGAGATGCATGCTTCTTGCAATCCATGTTGATGATCCAAGCAGTGAATCTCCTAATCTCGACACACGAGATCCGACGTCTTCTTCACGAGCGAGGCGCACCGAAGGAGACGGAGATCCACGAACAAACGATCAGGCAGCATAATGACAACACTGCGATGATGGAGAACCTCTTTAGGGAATCCATGGTGGATGACCACATGAGAGGGGGAGAGAGAGTAGGCGTGTAGAGAGAAAGAAAGAAAGAGAGAGAGAGAGAGACTTGTGTTCTCATTGTGTCAAGAAGAGCAAATAGGTGCCTCTCCTTTTATAATATTTTGGGATCCATGGATCTCAATCCATGGGCAACACAAATCCAATGGCTCTCATTGATTTGTGTTTCTTTTAATGGCCAAGATTTGTGTTGGTAAAAACCAACAACAATTAATTTAATTTAGATTAAATATATGTTGATAAATCAACATAGTTTAATCACAAAATTAAATCAACAATACATGGAGATAATGGAAGAGAGAATGCCTCCTTCCATGTGGAGAGAGGGGACGACCACCCTTTCCTAATAGGAGTGGTGGTCGTCTACCCTCCTTCTTTAAGAAGGTGGCAATATTATCTCTCATATAATCTCCAAGATTTGCAACAACTTTGTTGCAAATTATTCTACAAAAATAATTCACAATTATTTTGTAGACATTGCAATCTTGCCATTGAAAAATTTGTGATCACATTCACAACCCAAAATAAAATGTAAATTACATTTTCAATTTTAATGTCTAATGTGAATTCGATTCACATTAACATTTAATTAACAAATGTAAATTACAAATAGCTCTCTATTATATATTATAAATCACATTTATAATATATATGATTAATATGGATAGTGCTATCCACATTATTCATGTCCATGATCATTAAATCACATTTAATCATCTTGGATCTCTATTCTCATGTTCCCAAATAATATGAATCACATTCACATCATTCATATCTTTGATAATCAAATCACATTTAATTATCTAAGATAACTCTCTTTATGATATGAATCAAATTCATATTGTTCATGGTAATTAAATCACATTTAATTATCCATTTTCTCAATGCTCGGATACATCTATCAACAATGAAATTATCTTGAACTCTTTCAAGGATAATGCACTTTCTCCGCGAATACTTGGAGATAAGGACAGGGCGATTATATTGTTCCACGTATAGTGACTTGGATATTGAGATCACATCTCAAATCCATATCTCGGACCTCCCATAGATGCTTGATTAAATCAAGACCGCAAATCTAATCTTCTCATTGAATCTGAATCATATTCAGATCAAATGTCCAATATTTGGACTAAGATCAGATTACTTCTCTGCTGAGAGGAGTCACTAAAATCCAGACCCGTTTCATCACTCCCTAGGAATGGAAGCATCATGGTTATACAATCGTTTATAATCACATCACCCTCAGGTATTCACAATACCTGTACATCATGCATACTAGAAGACCCAGAATAATCCCGAAGTATAAGATCAATTTTACACTGTCTACTTCAAGGATTTATCATTAAGTTTCTCATTCGATCATTGGGAGTTGGTGTCGATCATATACTTTTCAAAAGCATATATCATACCCAGGTGTTGATCATATACTTTCCAAAAGTATATATCAAACCTACAAATTCAGTCAAGCTTCCAAAGCGAGACGACCGTGCATGAAATTTGATCTTCCCAATATCTCATGAGTGAGCTCATGTCTTCCGGTTCAGTAATGAACATGTATGATCCCTTTGAGAGATCGTATTACTCATATGCCCTTGTATACACACCAGCGCTCCGGTGTATAGACCTTGATTAGGTTATCAATCTATTGGTCTGCCAAATATACATACTCAGACATATAGTAACACATTTGTCACTGGGAAGAGGATGCGTGCCTATATCATACAGAATACGATATAAGACTTTGATTATCTCGATCTCGTTAAGTCAACTCTTTGACCTAACTAATCTGACACCTCCAAATCTCTATTCCCATGCAGAGGACCTGCATCAAGAGGTCGGTCAGATATAATCTTAAATGAGAAAGGATTGCCATCTCCTACTCAGGCTGGAGATCATCTCTCAACAATCAATTGACGGTGCTTGATGAGTCCTCAATCTAGTTCTTTAGATGTTCATCCAAGTACCAGCTTCTATGATTCAATATTTGAATCAACAGTTGTATGATCATCAAGATGGCCATGGTATAAAACCCTAATTGTACTAAGGGACCTATTATGCAAATTATCTATTCTTCATTTCAGATCAGGGAATGATATTCGCAATAATATTTATTGCGTAATGGCTCGCCGTGCACATGTCCAACAATCTCTCACTAGCCCAAAGAGCCATTAATGGGCTAATCATTTAAACCCACACTCATGTGACAATCATAGGCTATTTAGAAAATAGCTAGGTAAGATGATCAGTCACTCTGTTCCCAAGAGACTACGCCCAGTCCTTTTTCCACACTTGCATATCCCCTAGTAACAGTGCTCGCATCCAATACAAATGTTGCATCTTATGCAACCAATACTCAATTTTGTTACAGTGTCCTTGACACTATAGCTCGATAATTATTTTAACCAGTATGTCCATAATCCTTATCAGAATACCTTTTTTCCTAGAGATCTCTATCTCCTAAGGTATCAACAGTTAAGACCCTTATAGATCACTATTTACAAGGTCTTAAACTTTTGAAGATAAGACTTTGAGATCACTATCTCTAAGTTTCATCATCTTTTGAAGATATTGTTGTTACTGCAATCAAGTGTTTAATCACCACAGTAGGATCAGCAACTGTTTACTACTCCCACTGCATGGCAGACATCTGGCTTTTGTACACATCTAGTATACACTCGGATTCTCGAAAGTGATGCACAAGGGCAAGCAGTCTTAGTATTCACATCCTCAACTCTTTAAGGTGTCATTCCTTTAGATAGGTCAGTACCATATCTTGAGGGAAAGAATCCTTTCCTCGAATTTTCCATGGAAATGTCCAAGGTATAACATTAATGTGACGGTCCCAATATCCTCTTTTCTTTGCTTCTGAACAACTTTAGAACTAAGAACTAAGAGGTACCCTTGAGATCATATCTCAAGGTATGGAATAGTCGGATTATAAAATACTTATAATCATCATCATTAGATCATTCCAAATGATTAGGATATCTACATTTAGCACGATAAACACAATGGCACTCCTACTAAACTTCATATGATTCTATCTGAAACCATAACGTTTATGATTTCATCAAATCCAATATTCCAACTACAAGAAGCTCATTTGAGTGTAGCTATGGATAGAAATATTCTGATGGGTTAAATCAAGGTCACTAGAGAGCAAGTCTCATCGCAAGCGATGTCTTCTCTTCGGCGTGCAGCTCATGGCCACGAACCGTGCTTTGAAGGTCTCTACCTTTTCATCAGGTTTGGTCTTTCTCTTGAAGATCCATTTATACCTTAATGGGTCTTACCCATATAGGTGGATCCTCGAGGGTCCTTATACAACACTTGTATATGAAGTCTACTTCAGACTTTATTGCTAACATCCATCCTTCCATGCTATGATCTTCTTAAAGCTTTATCACATGAAGTCAGATCATTGTCAGATTCAACTGACACATGGAATCCATCTTCAAACTTATTTGAAGAGGTATTAGTGTTTCATATTTAATTATCCTTTTAGTTTCCTATTTTAGGAGCCTCATTATCTTCTCAAGACTAAATAAGTTCTTTTACTTTATTATCATCTTGATTCTCAAGGAAGTCATCATCTAAGAATCATATTCTCAAAGATGAGATCTTTTAAGAATCTCAAGGTCATAAAGTAGGTATCCAATACTATCCTTTATTTTCCTAATGAAGTAGCACTTTCAAGTGCTAAATTCCAGCGTACTTGCTTGGAACCTTATTAAGGATATATATTGCAGTCTCTACTACATATATACATGGAAACTAATAGGTAATTATGCTAAAAATCATTATTGATCAAATCATGTCATACATGATCCAATTGTATCCCCCTACAACTCTTATTGAGTTTAGGTTTATAAGGAGGAGCGAGATAAAAATAATATTCATATCTCTATAAGGTATTCCATGAATTCATCTAATAGGTACAAGCTACCTAGGTTAGATCAAATTCATTTCATCTTCCTTCAGACTTTGGTTCAAAACCAAAATTGTGAAATCTTTGAACATTTCAAAGCTTTCTAAGGTGAAGGAAAGAAATCTCATATCTCAAATAATCATCAATAGATATCACATATCCATAATGTTAATTCTGATATCGATGATTCACATACATCAATATGTAAGAGATTTTGAATACCTTGACATCTTACACCATTCCCAAGGAAGGGTGTATTGGACATTTCTACTTTTGAATACTGTATTCACAAGTATGTAAGATTTGAACCTTTAGACAATCTAAAGTTTCATCTCTTATCAGTCTATTGATCACATCAACAGACAAATCCAAAACATGATGCTAGATCATTATCAAATGATCTCCATCCTCCTATTGATCTTTAATGGTTTAATTTTCAGTATTAGAAATTTTAATGAACCATTCATTAATTTTCTAATTTAGTAGAATCCACAAGATTTTAGGTTACTATCTGAAATATCTCCATCATAACTCTTTATGATAGGTCTATTACAAAATTCATGTTTATTTCCAACATTTAGAAATAAACAATGAGTGTATTCTAATATCTAGGTCATAGAGACATTCTCTGAGACTAAGGGCTCTCCCACTGAAATCAACAAGTCCATCTATCCAATAGATATTGTTGCAACAATTGCATCAATATCCATGTGGATGACTATTAAACCTTAAAATCAAATTTTATAGTCTTCTAATACATATGCAACTAATTGCAAGTGTTATTAGAGGAATGAGATACAATTATTAGACTTTGATCTTATCAAATAAGAAAGTCAATTTCAATGATTAAATATAGATTATCCCGATGCACCATCTAAGTCCTTCTCTAAGGATTCTAGATAGACTTGATAGTCATACTATCAATACATCGGCTTATTGTAGTATTGACATTCATTCAACTATTTGGATGTCATATGGAAGTTACAGAAGTATAGTCAACTCTTTGCCTTTCCTTCTCACTTGGGTCCAACCCATGCTTCCACTACGCTCCCTTTATCTATAAGCAACCATTGCTAAAAAAGAAAGGATCTCTTATGTCGAAATCCAAAATTTCAATATAAGAGTATGTCAACATTTATACATGCTTCATTCAATTCATACAATATGAATAATATGAAGCTTCATGAATGACTAGAGTATAGATAGTAGAATGATGACATCATCGTATCTACATCCATCTAAACTCTTAAAACATTGGTTCAGGTAGGTATTCAAACAATTTGAATACAACATCTCTTATAGAGCCACCATTTTGCATGATGCAGAGAACCATGTCATTCATGATTAAATGTTGAGCGCACATATACATGCCAAAATATCTTCTTAGATTTTATAAGGATTATTTAACAATTACAATCATCATCGACATGTCACTTCCAAAGTACATTCAATGAGAGATCAAGACTGTGGAGACATACAAACCCTAGGTTGTAATTCTATTGTCTACTTAATTGGCATTCCTCATTATTATGAGGAAGACCTGCACATTGCAACTACATACATTATGTATCCAACTGCAAGTATGATATCTTGATCATGGATCCAATCCATGATAATTTACTGGTTATTATTGAGTATAACATTGAGTGGGTTTAATGAAGGATTATCTGAAATAAGAATTTTGCATAAATATACATAAATATATACACATTTTACTTTGATTTAGGAATTTTTATATCAAAGTTGTCTTGCTTTGTCAACATTGAAAGTTCATTCCCTTAATCACTTTCAATATAAGAGATATACTTACCATTATATCTGAAGCAAGATCTGGGATCTCCTTCCTTATCTTTGTTACATCCCAATAATATGAGAACCTGTAACTCCGATAAAAAAAAGCGGGAACATATTTTGCCTTGCAAGTCCAAATTGCATCTCTCAATTCGATCTTTAACACCCGGGCCCATCACCCCTAAGCTGATGTTGACCTGTCCTTAATTGAACCAACTGTCAACATGAATACAACTCGCTATGAGCAGTCCAGTATCACCCCAATAATATGAGGATCTGATATTGGGGTCACTACGCATACGCCCTTTTTCTTTCGAGAAGCGACGAGCCCGATCCAAATGGATCGTATGCAGGAGCTGTCACTTCGGTCATGCGTCTCCTACATACAATATCTGGTGACGGAACCCTTCTCCTTGACGGGAGACCATGGATGTCACTTATGTGATCTTCCACTTCATATTCAAATTTTAGTTAATTATTATGAATCATATTCATATAATTAATTCCTCCAAGTGAAATACACATATATTCATAATAGATTGTTTTTAATTGGATATAATTAACTTAATCTCATTAAATCAATTATCAATTCAATTCAATCGATAAACTTGATTGTTTTACTTGAATATATATGGTATTATCTCAAAGTACATATTAATTCGAATTTTAATAATTAGAAAAATACACCTTGATTTCTCTGGCATTATCGAGTCCCTACCCGCTGTCATGGCCAGTACCGACGGGAGTGGGACAGACCACGACCGGTGTGACCCGCTACCCCAACGCTCCCGGACTAGACACCATATCCACCTCAGGAAAGGATAATGCCAAATAGATTAATGTGTACTTGAGATGATCATCGGTTCTTCAACCAAAATTATACCATATAGTAATAATCAAAACATTTTTGGTTATAAGGAAATTTGCTAGACAAATTCCCAATCCTATTCAAGCAAGTTGTTTGTTGATCGTGTTTCCAATTTTTGATCTAGATCAAATCTAATCAATTTATTGGTTGAGACCAAGTAAATTAAGGAAATAATCATCATTAAATATTTCTCAAATATTTTCCATAATTATTTCAGGAAATTAACAATTAATTTCACTAATTGACAATCACATGGTTCTTGATTAGGAATGTAATTTCTGTAGTGACTCCTAATTACTAAAATTAACATATCTCAATCAATTCAAATCCAAATTAGACAAAATCAGTTTCCAAAAATTGCATTTGATTTATGATAGAAACTAATTGATATTTCATGCATTTCTAGGCGGATCAAAATAGTAATTAATTCATTAATCATGTTAAGATTCGCAGTTCCCGCAAATAGTGAATACATGTTCACTAATTCGATCATAACTTGAGCAAACGTATTCGAAATCATGCAAACTCAGATCCTACTATTTCCTTATTTAATGGGGAACAAAATCTAATTATTATTTTCGTGTATAAAAAATTTAAACAGGACCGAAAATAATCACTAAATAGAGATGCAAAAATGAAATGCGATTCGCAAACCCTAACGAACCCAAGTCGTCCTAGGTTTATGGATCGTATCCAAAACCTCCGACCTAAGGATCTGATATCACTTGAATGATATGGTTAGATCCTTAAGTGCACCACGGAAGCGTGAGCATCGTATCGAATACGACGAAGAACGACTAGTCAGACTAGTTGTTCTATGCAGCGGAAATTAAAAAATTTTCATGCGACGAAACCACATGATCCAAGAACACTTCTCGAAGCATTTCGTCTAAACCACAAACAAGTATTAGGGTTATCTCTTGAAGCATGGTTGCGATCGAGTCTCTAAATGAAGAGACCTCCTGTCTCAAGTCCGATCCGACGGAGGAGACGCTTGCGAGCGCGTGGATGAGACGCGTGCTTCTCGCAATCCATGTTGATGATCCAAGCGGCGGATCTCCTGATCTCGACACACGAGATCCGACATCTTCTTCATGAGCGAGGCGCACTGAAGGAGACGAAGATCCACGAGCAAACGATTGGGGATCATAACGACGACACTGCGACGATGGAGAACCTCTCGAGGGCATCCATGGTGGACGACCACATGAGAGGGGGAGAGAGAGTAGGCGTGTAGAGAGAGAGAGACTTATGTTCTCACTGTGTCAAGAAAAGCAAAGGGTTGCCTCTCCTTTTATAATATTTTAGGATCCATGGATCTCAATCCATGGGCAACACAAATCCAATGGCTCTCATTGATTTGTGTTTCTTTTTATGGCCAAGATTTGTGTTGGTAAAAATCAACAACAATTAATTTAATTAAGATAAATATATGTTGATAAATCAACAAAATTTAATCACAAAATTAAATCAACAATACATGGAGATAATGGAAGAGAGAATGCCTCCTTCCATGTGGAGAGGGGGGACAACCATCCTTTCCTAATAGGAATGGTGGCCGTCCACCCTCCTTTAGGAAAGTGGCAATATTATCTCCCATATAATCTCCAAGATTTGCAACAACTTTTGTTGCAAATTATTCTACAAAAATAATTCACCATTATTTTGTAGACATTGCAATCTTGCCATTGAAAAATTTGTGATCACATTCACAACCCAAAATAAAATGTAAATTATATTTTCAATTTTAATGTCCAATGTGAATTCGATTCACATTAACATTTAATTAGCAAATGTAAATTACAAATAGCTCTCTCTTATATATTATAAATCACATTTATAATATATATGATTAATATGGATAGTGCTATCCACATTATTCATATCCATGATAATTAAATCACATTTAATCATCTTGGATCTCTATTCTCATATTCCCAAATAATATGAATCACATTCACATTATTCATATCTTTGATAATCAAATCACATTTAATTATCAAAGATAACTCTCTTTATGATATGAATCAAATTCATATTGTTCATGATAATTAAATCACATTTAATTATCCATTTTCTCAATGCTCGCATACATATATCAACAATGAAATTATCCTGAACTCTTTCAAGGATAATGAGCTTTCTCCGTGAATACTTGGAGATAAGGACAGGGCGATTGTATTGTCCCACGTATAGTAACTTGGATATTGAGATCACATCTCAAATCCAGATCTCGGGCCTCCCATAGATGCTTGATTAAATCAAGACCGCAAATCTAATCTTCTTATTGAATCTGAATCATATTCAGATCAATGTCCAACATTTGGACTAAGATCAGATTACTTCTCTACTCAGGGTCGTCCCTGAGCCTTGTCTCGGGGTGCATTGGCCCAGGGCCCTGCAATTTTGGGGGCCCATCTCTAAATTGGCTACATATAGTTAGTTTTTTATTATTTTTATTTCAAATATTGGGGATGAAAACGGATTGGATATGGATCATATATGCCAATTTCTATATCCATGTTCGCTTCATCTCTATCGAATATGAATACGGATATGATTCGGATATGCACTAAGGAAATCATATCCCTAAAATATGGATACGAATCAGATATTTATCGAATCCGAATATGGATTGAATAAAGAGCGAACCTAAATACAGAATAAATAAAGAGCAAATCCAAATATGAACCAATGAAAGATGAATCCAGATATGGATCCAATAAACAAGGGATCCAAATATGGGTCTATTAATGATCACATACAAATACGAATTGATATTTAATCAAAGTCTACAATAATTTTAAAAATTGATAATGAAATATAAATAAGTTGCATTCTGACAAAAGGGACCGTCGAGATGACATGCGTTCATAATCAAAAGCAAAAGAGGGGATATAGTTTCGTAACTTTTGTTCGTGCACATTCCCAAATAAACAGAAGTTTATTAATATCAGTGATATATTGTATTATATAATATATAATACTAATATAATAACATAAAGTTGTGCCTTTATTATATTTATTAATATATAAAATAATATTAAATATTTTATTCTGATATCTGGATCCGGATGCGGATATTCAAGCCAATACCATATCTGTATCCATATCCGAAAGATTTTGCAATCGATATGCATATCTGATCCGTATTCGATTAATATTTAAATACGGATATCCGCATCCGATATTCTTTTTGAATATTGTAAGCGGACATTCGGATATATCCGTATCTGCTTTCATCCCTATAAAATACCGATCGAATGTCTAAATGGCTATACGGGTCTATCAATTATTTATATTTGCATGTGTCATTTGACTCATCATATTTCTAAATGTCTAGAAAGTCTTTGGATTCCCAATGCCACATTAATATCTTAAAAGTTAATACCCCACAATGAACTTAAATGTGTCCTTTGGAGACAAATATGACCTCCTCCACTTGTGATTTACGATTTCCACCAATGCTGCAATTTCTCTTGCTTTCAATTTATGACTAGTTGTTGTTGGGCACCCGCAATCACGACCTCAATTAATGATAATTTTTATGTTTGTGCATTGTAATTTTTCCCTTAGATCTACAAATCACGATTATTTTTTGGATTCACACAACTATTCACCATTTTTGTGTAATTGTAGATCATCTCTTATCTTTTTTAAGAAATTACAAAATTAGAAGTTATTACACATTGTAAGAGATTGAGAATGTGGCGTTAACCATTTGAATTGTTGTTATCTTTTTTACAAAAAAATAATCTCTCATTTCTCAATCAATGGACACACGTTTACTTTTTCAAAGTTTTTATTGTCATTATAATCAATTTTATATTTTGTGGTAAGAATATTTTATGGTTGAATTGTGAATAACCATCAAATAATCTTTTTAGGCAACTTATTTTATTTACTGTAAAACTAAATCTTTATTATTTAATTTAGGTTTCAAGATTAATGCTAGTTGTGATTGAGAAGTTATTTTATTAACATATATATGTTTGGATCTTGGACTATTAATAGAAATTATCAGCTTGCCCTGATTACCACTGTCAATTAAAAATAATTGATGACTTGATTATTTCTTCTATAACTATTATTTTATTGTCTATTTAAATTATGTATTATTTTTATTGTAATTAATTATTTAGCGCTTCTTGCTTGAATATTATTATTTTCTAACCATATTTTTTCGGCCCATATGATATGGAAAATAAACATTAAGAGATGAAAGTCTTAATTTTTAAATATTTTTGTTATTGTAGTCAATAGATATATGTGCTTATGTGCATGAACGTTCTCAAGAATCCTAACTTAAAAAAACAATGCCGTACATTTTTTGCCAGCTATTTCCCATAGCTTTTATTTGTATTTATGTTCCTTGAGTTGCATTATCCATAGATGTCTATTTCGATTGTAGAAATTATTTTTTATAATTTTAATTCATTACTTATTGTTTCATAAACATACATATTTCTTTTTAAAATTTAAAGAACTTTATTTATAAGAAATTTACAAATTAAAAATTTAAATTATTTTTATAGGGGCCCTTTTCTTCTCTTTTACCTAGGGCTTTACTGATTCATTTATTTATGATTCCTTCCTGCTTTATTTTATTGATTGAGCTATACTAATTCAATCTCTTTGTGACTTTGATGCGAGGGCCCGCCACACGAGGATGGTTTCTTAGGGAGCCAAGGCAACCGAGCTTGGAGGAGGGTGGTCTTCACCTCATGACCATCTGGAGAGAGCACCAAGGATACCAAGGGATGGGAGTTAGATAGGTCTAGAGCAATTAGGATTATTTTTGTAATTTATGGTGAGAGAGAGACAATTTTGGCATGTAATAATTAACAGGACTCTACTCTTCACAATGAGGTCCAGTGCCCAGGTGATTGTTCACCTGGGGGCCTTATCGCGGTTTTCCGAGTTTTCCACCGCTTTCTTTTCTTTGTTTCCCGAAGTTTTGAGCTTTCCGCCTTTATTTTATTTTGTTTTGTGTGCTTGGAGCCCCTTGATATAGGTTGTTTGATTCGGTAGCTAGGTCCAAACATTAATAAGAATGCATGTTCCTATAGTCTACTTCGTATGGATCTAATCAAACTTAAACAAGCCGTTCATCTGTCTCTTAGCCCTTGTGCCACAGCGAGCCCTATAAAGCGCTATCTCCTAAACTCAAGTGTGTTGAGCAGAGGAAGGGTGAGCCAAGACCGGACCTTTCAGGCTAAATATGAACGAGCGACTTATGGTTCTTCACGCTAATAGCAGCTAATGTTTAGGGTGATTTTGTGCCTTGCATACCGACATGTAGATAGGTTTAAAAATTCTGTTTTGCATACCACATGGAGAGAGCTGGGATGCACTGTAAGTCTTCTAACTCAGCATGCATCATTCGGTTCAATGGTGAGATTTCCATCATGGAACCACTTGCACGGCTTTTCCGCTATCTCCCTCTGATTTTGAGCACCTAGGACTTAAATGAGAACCTACAAAAACGTTAGGCGCTGGTATGAAAACAGACTCAAAAAAAGTGAAAACCCAAAAAAATAAAACAAGGGGACTGCTAAATAAACTTTGACCTTAATTAAAATCTATAATGGACTATCATTGTACTGGGTTCATAAAGCCCTCATTGTTTTCAGGTACCTTGGAGGGGGACCAAAACCCTACTCCCTTGAGCGAGTGCGACCCCCTAAGGATTAAAGGCAAAAACCCAGTCTGCAACTGCCTTGTGTATCGCCTGGATTTCCGAAGTCATGGCGCTTCTATCGTACGTAGGTGAGTAGGACTTGGTCACCAATGATGACTCTCTGTTGTGTAGAGCATCGACCCTGTCCGAAGTATTGAGCATAGGCCACGCCTTCACGGGGGTGTCTGTCTCATTGTCCTGCGTTCGAGTAGGTTCTTGCACGCTCACAGGTGATTCCGTTGTGAGCGAGAACCGAAGTATTGGTTTCGCCTATCGGCTTCCTCTCTCTATTTCTTTGGCTGAGTAGGGATCCAGGAAGGGTTACAAGGACTCCAAAAAGTACAGACTACAGGTTAAACAGAAGGAGGACAAGTACGGGATACTCTTCTGGCAGTACTCTCTCTCCTATAGGGTAGCGTACTAAGGACTTGTTACAAGATTTGCCTGAAATCACAACTCTAAAAATGAAAAGATAATAAATAGCCGAACCTTCACGGCTTCACATGGCGTGAGTTGGTGAACCCGATTTTGTATTGCGATTGTATGGATCTAGATTAAGGTTTAAAGATCGAGTCCCGCACCTTTGCGCACATTTTGTCGTTTCTCCCTTTGACCACCCCACTCAACCGAGCCTATCTACTGTTTTACACTCCTTTTATTCCTCGTTGACCATCGTATCCTTCTTCCAACATCCGATCTTCTCTTGTGCTTCGCGAAGTTGATCCATGGATGGTTCCCGTCGGGACCTTGCCGACACCCACATCAATTCCATGAACTCAACTCCGTCAATAAATTCAAGGCGATTCCTGAGAACCCGATCCGGACTTTGCGGATCGATCTCCAGAGTCCTCGTTTTCTACCTTTCTCTTGGCCACCCAATAAACTGGGATCACTTTTGTCTCGCTTTCGCCATTGTGAATGGAAGTCGATTACAGTCTACATCCTTTTCCGTTCACAATATGCTGGGGTTGACCTGAATTCCAGCTTCATCATGACGGCCAAACAAAAATTGCAAGTGGTCTGATTTGGACTATCTCATTCTGCAGATAGAAGCCAGAGCAAGCCCTGGAGACTACTCCGGAGTTCCTTTCGTCCGACTCAGACCCAGATATGGCTCCTAGAGGAAAGGGCAAGGGTTAGCAGCCACCCCAACCAGAAGGACAGATACCAGACCAGAATCAAGTTAATGCACAACTGCTGGCGTCTATCCAGGCCATCCAACAGCAGCTGACCGAGCAGGCCCTCACGCAGACAACATTCCAGGACATGTTGAACGATATGATGAACCGAGACGAGGAAGGAGGAGGCAGAGGCAGAGGAGGAGGCGGTGGAGGTGGAGGAGGTGGCGGGCCTAATAATGACGATCTAGAATTCCCACCACCACCCAAGCCTACACTTAAAGAGACATACAATCCGGGAGACAGCCAGATGACCGAGTGGATCCTCATTTCCCCGGCAACGGCGCCATTTTGTTGAGCGCGAAATTCGAGGGATTTTTGAATTTTTTCTTTTTATCTCGGCAACGGCAAAATTTTGTTGAGGAAGGAATTTATTGCCAGAAATTAATTGATGAATAGGTCGTTGCTTTTATCCCCGAAACCCGCGTCAACAAAAGATTATTTTTTTGCTTGTTTTGCTACTTATTAACCTGTATAGCGGACAGGGTCGAACTCAGGGAGGCTACAATTCCCGAGGGTTATTCAATTAATCAGGAACTAATTAAGAGAAAACAAGAATCTCAAAGGACAACTATCCTTGGTTTTTGTGATTTTTTGAATTTTTTGAATTTTTTTAATTTTTTCAATTTTTTATTCTAATTTTTTTATATTTTCTGATTTTCAAATTTTTAGTGATTTTGATTTTGTAATTTT
Organism: Ottelia alismoides; assembly: GCA_037367405.1. NCBI lineage: Eukaryota > Viridiplantae > Streptophyta > Magnoliopsida > Alismatales > Hydrocharitaceae > Ottelia > Ottelia alismoides. The sequence goes on along the minus strand of JAZKJV010009139.1, from coordinate 1,039,047 downwards.
TTTATTTTAAAAAATAATGCGAAGCAATAGGAACAAGATCAAAAATACGCACACCAACTCTTGTTAAAATTTTCAATTATGCCAAAAATGCTCAGAAAAATCCAAGGAAAATATTTTTGGGTTTTAAAAGTTTTGAAATGTTTTTGAGAATTTTTATGCAATTTTCAGATGTTTTTGTATTTTTCTAAAAATCGAACAGTGAAGAAATAAGAAAATGTGAACAGCATGGAGTAATTTGCAATTTAAAAATATTTAAAATATCCAAAACTCCTAGCAATTATTTTTAAGATAAACTAGAAACAAATATCTACAAACATGAACTGAAATCATAATTTTTGGATTTTTGTAGAATTTTTTATAATTTTTATAAGATTTTTGATATTTTTCATTTTTTTTGGGTTTTATAAATGACCAAAGCGTGAAAATTGGTCAGAGATTAAAAGACAGTGAAATAAAACTACTCTAATTTTTTTGGAATTTTTAGAGCTATTTTCGAATTTTTATGAATTTTCGAATTTCAAGCAAGAAAAAATAACATGTTTTTGATTTTTTTAATAATAATAAATGAAGGAAAAATCCAATGAAAATTTTATGCTAGGAAGTTAATCACATCAAGCACATAGCATAATTTTCGCAAAATTTTTAGAGCATGAGAAACATTTATTTAATCATAAAGATCAAGAAGTTCAGTTGTTCTGCAGTTCAGGGATCCAAACGTAAATACTCAATGTTCACGCAGCAAATAGAGGACAAAAATAATCAGGAGAAAAGATGTGCAAATTTACCAATATATCATGTGCTGGGCATGTGCTTCAGGAGCTCTGGAGGGATGTTCTTGTAAATATGAGATCCTCTGGGGGCTGATATGCAAATTTCCCAATAAAATAATCCAAGCCCCAGGGGGCTTTCGTTCTTGCAAAGGAGGCCAAAGGGGGAGGGAAACATCAAGGGCGCCGCCCCTTTCTTCTTCCCCGCGCGGGGGCGGTGCGACGCGGGGCTCGCGGCTCGCGGGCGGCGGGGGTCGGCCTGTGGGGTGGCGACGGCGGCGCAAAGGGCTGGAGAAGAGGCGAGGGCGGTGCGCGGGCTGGCAGGTGGTGGCGGAGCGCGCGCCTCGCGTTGGTTTCGCACGGCCTAGGCGGAGCGGCGCCGCGAAGGAGGGAGGAGCGGCTGCTCGGCAGAAGGTTGATGACGGTGGCGCGCCGCGCGCGGCGTCGCGCGGGGCTGGAAATGGCCTCTCGAGCGGGTCTGGTGGAGAGCGGCGTGGATTCGCGCGGGGGCGCGATGCTGGAGGGCCGTGAGGTCGGCGGTGGCGCAAGCGGGCTGCAGGTGGCTGCGGAGCAGCAGGTCAGAGCGGGCTACGGAGCGCGGTGGCGGCGCGGAACCGCGGCTGAAGGTCGATGGCGGTGCCGCGCGCCCGCGTGTCGAGGGAGGAGCGGCGCCTTCGTGGCTGAAGTGCGGCGGAGCCGCGCGCTGTGGATCGGCTGGAGCGCGGCTCGCGGGCCGCCTGTGGCTGGTGGCGCGGTGGTCTCAGCGGCGAGGGCCGGCCGCGCCGCTGGCGGAGGGGCGCGCGGCCGGTGGAGGGCGGGGGGGTGCTGGCTACGCCGCCCCTTGCTGCTGTCTTTTTTTGTTTTTTTTTTATTTTTTTGTTTGTTTTCTTATGTAAACAGTAAATGAAAGAAGGAAAATTTTTTTTTTATTTTTTTATAAATCCGAAAATAAGAAAAGAAAATGGAAAAGATTTTTTTAATTTTTTTATTGTTTTCTTGTATTTAATGGTCCTGCAAAACAAAAGTTAGAGATAAAGAGAAACAATTTTTTTTATTTTTTTATTTTTTTATCCTGCAAAACAAATGTTAGACATAAAGGAATTTTTTTTATTTATCTACAAAATCTGAACATGGATGGGGATTCGGCGACGATGAAGGAATCGAATCCGATCTCCGGCCACCGTACGCGGCCGGAGTTGATAGATCGTGAGAGATAGAAATCGAACGCGTGGAGATCAAGATGATGAGGTGAAATCGAGTCGGTGGCGGATAAAATCGAGATGGAGATTTTAATGATCTAGAAGAACAAAATGACAATAAAAAATGCGATAAAATAAAGAGTGATTAAAACTACGATAACAATGCAAAGAAAAATACGGATCTCACCTTAGGAGCGGAAATGTATCGTGATCGCCTCGACGAAGGCCGTCGCGCTGTCACCGGACGACTCGGAGGCTAGACACCTTTTCTCGACAAGAAGACTCTCAGAGATCGGGCTCCTCTCTCTAAAGATTGATCAAGTTGGAATGAGGGAGAAGGAGCCATATAAATAGAAGAGATGAAATTTGAATTTTTTTTAAAGGGATAATGGAGATGAAAATTTAAAATGAATTTTTGAATTTTTTGGTGGGAGGGAGATGAAATTTGAAAAATAAAATAAAAGAGAGATAAAACTAATTACAAAATTATCTATTTTTTTTGAATTTTCGTCACTTATTTAATTTGAATTAAAAAAATGTTATTTTTTTATTTTTTTATGAAGGTTAATTAAAAATAGCAACTATATACATATACTATATACATATGTGACACTATATACAAGGATAAATGACGAAATTGGCTTTTTTTTGTATTTTAAAAATTTATTATTTTTTTAATTTTTATTTTTTTTTAAAAAAAATCAGTGGGATTAATTTACAATATATACAAATACAATATGCACAACATACATGGGAAAATTGCACAAACCACCCTAGAAAACTGACTTTTTATCCGTAACTCCAAAAATAATGAAAATATAGCCATTTTGAAGATAATTTAATTTCGAGTTCAATGGAACTGAGATTGATTCAATTTGAGCTCATATGGAGACGGAATTGGTCTTTCAATTGGTGCTTAGTGGCTTTTTCCGAGTGTGGCTACTTTTATTCTATACAAGATTTAATTGTGCAATCAATTTTAGTAATTAGAACACATTTTAATTTACAACTTTGATTTTGAATGTTATTTGATTTGAAGTCAATTAAGGTACAAATAAATTAGTGTCAGTTTATACAGATTTATACAAAATGAGTGAGGACACATTTTTTTGGATTTTCTGGTTGAGGACCCTATCTCCCCCTACTTTATTCCTGGTCGATCAGGTCAAGTCTTGACCTTCTCTCGGGGTCTGGGTCAGCCTGTATACAGTCTTCCTTTTTTTATTTCTTTTCTTTATTTTTCTCTTTTTTTTAATTCCTTTTCTTTATTTTTCCTTCTTTCTTTATTTATTTATTTTAGGTTAAAATTAGTCAGAAATGTGCAATATTTACACAGATGCAAGTTAGTAAGAATATGGAGTTAGCGTTATATGCAGGTGTTTTATAAGGGATTTTAAGCTAAAATAAATGAATAAAGATGACGAATCGCAGATTCATCATCCCCCTATGCTTTACCTTTGCTAGTCCCTTAGCAAACACTTATTTGAAAGAATAAGTGAAAATAAAAAGAAAAAGAAAAAGAAAGGGAAAATGAAGAAAGTAGGACAACATCGAGTATTAAACTTATCTTCATAAAATTGTAGTTTGGAGCTCTGTCGGACCTTTGGATTATTAGTGTGTCGGAACTTCTATGAGACTTAGAATTTTAAAAACGACAGCCTTCAAGTTCTACACATCATTGTCACAGTTTCAGCTCAGAAGTCATCTTAGATCAATCCTCTTCCTAAAGCACACCCTATGAACATTGAACAATCGACTCATGTGTGTGAAAGGTTTTAGCTCTTCCCATCCAGAATGCAGGACTACAATGCAAATCTCCTCTCCGATAACTCATCCTCGGGGAGTCAGGTATTTCCTTCTAAGGTCTGTCGCGCTGTGTTCACAATCGAATAGGGGGAGAAGTTAGAAGAAAGAGAAAAGAACTGGAGGGTGGCCAGTGTAGTCACCTCTCCTTGTGGAGATGGCCAGTGTAGCCGAGTCTCCACCAAGATCTGCAGGTTTCTTGAAGCTTGGACCTTTTTGGTCAGATATTTATTTGGTAGTGGCTTCTTTGTATTTGTATTTTTGGTGGTTCTGCTTGGATCTTGTTTGCCCCTACGGATATAGAATCTTTTTTTCCGTACATTTTTTGAGGTCCTAGAAAAAATTGTGCCCAGCCGTCCATCCCTTTTCCGAAGCTTTATTTCAACCCGTACTCCGGTCTTTAGATTTCCACGCTACCAGAAAAGAAACTCACACAGTCTTCCCACATCCCGTCTGAGTTGAGCTAAGTGCATAGTGCGAGAGTACAAATTGATTCCCTATTCCAGAGTTATACCCAGAATGAAGAGAGCAGGTTAGACACTAAGAGTCAAACGCTGCACATTGTCATGTGGAACTCAAAGAATTAAGTCAAAGACCTGAAGCTTCTAAAATCCTATTTCTCGGTGAAGTTCCTCTAAGAATTAGGTGGATTAAGGTCCATCTAAGCTCCATTCTTCAATTTTATTCCAGACATAGTTTAAATGTCAATACTATCCTGAAAAATGCACATGCAAATGCAACATATGAACAATGCAAGGGTTTTTTTTTTGAAAAAGGAATGATGCACATGTGAAAAGAACACAATTTTTTTTAAAACAATTTTCTAGTTTTGAACTTTTTATGGCTTTTTTTTGAAGGAAAAATGCAAATGTGAAAGAAAGGTTTTTTTTTGAAATTTGCAAATTTTTATAGATTTTTGGTTTTGCATTTTTTTGTTTTGTTGTTTTTTTTATTTTGTTTTGTTTTTTTTGAAAAGGGTTAGTAAAATATACACGTATATACAAAAAAATTTTTTTTGTGTGTTTTGATATTATTCTTTTTTTTGTATTTTATTTTGTTTTTGTTTTTTTCTCTCTCTCTCTTTCTTTTTTACGCACGTTGATTTTACAAACTATACACACATAACCCCTCAAATAAAAGTATTTAAAAGTACGAGTTATGTCTATAGTATATATACAATATATACGACACCCCCTATACTTAGCTCGAACTATGTCCTCATAGTGATCAGAGAGCGAAAAAGGAAGACATAACTCGTGCTAAGTATAGAAAAGTGAAAAGAAAAGATAAAAGAAGAGAAGATGGTGACCCCCCTATACTTAGGATCAAGTAATCCTAAGTATAGTAGAGTGTACAAAAGGGGAAAACCGATGACGAGAATGTACAAACTCAAAAATAAAAAGACACAATGTGAACAACATCACCCCCCTATACTTAGGGTAGAGTATCCCTAAGTATAGGCAACAACAAGAGTGATGAACAGAACGAAAATGAAAACACGAATCATTCACCCCCCTATACTTAGGATAAGGCACATCCTAAGTATAGCATATACACACACACACGGAAAAGGGATGAATGATAAAACGGGAGAGGACAGAGTAAAACGAAAGGATATACAAGAGGAGTGGATGTACAAAGGTCAAGAAGGCCGAAAGCAAACCTTCTTGCGGGATCGCTGAGGTATGGATTTGACAAGGTGTAGGTCGATATTGGGATCATCATTAGACATAAACTGAGTAGAATCAACCAAGAATATATCCTCAGCGGTTTCAGATTGTGCAGGCCTAAACCGGTTATTGGAAGTAGTATGGTCATTTCTGGCCTGGGAAGTCTCGCAAACATCAAAGTAAAATGGCTCGAAATCATTATCCGAAAAAGTAGGATCATTTTCAGCCTGGCGAGCCTCTATTGGATCATCATCTTCCTCAAAAGGCCCAAATTCTTTTATAAAAGCAATCAAATCAAATTGGGCATGATCGGTCTCATCTGAATCAGGGTGAATAGGAACGGACTCATCAGTGGAAGTAGTCAAATCATGTCCGTCCTGTCTAGTATCAGAATCTGCCTTCCGCTCTAGGGTGTCTATCGTGTAAATCCCGCGAATGTCATCAATGCATCTCCACATTCCAGAAGGGGGAACTCCAAGGTCTATGCTTTCCGAGTCTTCCTCCTTCAAGAGGAATTCTTGGGTTTCATTATCATCCAACATATAACAAGAATCTCTGATATTATCGTCGATGTCAAATTCCTTGGGGTTGGCTAACACGGGCGGGTTCTCATGAGATGCGGGTTTCTGGGCAGTGATGGGTGTAGTGATCAACACATCGCTCCCTACATCAGAACAGAAGCGAATCTCTCCTGAACCATAGTCAATAACGGCTCCCGCAGAGGCGAGGAAAGGCCGTCCCAGGATGATTGGAGGGTGCTCCACAGGGGTGGAGGTCTCCATGGGCATTACAATAAAATACGAAGTAAAATTCAGGCCCTGAATAGAAATGACAGCATTTTCTAGAATACCCTTCGGCCTCTTGATAGATCCATCAGCAAATTGAACTATCATCCTGGTTTTCTTAAGAGGCCCAAAATGAAGAGACTGTACCATAGAGAAGGGTATTACATTGATTGATGAACCGCTGTCAAGGAGAGCGTTATCACAAGAATAGTCAGATATGGAGCAACTCACAAGAGGTGTGGCAGTGTTCCCTTTCTTAAAATATGGACGGTGAGAGATGGCGTAGGCAGTGGCCATGGTCAAGATGTGACGCTCAGATCTTCTCCTTCGCTTTCTCTTCTTGTGTTGAGGAGTAGATAAATCTGTCATGGCTTGTTGAAGTGGAGCTTTAATGATCTCATTAAGGGTGGCTACCACTTCGGGTTCAGTCAACATTTTTTTGAATTTTTGGACCTCATCCATACAAGGGAGGAGGTCGGAATCAACATTTACACAAGGATTTCTAAGAGCAGTCTGTACAGTGGAATCCTCGGGGTCAAGATTGGGACATGTGGTGGATGATTGTGTGGGTAAATAATGGGGCATTTGGGTCTTCTCCTCACAAAATGAATGGTTAATGTGTCTCCCAGAATCTTTTTGGATTTTTAAATTTTGCTCATTTTTTTGTAATTTGCGTGATTGCAAGCTCTCATGATTATCCTCAAATGAATCCATATCCTCAAAAAATGGAGCAGCGTTCTGGCTCGTATTTATGTTAAAGAGATTGTTAATCCTCGAATTCATATGCTCCACCATCTGGTTCAGTGTCTCAAGTGTGGAAATCATGAAAGGTGACTCCAAAATCTCAGGACCGGGTGGGCTGAATGAGGGTGGGTGAAAATCAAAGTCCTCCGTTTCCTGAAATAATGGGTTAGGCGGATATGCACAAACATCAGGAGGAAGATCCTCCTGGAAAAAGGAAGGTGGATCGTCTGGAGAGTACGAGGTATCTTCGAAGATCGGATTAAAATAACTCCAGTCGGCCATCTTCGAAACAAAAGATGAGAGAGCACGAAAGTCAAGCCAAAAGATATGGAGAAAAAGGCGCAAATGCACAGAAGGATCTAGCAAGAACACAAACAATCAAACACAATACAAACCCCCAATTCACCAACTCACGCAATGTGAAGATCGTGAAGATTCGATCTCTTAATCTTGTCTGTTTTAGAGTTAGGTGATAATAACAAAAGTTCTACAAACACTTAGGCTGAATTATGGGATTTGGGCACTAACCTTAGTGTGTACGCGAGCACGTTAAAACGAATACAATGAGGGGGTTACTCTCCCCAAAACAATGATTTTTCCTTGTGTTTTTTTAGGGTCGAGTTTTCTTTAGCAGTCCCAATTTTAGGCAGTTATCACTTGGTTAATATGTTTTCAAAGAATCGCCTACCGAGTGTCCAATTTCCTTTTAATTTATGTGAGTGAAAACAAGGAAGGAGATCGGAAATGCCAATGCGCGATTAAAAACGATGATGCATGCAGGGTTAGAGATGCGTACCTTGTCGCCAGCACTCTACATGCAAGTGATCCACGCAGAATTAAAATAAACTATCCTATATGCAATGCAAGTGAACCGTCCTATATGATAGCTTCTATTAACGGGCAAGAACAAGTTAATTTGACTAAGTCCAAATTACGATCTACTCTATAGGCACAGAAATTCTTGTTTAGGGTGTTTGGACCTAATTAATTACCTGGCTCAAGCAAATTAATTAAAGCAATCAATAGGTGGCTTTCGAAATCCGCAGAAAACCAAGAAAAATAAAGGCGATGAAAACAAAACCGGTGAGGTCCCCCAAGTGCACCGGCACTTGGCGAAACAGACCCCGCAATGAATGAATGTCCTGTTACAAAGTTCAAATGGAAAAGAAACTCTCTCTCTCTCTCTCTCTCTTTAAAAAAAAATTTTCGTCTCCTTCACTTCTTCTTCTCCTCTTCTCACGCTATCCTGCGGCTTGGTAAAGAATCAAGCCGCCTCCACGTCGCTTGGGTGCTTCGGCTCTCCTAAGATTGCCTCCTTCGCTCCACGGGCCCTCGCAAGAAAAAGAAAAAAAAAGAAATACAATTATCAAATATGAGAGAAGAGAAAAAATTGAAATAGAATGAATGCAGTGATATGAACAATGGAATGAATGGCAAAAATGTAAACAGATATTTACAACCAAGAATAGCAGGTCAAAAGAGAAACCTAACTACCCTCGCCGTGCCTCCCCGGCAACGGCGCCATTTTGTTGAGCGCGAAATTCGAGGGATTTTTGAATTTTTTTTCTTTTTATCTCGGCAACGGCAAAATTTTGTTGAGGAAGGAATTTATTGCCGGAAATTAATTGATGAATAGGTCGTTGCTTTTATCCCCAAAACCCGCGTCAACAAAAGATTATTTTTTTTGCTTGTTTTGCTACTTATTAACCTGTATAGCGGACATGGTCGAACTCAGGGAGGCTACAATTCCCGAGGGTTATTCAATTAATCAGGAACTAATTAAGAGAAAACAAGAATCTCAAAGGACAACTATCCTCGGTTTTTGTGATTTTTTGAATTTTTTTAATTTTTTTAATTTTTTTAATTTTTTATTCTAATTTTTTTATATTTTCTGATTTTCAAATTTTTAGTGATTTTGATTTTGTAATTTTTTTATTTTAAAAAATAATGCGAAGCAATAGGAACAAGATCAAAAATACGCACACCAACTCTTGTTAAAATTTTCAATTATGCCAAAAATGCTCAGAAAAATCCAAGGAAAATATTTTTGGGTTTTAAAAGTTTTGAAATGTTTTTGAGAATTTTTATGCAATTTTCAGATGTTTTTGTATTTTTCTAAAAATCGAACAGTGAAGAAATAAGAAAATGTGAACAGCCTGGAGTAATTTGCAATTTAAAAATATTTAAAATATCCAAAACTCCTAGCAATTATTTTTAAGATAAACTAGAAACAAATATCTACAAACATGAACTGAAATCATAATTTTTGGATTTTTGTAGAATTTTTTATAATTTTTATAAGATTTTTGATATTTTTCATTTTTTTGGGTTTTATAAATGACCAAAGCGTGAAAATTGGTCAGAGATTAAAAGACAGTGAAATAAAACTACTCTAATTTTTTTGGAATTTTTAGAGCTATTTTCGAATTTTTATGAATTTTCGAATTTCAAGCAAGAAAAAATAACATGTTTTTGATTTTTTTAATAATAATAAATGAAGGAAAAATCCAATGAAAATTTTATGCTAGGAAGTTAATCACATCAAGCACATAGCATAATTTTCGCAAAATTTTTAGAGCATGAGAAACATTTATTTAATCATAAAGATCAAGAAGTTCAGTTGTTCTGCAGTTCAGGGATCCAAACGTAAATACTCAATGTTCACGCAGCAAATAGAGGACAAAAATAATCAGGAGAAAAGATGTGCAAATTTACCAATATATCATGTGCTGGGCATGTGCTTCAGGAGCTCTGGAGGGATGTTCTTGTAAATATGAGATCCTCTGGGGGCTGATATGCAAATTTCCCAATAAAATAATCCAAGCCCCAGGGGGCTTTCGTTCTTGCAAAGGAGGCCAAAGGGGGAGGGAAACATCAAGGGCGCCGCCCCTTTCTTCTTCCCCGCGCGGGGGCAGTGCGGCGCGGGGCTCGCGGCTCGCGGGCGGCGGGGGTCGGCCTGTGGGGTGGCGACGGCGGCGCAAAGGGCTGGAGAAGAGGCGAGGGCGGCGCGCGGGCTGGCAGGTGGTGGCGGAGCGCGCGCCTCGCGTTGGTTTCGCACGGCCTAGGCGGAGCGGCGCCGCGAAGGAGGGAGGAGCGGCTGCTCGGCAGAAGGTTGATGACGGTGGCGCGCCGCGCGCGGCGTCGCGCGGGGCTGGAAATGGCCTCTCGAGCGGGTCTGGTGGAGAGCGGCGTGGATTCGCGCGGGGGCGCGATGCTGGAGGGCCGTGAGGTCGGCGGTGGCGCAAGCGGGCCGCAGGTGGCTGCGGAGCAGCGGGTCAGAGCGGTCTACGGAGCGCGGTGGCGGCGCGGAACCGCGGCTGAAGGTCGATGGCGGTGCCGCGCGCCCGCGTGTCGAGGGAGGAGCGGCGCCTTCGTGGCTGAAGTGCGGCGGAGACGCGCGCTGTGGATCGGCTGGAGCGCGGCTCGCGGGCCGCCTGTGGCTGGTGGCGCGGTGGTCTCAGCGGCGAGGGCCGGCCGCGCCGCTGGCGGAGGGGCGCGCGGCCGGTGGAGGGCGGGGGGGTGCTGGCTACGCCGCCCCTTGTTGCTGTCTTTTTTTTGTTTTTTTTTTATTTTTTTATTTTTTTTTCGGAATTTTTGGGTCATGAATAACATTTATTTCAATAAAAGATCATGCAAATTCAATCGTTCAGCAGTCCAGGGACGAAAATGTAAATACTGCAAAAGTTTGGACTGAACTGTAAAGATTCTAAGTTTTTATCTCAACTAAATAATAAAAATAAACAGAGAGAACAAATATGCAATTTTACCACTAAGTCATGTGCATACCATGTGCTGAGTCTGGCAAGGGCTTTTCTGCATATTGGTGAACCTTGAGGGAATTTGTTGCAATTGTTCCAATGATGGCGTGCCAATCACGTGATCTGAACTGGTATTGCTCTTTGGCTATTTTGATAACTTTCACGGTAGACGATGCAATTTGTCCAAGTTTTATAACTTAGGGTTTCCTTTTTCTTGCTTGGTTTTCAAGTAACGAGGGACAGCACAAGGGGCATGCCCGCCGCCGCTAGGGAAGCCAACAGGGGGCGCCGCCCTTCTTCTTCGGCGAGGTGCGGCAGCGGCTGCGGTGAGGACGGGGCGCGGTTCTCGGCGGTGCGGCGGAGCGGCGTGGTGGGGCGCTCTTGCGGGATGGCGAGGCGGCGTCAGAGGGAGACTGCGGGGCGCGGCAATGGCGGCGGTGGAGATGGCGCGGCGTATGCGCGCTGGGAGGCGCGGCTCAGAGGCGGAGGGGGCCGCGGGGCTGGAGTAGCTGGGGCCGCACGAGCGTCGGCGGGCTGGATGGCGCCTGGACGCGTGGCGATGGCGGCTGCGCGGCGATCTTCAACGGTGAAGGGCCCCAGCGGGCGGCGGGGGGTGGCGATGGCTGAGGTGCGGCTTGCGGCAGTGATGGAGGGGCGCGGCGCCTGGGGGCTGCCGTCCCTTCTGTTTTTTTTTTGTTTATTTTTTAAATTTTTTTATTCTTATGTATGTGATGTAAACAGCAGATAAAGGAAAACTTTTTTATTATTTATTTTTTTATAAATCCAAAAAAAAAAGAAAATGGAAAAGATTTTTTTAATTTTTTTATTGTTTTCTTGTATTTAATGGTCCTGCAAAACAAAAGTTAGAGATAAAGAGAAACAAAATTTTTTTTATTTTTTTATTTTTTTATCCTGCAAAACAAATGTTAGACATAAAGGAATTTTTTTTATTTATCTACAAAATCTGAACATGGATGGGGATTCGGCGACGATGAAGGAATCGAATCCGATCTCCGGCCACCGTACGCGGCCGGAGTTGATAGATCGTGAGAGATAGAAATCGAACGCGTGGAGATCAAGATGATGAGGTGAAATCGAGTCGGTGGCGGATAAAATCGAGATGGAGATTTTAATGATCTAGAAGAACAAAATGACAATAAAAAATGCGATTAAATAAAGAGCGATTAAAACTACGATAACAATGCAAAGAAAAATACGGATCTCACCTTAGGAGCGGAAATGTATCGTGATCGCCTCGACGAAGGCCGTCGCGCTGTCACCGGACGACTCGGAGGCTAGACACCTTTTCTCGACAAGAAGACTCTCAGAGATCGGGCTCCTCTCTCTAAAGATTGATCAAGTTGGAATGAGGGAGAAGGAGCCATATAAATAGAAGAGATGAAATTTGAATTTTTTTTAAAGGGATAATGGAGATGAAAATTTAAAATGAATTTTTGAATTTTTTGGTGGGAGGGAGATGAAATTTGAAAAACAAAATAAAAGAGAGATAAAACTAATTACAAAATTATCTAATTTTTTTGAATTTTCGTCACTTATTTAATTTGAATTAAAAAAATGTTATTTTTTATTTTTTTATGAAGGTTAATTAAAAATAGCAACTATATACATATACTATATACATATGTGACACTATATACAAGGATAAATGACGAAGTTGGCTTTTTTTGTATTTTAAAAATTTATTATTTTTTTAATTTTTATTTTTTTTAAAAAAAATCAGTGGGATTAATTTACAATATATACAAATACAATATGCACAACATACATGGGAAAATTGCACAAACCACCCCAGAAAACCGACTTTTTATCCGTAACTCCAAAAATTATGAAAATATAGCCATTTTGAAGATAATTTAATTTCGAGTTCAATGGAACTGAGATTGATTCAATTTGAGCTCATATGGAGACGGAATTGGTCTTTCAATTGGTGCTTAGTGGCTTTTTCCGAGTGTGGCTACTTTTATTCTATACAAGATTTAATTGTGCAATCAATTTTAGTAATTAGAACACATTTTAATTTACAACTTTGATTTTGAATGTTATTTGATTTGAAGTCAATTAAGGTACAAATAAATTAGTGTCAGTTTATACAGATTTATACAAAATGAGTGAGGACACATTTTTTTGGATTTTCTGGTTGAGGACCCTATCTCCCCCTACTTTATTCCTGGTCGATCAGGTCAAGTCTTGACTTTCTCTCGGGGTCTGGGTCAGCCTGTATACAGTCTTCCTTTTTTTATTTCTTTTCTTTATTTTTCTCTTTTTTTAATTCCTTTTCTTTATTTTTCCTTCTTTCTTTATTTATTTATTTTATGTTAAAATTAGTCAGAAATGTGCAATATTTACACAGATGCAAGTTAGTAAGAATATGGAGTTAGCGTTATATGCAGGTGTTTTATAAGGGATTTTAAGCTAAAATAAATGAATAAAGATGACGAATCGCAGATTCATCAAGAGCCGTACATTCACCTGCAGCAATTCTCCCGCATTTGCCGCACCACTAACTATCCCAATGTCCCTCTTGACATTGTCAAGATGATGGCGTTCCCTTTCAGCTTACAAGACAAGGCCCTCTATTGGGTCAACCATCTGGGGAAGGTTGTGACGACCTAGGAGGAGCTGAAGTCAGCTTTTCTGCATAAGTATTACCCTCTCAGTCGGCTCAATCAGATGCGAGCCCGGATCAGTAATTTCTCCCAAGGAGCCCATGAGTCAGTACACGAAGCATGGGAGAGATTTACTGATCTGCAGGAGAAGTGTCCCCATCACGAGATTCCAAAGACCAGCTTGGTTCAACACTTCTTTGGGGGACTGAACATCGAGAGCCAAAGGCTCGTTGACGCAACATGTGGGGGCTCACACTTCAACAAGGATGAAGACGTAGTCTGGCAGATATTTGAAGAAATGGCCGAAGGAGAGGCCGCCCTCTCTTCATCCAAGGCATATCAGAAGCAACCCCAGATCCTCCAGAAAAAAGTACACATGGAAGCGTCCAAAGAGGCAGAGAGAGATGAGAGCTCCAACCTCAGTATCATCGGGGGCCATCTCTCAAAAGTTGACATCATTGAGAAGCGATCACAGGACCTCGAAAAACTCACTGTGATCGAGAAGAGGACTCAGAATTTAGACAAGCTTGATCAGATCAACAAGTACCTTGAACTATTGGTCGGCACCATCAACTCTGTTCAGTCGGCGACACCATCAGAAGCTCTAGTTGAGAAGAAGGACGAGCAGCAACCACAGCATCAGCCTCAGTCGAGCCAGCAGCCACCGGCAGTCCAGCACGTGTACTATGTGCAGGCGCCCGACCAGGGCCAGCCGCAACAGTAGATGGTTGTGTACCAACCAGAGTTTCTTTCAGGACCTGATCCAGTTTTCCCACCACCACCCCTGATTCAGGAAGTGAACGGGGTATGGACCAACGATGCACAGTCGACCCGTCCTATGGGACAACCCAAGGGCCAGCCACTTGCCAACCGGCAATACCACCAACCTCAGGGTGGTCGTTTTGGACAGTCCTCTCAGCCTCATCAGCAGTATCATCAGCCTCCCAGTATGCAAATCAATGGAGGCAGAACTCGCCATACCAGCAGCCGCAATACCGCCATCCACAACCGTTTCATCAGTATGCGGCTGCCCCACCTCAGCAATATCAGCAGTATCCTCCCTCCTCTTATCAGCAACTTCAACTTCCTGCACCACCCCAGCACCACCAGCAACAACCTCCGCACCCATCCATGCAACAACAACGTGGTCTGCACGCTGAACCCACCGAGGTACCCCCTGCGAACCCCACCATGGATTGTCTGGCCCAACTTGTCAAAGGGCCAGCGGATATGACCAAGAGCCTTGATGACCTTTCGCCACCAGAACCACCATTCCAGCTCAGGTCGAAGCCAACCCCAATTTCAAGAAGAAAGAGCAGGTAGATTGTGATGTCCTGTCCGTGTCTAACAATGATATTTCTGTTTATTCTAATGCTGTTACTCTCAGGAGCGATAGGGCCTTGCCTCCGTCTGCCACCAAGAACGGGGTGAATAAAGAAATAGGTGGATCGTCATCTTCCGCATCAGCCGTGCCAGCTCCAGGGGCGGGTGAGGAGGAAGAAGAAGGAGAAGCATTCCAGCCGTCGTGCGTTTCCAGCAGCCTCAGCTCAAAATACAAAAAAATCAGCAAAACCTAAAACAACAAAAAGAAGTTTGCAGCCAAAGCAAAGCCGCGCCAACATTGGAGGAGCCGCCAGCAGCCGCCGATCCCTCGCCAGCCGACGGAGCAGACGCTACACTTTTTGCTCGCCCTGCAGCACCCGCACGCTAAGATACAGTTTGTACTCCTTTTTGTAGTCCGGATGTACAACATTCTGTGGGCGATGATTTTGATGTAAATAAGAACTATATTTCTCCTACTAGAGATGTACATATTCCTTTTCCTCATGCAATAGAAAAATCCAAAAAAAATTGCAAAATGAAAAAAAAGCATTGTCTGATCCACGAGTTGTGGAAATATTAGACAAGTTGACTGTTGAGATTCCCTTGTTGAAGGCCGTGGAGTACATGCCAGCTGTGAAGAAAGGACTAAAGGAGGCATGTACCAACAGGCGTCGCCCAACACAGGAGAACAGACGCAGAGATGTAGAGAAGCACGTGCTCTCCATGGCCACTGTGGCAGCTATCAGCAACCTCCCACAGAAGAAGCAAGACACATGAGCACCTCTTATCAGTTGTGAGATTTTTGACCAGGTCTTTGAGCGCACTCTCCTCGACAGTGGGTCTTCCATCAACCTTTTGCCATCATCCATAATGCAAGAATTTGGGCTGGGTCCGCTCAAGCAAACACGAATGATCCTTCAGTTCGCTGACCGATCCATCAAGCGGCCCCGGGGTCTTTTGGAAGACGTTGTAGTTAAAGTGCAGGAGATGCAATTCCCAGCTGATTTCGTAGTCCTTGATATGGACTCACCAGCACCCCTGCTCCAGACCCCTATCATCCTTGGTTGGCCATTTTATGTACTTCAGGTGCCGTGGTTGATTACAGGTCTGGCAAGATTACTTTCAGCTTATACACCAAGCAAATCACTATAAACATGAGCAGAGAGCCAAATGCCACGACTGATGAGAGCCAGGCAGCATCCGAAGCAGACTGTGACTTTATTGCTGAAATCAGAGATTCATTATTGTCATTGGACAATTCATGGACCCGAGAAATCCTCACTCATGAGGAGGACTTGGAAAGCACAATTACCCTTGGCTCCGATGATTCTTGGGATACAGATTCCTCAGACGCAGGCGCATCTCCTTGAGCATTCACTCCAGACCGAACACGATCAACCTAGCGCAGAACCGTTCGGCACATCCCTGGGATCTCAACAGAATGATGAGGATGGTAGCCTTATCAAAGAAGTACATCCTACCACCAGCATAGTATCTGAAGTGACCGACAAGTTGGACATGTCAAAACCAGAACTCAAGCCACTTCCTGCAGGCCTGAAGTATGCTTTCCTTGCGGGTGAAGAACAAATGTATCCAGTCATCATCAGCAGCAGGCTGAATTCGAATCAGGAATCTCGACTTCTCGAGGTTCTAGAAAAGAACTGCAAGGCACTTGGTTGGTGCGTATCAGATCTCCGAGGGATAAATCCAGCTTTGTGTTCACACTACATCTATCTGGAAGAAGATGCCAAGCCGTCCCGCGGATTCCAAAGAAGGTTGAACCCTAACCTCCGGGACGTCGTCATGAAAGAGATAACGAAATGGTGTGATGCAGGCTTTATCTATCCCATCTCCGACTCAAAATGGGTAAGCCCACTGCATGTAGTTCCAAAGAAATCCGGGCTTACCGTGGTTACAAATGATAAAGGAGAGGAAATATCCACTCGGGTACCAACATCCTGGCGGGTGTGTGTTGACTAGCCGTCTTAATGCAACAACGAAGAAGGACCACTTCCCCTTTCCATTCATCGATTAAGTTTTGGAAAGACTAGCAGGCAAGGAGTTCTTCTGCTTTTTGGATGGGTATTCTGGGTACAACCAAGTGGCAATCGCCCCTGAAGATCAAGAGAAGACTACCTTCACTTGCCCGTTCGGCACCTATGCCTTCAAGAGAATGCCCTTTGGAATATGCAATGCACCTGCAACCTTCCAAAGATGTATGTTAGCAGTCTTCACCGAGATGGTAGGCAGTTTTCTCGAGGTGTTCATGGATGACTTCTCTGTCTATGGTGATAGTTTTGATTCTTGTCTTGAGCACTTAGATAGAGTGCTTCAGAAGTGTCGGGAAGTCAATTTAGTGCTTTCATGGAAAAGAGTCACTTCATGGTCACTGAAGGCATTGTGTTGGGTCACGTCGTTTCCAAACATGGCATGGAAGTCGACCCGGCAAAGGTGGATGTCATTGCAAATCTACAGCCACCTCAATCCGTGAAGAATTAAGGTCATTCCTGGGACATGTGGGGATTCTACAGACGATTCATCAAGGATTTCAGCCTCATTGCCCGACCTTTGACAGAACTTTTGTGCAAGGAAACCAAGTTCAATGTAGATCAACAAGTTCTCCTTGCTTTCAATCAGCTGAAGGAGCTTATTACTCAGGCTCCAATCTTACAGCCGCCAGACTGGTCTCTTCCTTTTGAAATCATGACCGATGCGTCAAACTTTGCAGTCGGGGCTGTTCTTGGGCAAAGGAAAGAGAAAGCGCCCTATGCCATTCACTATGCCAGCAAAACATTAGATGAAGCACAGAGAAATTATACAGTGACAGAGAAAGAGTTGTTGGTTGTGGTTTTCGCCCTTGAGAAGTTCAAATCCTATTTGCTGGGATCAAAAGTCACAATTTTTACCGACCACTTTGCTATCCGGTACCTTCAGCAGAAGAAGGATGCCAAGCCGAGACTGATTCGATGGATCCTTCTCCTCCAGGAATTTGATCTGGAAATCAAGGACAAGCCTGGAGTTCAGAATGTGGTAGCAGACCATCTCTCCAGAATTGAGCAGCACGAGTCTCCTCTGAACACTGCACCCATTACAGAAACCTTCCCTGACGAAGCAATATTAGCAGTGGATTCTCTTCCTTGGTATGCTGATATAGTCAATTACCTTACCTCTGGGGTAACACCATTGGATTGGACGAAGAATCAAAAGAACAAATTCATGTCGACCATCCGATTCTATCATTGGGAGGATCCTCTTTTATTCAGGGAAGGAGCAGATTGCATTTCGTGCAGGTGCATTCCTCAGGCGGAGCAATCTAGTGTCCTCGAGCACTATCACTCGCTCGAATCTGGTGGACATCACTCTGGAGATCGGACGACAGCCAAAGTGCTTCAGTGTGGCTTCTGGTGGCCCACATTATTCAAGGATGCAGCAGAATTTGTCAAGCGATGTATTGACTGTCAGAGATTGAAAGGTACACTCACTGCAAAAGATTCGATGCCCCTGAAAATCATTCAGATAGCAGACGTTTTCGATGCATGGGGCATTGACTTCATGGGACCTTTCCCTAACAGTCAAGGTTTTGAGCACATCCTTCTTGCCGTCGATTACGCGAGTCGTTGGGTTGAAGCTATCCCTGCTCGAGCCGCTGACAGCCGAACAGTGTGTCAGTTCCTGAAGAAGAACATCATTTCACGGTTCGGGATACCGAAAATTCTTATATCAGACGGGGGTAGCCATTTCATAAACAAAGAGGTCAAGAAGTTGACGAAGGAGTACGACATCGATCATCGTGTCACGTCTCCTTACCATACTCAGACCAATGGCATGGCAGAGTTATCAAACAGAGAAATCAAGACTATCCTGCAGAAACTTGTTAGACCAAACAGGAAAGACTGGTCTCAACTCTTAGACTCGGTCCTATGGGCTTACCGAACCGCCTACAAGTCTCCCTTGGGCATGTTGCCCTATCATCTTGTATATGGAAAACCGTGCCATTTGCCCGTGGAATTAATTCACAAGTCTTTATGGGCAGTTAGTTGCAATTTGGACTCACGCAAAAGTAGTCAGAAAAGAAAGGATGATCTGAACAAACTCTTGGAATTCCGAGACTATGCATACGATAACACATTGATGTACAAAGAGAAGGTGAAACGCTGGCATGACCGACACATCAGATGAAAGACCTTTGATATTGGATAGAAGGTGTGGTTATTTGATGCAAAGTTGCGGATATTCCCGGGCAAATTGAAGAGCTAGTGGACAGGGCCATTTCGAGTTTGTGAAGTGCGTGGCAATGGAAGTATTGCCATATCAGAATTGTCCCCTGACGCACAGCCATTCGTCGTCAATGGAGAACTCCTGAAGCCTTACCTCGAACCAGATACATTCTTGGTCGTTGTAGACTCCATTCAGCTTGTGCACCATGATGACATATCCACAACAGTGACAGCATTAGAAGATTCATACAATGTACTCCAAAAACTGTTTATCTGATTTTCTTCATTTCTTCTTTTCTTCTTTTCCTTTTCTATCTTCTTTTTGTATCTAAAAGGTGCCGCCCTTGTAGACAGTTTTCCTTACTTACGACACACTTTGTCCTAAGTATAGGGGGGATGTGCACCCTGAGTTTTTCATTTCATTTCGATTCTCTCCATTGTCTCCTCTTCTTGTCTATACTTAGGAGTACATTACCCTAAGTATAGGGGGAGACAATCTGAGTACGATCTGTGTATTCCCACCCTTGACCCTCCCTGCTTTTTGTACAATCTGCTATACTTAGGATTCTTTGATCCTAAGTATAGGGGGGACGGTCAACTTCTCATTCATTCATTTTTCATATATTCTTTAGACTTGTCTATACTAAGTATGAGTTATGTCTTCTCTTTTCTCTTCGATCTATGAGGCCATAGCTCAAGCTAAGTATAGGGGGGTCGTATATACCATGTATATACTATAAGTCATAACTCATACTGAAAAATAAAACATCAACTCAATATAAAAAAGGGTAATAAGTAACTCTATAATAATAAAAGATGATTGTGAGCTCCTCAGACTCTTTGTACTTGTACTGATTAAAAAATCAGGAAAGCGTTTTGTGCAAAATATTCTCTTTGAAAATCTTTTGAAAATTGCTTGAAAAATAGTGTGTACAAGTACCCAACCTTTGAAAAATCAGTCTTGTGTGTAAAATCTATTTTCTTTGAGTGAAATAAAATGTGTGAAAATCAGTGTGCAAATGATTGGAAAATTTTGGTTGTCAAATTGCTTTGAAAAATCTATCTACCCTGTGTAAAAACCTTTGTAAAATCATTTTCAAATGCGTGAACATGTTGTAAAATTATTTTGGACTATAGTTTTCCAAAAATCTTTTGAAAATGATTCTCGAATAAGTCTGAGGAGTCTGCACGAAAATCTCTCTTACAAAAATAAGCAATAATACCAAATAAAGCTTATAAGAGCCAAAACCATGTTGAACATTAAATACAGTTTTTCTTCTTTTGTATATATTGATTAATAAATCAGGTTAAATACATGTACAGTATGATTTGAAAAATAGTGTGAACCGTTTGAAAAATTTGCTGTGAAATGTTTTCAACCTGTGTAAAATTGTTTGGATTGAAAAACTTTTTCTTTGTGTGGAATAAAGGATTTGAAAAAAACCTATGTGCAAATGTTTTGAAAAATGTTTGTCAAAATTACTGTGGAAAATGTATACATATATAGTGTGAAAAATCTTTGCAAAAATAGTTTTCAAATGTGTATAAATGATTGCAAAAATTGTCGTGTACTATAGTTTGCAAATATATTTTCAAACTAGACCTGAGGAATAAAAGCATCATGACAAATACCTGTAATTCATAAATAAAAGGCATAAAATTCTTTCTGTATAACCTAAATAAACTACTTCATTAAAACCTGTAAAGTCTTTATAAATCCATATATTTTGTAAATAAGGCGGCACACCCGTGTAAATAATTGTATGTACTTTTTGCCAAGCTGTTTATTTGCAAAAATTCTTTGTGTAAAAAGATTCTTTGATTCTTGTAAACTCCTTGTGAAAAATTGCATCATTCATTGTGCATAGCATGAGCATACCATTCATATTCTTTTTGAGTGAGCTTGATGATTGAATCAGTCCAATAAAGTCTCAAATTGGAGCTTGGTTAGACCTTACCGCACCTAACTGCACTGAACCTTACGAGAACTAGGTTTAAGGTACTTCAGGTCTATGCCGACTTAATTCTTTGAGAAATCAGGGCTGGGTTCAGGTCACCTCAACTGACTAACTAGAACTTTTCGAGACACACGCATGACTCTTGCCGACCGTGACCTAACTTGGACACTTGCACCTTTCACTTGGCTCAACTCAGTTGGAGTGGTGAGGGGGTTGGATTTGCCAATCTGAGACGCACACGGGTGGAAACATTCGTCCTCGTCTGGGGAGGGAAGTGCACCCAACCTGGTTCAATAGCCATGAGGTCTAACGACAGGAGATTGTGGGTTGCAATAAAGCTTCAAAAGAGGGATAGTCTATTGGCTCAAGAGGAAAAACTCCTTATGTAAATGCTGCTGTGAATAGTATGTCGAAAAAAAAAATGGTCAGACCTGTACAAAAATAAAATGCCTGCAAAGTATGTACATATGTTGTAAAGCCAATAAGCAAGCTCGAGTTCCAAAGTCAAATATATGAGCCTGCAGCTGGATGACTTGACTACACTGGTCTTGCATCCTAGGATAGGTAGATACACTGGCTACCGTCCATTCTTCTCTTCACCCCCTCCTATTGAACTGGTCGCCACTTGAACTTAGAAGGGAATACCCTGCTCCTCGAGGAAAGAGCTGTTGGATTGGGGAATCATTGGGTTGTCATTCTAGAGAAGTCAGTTCCTTTGTCATTTCAGTTGGGGAGAGCCACCATCACTTACGCTGTACAAGTCAGTTTCATAGTTATAAGGGTTTACGTATGATGTAGACCAGTTCTGACCAGGCTATTGAGGTGGGTTGAACTGAGTTCTGTGGCTCTCGAAGGCTGTTGTATTTTAAAACTGGTTCCCGACTAGGTTCCACACACATCTACACCCAAGGTCTGACAGGAGCTCCAAATTTAGATTTTATAAAGACATGCATTGCACTGAAAGCACCCCTATTCACTCTATCCTTCTTTAATTCTCCTTTTTTTCTTTATTCTTTTTGTACTTATTGCATAAGTATTTGCTAGGGACTAGCAAAGGCAAGTATAGGGGGGTGATGAATCTCCATTTCATCACCTTTATTCTATCATTTTGGCCTCAAAAACCCCAGCGAATGCATGTAAATAGCATCAATTTGTACATAATAGCATTCATGATTCATTGTATTAATTATACATTAAATAAGGTTTTTAATGCCAAAATTATAGAATAAAGAGAAGAAAAGAAAAAGGAATAAAATATTGCAGATATTTTATGACCCGAACCCCGAGACCAAGGCCAACCTGGAATTGGTCGACAAGGAAGAAAGTAGGGGGAGATAAGGGCCAACAATACAATAAATACCTCATTCATTTATTTATTTATTTAGGCATTTTTGACACCTATTTTGTATATTATTTTTTCATTCATCAATAAAGAAACTTTGTACATGAAAGTTGTAGATAATAATGTAAATAAAAAACAAAATTGAGTTTGTGTAAAAATAATACTCAGTGTACATTTTATACCCAGAATAAAAAGCCAAAATCTCAACTTCATAGACCCATATCTTGCAAATAATAACTCAAAATCACCCAAAAATTGTATATATCTTTCCTAAAACTCTTTAATAAAATTGGTTTCATAATTTTTGGAGTTCATCTGTGAAAGTTAGGTTTTTGGCCCTCATTGTGCAGCCTGCCTGCTTAAAATATTCAATTTATTCATTGTCCATTATTTTTATCAAATTATTTTTTTAGAATTTTGTGAAGAATGTATAAATACACGTACATATTGAAATAAGAATAAAACTAAAAAGGATTTATGAAATAAAATAAGTCTATGCAAGATAATAGGCATAATACCTATGTTAAGTATATATCTAAATAAAAAGGGTAAACATTCTTTAATTCTTTCACATTTTTCTAGTATTGTAAATAATACATATAACTTACTAAAATACAAATCCAAAATAAAAGCCAAGAAAATACATTAAATAAATAAAGTATACATAATATATAGGTAAAATACCTATAAGTATACCTACATATATATGTACCTATTTATTTAAAATATGAAAATCAACTCATAAAAATCAAACAAAAATACCCTCACACTCACAAAAATAAATTATAAATTGATAAAAAAGCCAACAAAATAATAAGACAAAATAAAACCAATAAAAATAAAATACACAAAATACATGTAAAATACATGTATAAATGCATTATAAAAATAAAACTATAATAAAATACTTCAAAAAATTAAATAAAAATCATATATAAATACTACATGAATTAATGCACATTTTTTATTTTATAAGAAAAAAATAATAAAAATCATTTATTAGGTCAAATAAATCATTTTCGCATAAAATTCCCTATTTTGTCCTCTAGCATCCATGGTGGACCAATGAGGGCGCGGCCTTTGTTGACCGCCCGGTCAACTGTCCCCATCCGGGACCTGGCGCGCCAGACTATGTTTTCCCCGATTTTCTTCCCTTTTTTACGGCCATCTCGTCCATCGATCGAGCTCGCTTTCTTCACAAGAAATCATCCCTGATGATCACTGATACCTGCCGATATCTTAGACCAACATGATGCTCGTTGGATTAATCAATAAATGCCGGTCAATAAGGGTTCATCCCAGTGTTTATAAATAAGAAGCTCCACCCCCTCCTCAAATTTGGCCAATTTCATCAACCCAAAAGCCTCGAATTTGATCCTGGGAGGTTCCTCGTGACAGGAGGAGCAATCCAGCGACTCGAATCGGCCGGAGGAGGGATAAGTTTTGACGCGGCGGAGCTCTGGCGTCCGTCCTGCTCCCTGGTGGCCCCCAGGTATAAGAGCTGCCCTTTCGTGCTTTTTAGGTAGATTTTAATGTTAGCTTTTCATTCCCGTACTTAGTTTAATCTATAGTTAAGTAGTGTAGCGTAAAAATCGCCAACTCGAAGTTCGCCGGAGCTCAGCTCCGGCGACTTCTTCGCTGTGACATCGACTGTCTCCGACCGCCATTCACCTCTCACCTCGTTCCCCATCGCATTCTCCATCTATCAGTCATCTTTGTTCAACCAAGGACCCCCAGTCCTTGCGAATCGGAGCTCCACCTCCGCCTAACACCGGAGCTCCTCCGCCTCATCTCATTTTGCGCCAGAGCTTCAAAACCCGGGGTCGAGGCGATAGCCCTCGTTCCCCTGGTTCTTCCTATGCAGGTCAAACACAGCAGCGACCCCTTCTGGGGCTCGATTCGAACCAGGAAGAGGCTCCTGGAGGTCCCGACCTTCATCGACCTCGTCCGAGCTCTTGGACCTCCAGGAGCCATAAGAAGACCGTCGGCAGACACGGAACGCCTCCAGCTACAAGCAGAGTATCTCAGATGCGTAGAAGAAGCCCGGAGGAGCCCGTGCCCCACGATCGAAGCTCGCTTGGGGCGAGCTTCTTCCCTGTTCCTCCGGACACCTCCCTCGCTGTCCGATCAGGAGGAGCGTCCCAGATTGAACGAGAGCCGTCAGATGAAGCAGCGCTCAGACCGTCAGATCACCTCGGGTGATCTAATCCTCACCGGCCATCGTCGAAGCGGCATCGACAGACGTGGATGCGGCGCGTGTCAAGTGGACGAAGATCAGCCCGTTGGATCACGTGCCTTTGGGGGTAAATTTCAGATACGCCCCCACCTTTTTTGTATTTATATTTTAATGCTATAAATAAACTTTCACGTTGTAAATAAATTGTAATTTTTGCAGAAGGCCCCCTGTGGTTTTTATAATTGCAATTTGGTCCTCCAGCGCCTCACGTGCAGTCCCACATGAGGCGCGTGCTTTTTGCACTTTAGACCTGGCGGTTTTTGTAAATTGTAAATGAGTTACGAAAAGAAAAATAAATGTTTATTTCTATAGTGATTTTTACACTAATGCCCCTGAGAGTTATTTTATTTGCAAAAATGCCCCTGCCAGGCCATATATTTTTGTATGCCTTGTCCATTTATTTCATGCATCATATTAACTTGAAAAATTCTACAAAAATAATGTAAGCTCCTATTAGCTTATTCTTGCACGCCATATTTTTTAATTTTCATTTTGGTTGCATTTTTGCATTTATTAAAAATCAAAAACATGCATTTTATCTACTGTCTAGCTTAGAAAATTTCCAAAAAATAGTAAACCACCTCGAAAAATTCCAAAAAAATTACCTATGGTCTATTTTATCATCTTTTAGTGTCAGTCCAAAAATCACTAAAAATCTCAAAAGAAAAACCTTAAAAATTCGAAAATACTCAAAAACTTCCAAAAAATATAAAAAATATAGAAAACTCTAAAAAAAGAAAACTCAACTCCGGTAGGTTTTATCTTTTATCCTCTTTATTTTAAAAATAGTTGGGAAAAATTTTGTGGTTGTTTTATATTTTTAATTCCCATTTTACCCCCAGCCAGTAGCTAACTCCCTGTTTTCCCCTATTTTGCTATTTAAAAATACTAAAAACAGTTTGAAAAATACCCAAAAATTACAAATATAGTAGAAAATCCTAAAAATACCAAAAAGATTTTATTTCTGAATTTTTGACTATTTTTGCATATTTTTATAAATACTCTATCTTCTCTTTTGGTATATAGCTTATATATTCCAATATAGAAAATAAAAAAAAAGAATCTATATATATACTTATGTTTAAAAATCTGAAAATTAAAAAAAGAGAAAATCATAATATAAAATTAAAAAAAATATATACATATATATAAATCCTATCTACTTATATATGTATTATATTCTCTATACACACCCTTTATGGGAGTATACTTTTATATCTCTATATTCTATTACATATATATATATATGTATATATCTATATATATTATTAAATAATAAAAAAATATATCATAAAAAAATATAATAAAAAAAATAAGAAAAAAAAGAGAAAAAGAAACCCACAAAAATAGGACTCATACAAGGATGACTCTGTTATACACGAACATCATAGGCTGCTTCATTTTGCATTGCTCTCTGTCGTTCGACCTCTACATACTTATTCACTGTGCATCTTGTGGTAGAGTATATAAATGTTAATTCACACTTTTGGGACTCAATTAATTTATTCTTTCATGTGGGTTAATTGCTGATTAACCGGTGTTCTGCGAGCGGTCGCCTCAGCGACACTATATATACCTTTGTGACCCTCGTGGAATAGCTTGTTATCAGGATCATACCTTTCTCCTCCTAGTTCTCTCGGCAGTGCTTCGCTAGCATTCCTTCCCCACCTCCCTCTCCTCTTCCTGACCTCTCAACCCTAGCCCTTGGGAAAGTGATGGTAGTGGAAATCGTAGAGAGTGAATGGTAGGGGGTATTGAGGGATACGGTTTGATCCTTAAGCACATCACGGAAGCGTGAGCATCATATCGAATACGACGAAGAACGACTAGTCAGACTAGTTGTTCTATGCAGCGGAAATTAAAAAATTTTCATGCGACGAAACCACATGATCCGAGAACACTTCTCGAATCATTTCGTCTAAACCACAAACAATTATTAGGGTTACCTCTTGAAGCGTGGTTGCGATCGAGTCTCTAAACGAAGAGACCTCCTGTCTCAAGTCTGATCCAACGGAGGAGACGCTTGCGAGCGCGTGGATGAGATGCGTGCTTCTTGCAATCCATGTTGATGATCCAAGCAGTGAATCTCCTGATCTCGACACACGAGATTCGACGTCTTCTTCACGAGCGAGGCGCACCGAAGGAGACGGAGATCCACGAACAAACGATCAGGCAGCATAACGACAACGCTGCGATGATGGAGAACCTCTTTAGGGAATCCATGGTGGATGACCACATGAGAGGGAGAGAGAGAGTAGGCGTGTAGAGAGAGAAAGAAAGAGAGAGAGAGAGAGACTTGTGTTCTCATTGTGTCAAGAAGAGCAAATGGGTGCCTCTCCTTTTATAATATTTTGGGATCCATGGATCTCAATCCATGGGCAACACAAATCCAATGGCTCTCATTGATTTGTGTTTCTTTCAATGGCCAAGATTTGTGTTGGTAAAAACCAACAACAATTAATTTAATTTAGATTAAATATATGTTGATAAATCAACATAGTTTAATCACAAAATTAAATCAACAATACATGGAGATAATGGAAGAGAGAATGCCTACTTCCATGTGGAGAGAGGGGACGACCATCCTTTCCTAATAGGAGTGGTGGCCGTCTACCCTCCTTCGTTAGGAAGGTGGCAATATTACCTCTCATATAATCTCCAAGATTTGCAACAACTTTGTTGCAAATTATTCTACAAAAATAATTCACAATTATTTTGTAGACATTGCAATCTTGCCATTGAAAAATTTGTGATCACATTCACAACCCAAAATAAAATGTAAATTACATTTTCAATTTTAATGTCTAATGTGAATTCGATTCACATTAACATTTAAGTAACAAATGTAAATTACAAATAGCTCTCTCTTATATATTATAAATCACATTTATAATATATATGATTAATATGGATAGTGCTATCCACATTATTCATATCCATGATCATTAAATCACATTTAATCATCTTGGATCTCTATTCTCATGTTCCCAAATAATATGAATCACATTCACATTATTCATATCTTTGATAATCAAATCACATTTAATTATCTAAGATAACTCTCTTTATGATATGAATCAAATTCATATTGTTCATGGTAATTAAATCGCATTTAATTATCCATTTTCTCAATGCTCGGATACATCTATCAACAATGAAATTATCCTGAACTCTTTCAAGGATAATGCGCTTTCTCTGCGAATACTTGGAGATATGGACAGGGCGATTATATTGTTCCACCTATAGTGACTTGGATATTGAGATCACATCTCAAATCCATATCTCGGACCTCCCATAGATGCTTGATTAAATCAAGACCGCAAATCTAATCTTCTCATTGAATCTGAATCATATTAAGATCAAATGTCCAATATTTAGACTAAGATCAGATTACTTCTCTGCTGAGAGGAGTCACTAAAATCCAGACCCGTTTCATCACTCCCTAGGAATGGAAGCGTCATGGTTATACAATCGTTTATGATCACGTCACCCTCAGGTATTCACAATACCTGTAAATCATGCATACTAGAAGACCCAGAATAATCCCGAAGTATAAGATCAATTTTACACTGTCTACTTCAAGGATTTATCATTAAGTTTCTCATTCGATCATTGGGAGTTGGTGTCGATCATATACTTTCCAAAAGCGTATATCATACCCAGGTGTTGATCATATACTTTCCAAAAGTATATATCAAACCTACAAATTCAGTCAAGCTTCCAAAGCGAGACGACCGTGCATGAAATTTGATCTTCCCAATATCTCATGAGTGAGCTCATGTCTTCCGGTTCAGTAATGAACATGTATGATCCCTTTGAGAGATCGTATTACTCATGCCCTTGTATACACACCAGCGCGCCGGTGTATAGACCTTGATTAGGTCATCAATCTATTGGTCTTCCAAATGTACATACTCAGACATATAGTAACACATCTGTCTCTGGGAAGAGGATGCGTGCCTATATCATACAGAATAGGATATAAGACTTTGGTTATCTCGATATCGTTAAGTCAACTCTTTGACCTAACTAATCTGACACCTCCAAATCTCTATTCCCATGCAAAGGACCTACATCAAGAGGCCGGTCAGATATCAACCTAAACGAGAAAGGATTGCCATCTCCTACTCAGGCTGGAGATCATCTCTCCACAATCAATTGACGGTGCTTGATGAGTCCTCAATCTAATTCTTTAGATGTTCATCCAAGTACCAGCTTCTATGATTCAATATTTGAATCAACAGTTGTATGATCATCAAGATGGCCATGGTACATAACCCTAATTGTACTAAGGGACCTATTATGCAAATTATCTATTCTTCATTTCAGATCAGGGAATGATATTCGCAATAATATTTATTGCATAATGGCTCGCCATGCGCATGTCCAATAATCTCTCACTAGCCCAAAGAGCCATTAATGGGCTAATCATTTAAACCCACACTCATGTGACAATTATAGGCTATTTAGAAAATAGTTAGATAAGCTGATCAGTCACTCTGTTCCCAAGAGACTACGCCAAGTCCTTTTACGACACTTGCATATCCCCTAGTAACAGTGCTCGCATCCAATACGAATGTTGCATCTTATGCAACCAATACTCAATTTTGTTACAGTGTCCTTGACACTATAGCTCGATAATTATTTTAACCAGTATGTCCATAATCCTTATCAGAATACCTTTATTCCTAGAGATCTCTATCTCCTAAGGTATCAACAGTTAAGACCCTTATAGATCACTATTTACAAGGTCTTAAACTTTTTAAGATAAGACTTTGAGATCACTATCTCTAAGTTTCATCATCTTTTGAAGATATTGTTGTTACTGCAATCAAGTGTTTAATCACCACAGTAGGATCAGCAACTGTTTACTACTCCCACTGCATGGCAGACATATGGCTTTTGTACACATCTAGTATACACTCGGATTCTCGAAAGTGATGCACAAGGGCAAGCAGTCTTAGTATTCACATCCTCAACTCTTTAAGGTGTCATTCCTTTAGATAGGTCAGTACCATATCTTGAGGGAAAGAATCCTTTCCTCGAATTTTCCATGGAAATGTCCAAGGTATAACATTAATGTGACGGTCCCAATATCCTCTTTTCTTTGCTTCTGAACAACTTTAGAACTAAGATCTAAGAGGTACCCTTGAGATCATATCTCAAGGTATGGAATAGCTGGATTATAAAATACTTATTATCATCATCATTAGATCATTCCAAATGATTAGGATATCTACATTTAGCACGATAAACACAATGGAACTCCTACTAAACTTCATATGATTCTATCTGAAACCATAACGTTTATGATTTCATCAAATCCAATATTCCAACTACAAGAAGCTCATTTGAGTGTAGCTATTGATAGAAATATTCTGATGGGTTAAATCAAGGTCACTGGAGAGCAAGTCTCATCGCAAGCGATGTCTTCTCTTCGACGTGCAGCTCATGGCCACGAACCGTGCTTTGAAGGTCTCTACCTTTTCATCAGGTTTTGTCTTTCTCTTGAAGATCCATTTATACCTTAATGGGTCTTACCCATATAGGTGGATCCTCGAGGGTCCATATGCAACACTTGTATATGAAGTCTACTTCAGACTTTATTGCTAACATCCATCCTTCCATGTTATGATCTTCTTAAAGCTTCATCACATGAAGTCAGATCATTGTCAGATTCAACTGACACATGGAATCCATCTTCAAACTTATTTGAAGAGGTATTAGTGTTTCATCTTTAATTATCCTTTTAGTTTCCTATTTTAGAAGCCTCATTATCTTCTCAAGACTAAATGAGTTCCTTTAATTTATTATCATCTTGATTCTCAAGGAAGTCATCATCTAAGAATCATATTCTCAAAGATTAGATCTTTTAAGAATCCCAAGGTCATAAAGTAGGTATCCAATACTATCCTTTATTTTCCTAATGAAGTAGCACTTTCAAGTGCTAAATTCCAGCGTACTTGCTTGGAACCTTATTAAGAATATATATTGCAGTCTCTACTACATATATACATGGAAACTAATAGGTAATTATGCTAAAAATCATTATTGATCAAATCATGTCATACATGATCCAATTGTATCTCCCTACAACTCTTATTGAGTTTAGGTTTATAAGGAGGAGCGAGATAAAAATAATATTCATATCTCTATAAGGTATTCCATGAATTCATCTAATAGGTACAAGCTACCTAGGTTAGATCAAATTCATTTCATCTTCCTTCAGACTTTGGTTCAAAATCAAAATTGTGAAATCTTTGAACATTTCAAAGCTTTCTAAGGTGAAGGAAAGAAATCTCATATCTCAAATAATCATCAATAGATATCACATATCCATAATGTTTATTCTGATATCGATGATTCACATACATCAATATGTATGAGATTTTGAATACCTTGACATCTTACACCATTCCCAAGGAAGGGTGTATTGGACATTTCTACTTTTGAATAATGTATTCACAAGTATGTAAGATTTGAACCTTTAGACAATCTAAAGTTTCATCTCTTATCAGTCTATTGATCACATCAACAGACAAATCCAAAACATGATGCTAGATCATTATCAAATGATCTCCATCCTCCTATTGATCTTTAATGGTTTAATTTTCAGTATTAGAAATTTTAATGAACCATTCATTAATTTTCTAATTTAGTAGAGTCCACAAGATTTTAGGTTACTATCTGAAATATCTCCATCATAACTCTTTATGATAGGTCTATTACAGAATTCATGCTTATTTCCAACATTTAGAAATAAATAATGAGTGTATTCTAATATCTAGGTCATAGAGACATTCTCTGAGACTAAGGGCTCTCCCACTGAAATCAACAAGTCCATCTATCCAATAGATATTGTTGCAACAATTGCATCAATATCCATGTGGATGACTATTAAACCTTAAAATCAAATTTTATAATCTTCTAATACATATGCAACTAATTGCAAGTGTTATTAGACGAATGAGATACAATTATTAGTCTTTGATCTTATCAAATAAGAAAATCAATTTCAATGATTAAATATAGATTATCCTGATACACCATCTAAGTCCTTCTCTAAGGATTCTAGATAGACTTGATAGTCATACTATCAATACATCGGCTTATTGTAGTATTGGCATTCATCCAACTATTTGGATGTCATATGGAAGTTGCAGAAGTACAGTCAACTCTTTGCCTTTCCTTCTCACTTGGGTCCAACCCATGCTTCCACTACGCTCCCTTTATCTATAAGCAACCATTGCTAAAAAAGAAAGGATCTCTTATGTCGAATTCCAAAATTTCAATACAAGAGTATGTCAACATTTATACATGCTTCATTCAATTCATACAATATGAATAATATGAAGCTTCATGAATGACTAGAGTATAGATAGTAGAATGATGACATCATCGTATCTACATCCATCTAAACTCTTAAAACATAGGTTTAGGTAGGTATTCAAACAATTTGAATACAACATCTCTTATAGAGCCACCATTCTGCATGATGCAGAGAACCATGTCATTCATGATTAAATGTTGAGAGCACATATGCATGCCAAAATATCTTCTTAGATTTTATAAGGATTATTTAACAATTACAATCATCATCGACATGTCACTTCCAAAGTACATTCAATGAGAGATCAAGACTGTGGAGACATACAAACCCTAGGTTGTAATTCTATTGTCTACTTAATTGGCATTCCTCATTATTATGAGGAAGACCTGCACATTGCAACTACATACATTATGTATCCAACTGCAAGTATGATATCTTGATCATGGATCCAATCCATGATAATTTACTGGTTATTATTGAGTATAACATTGAGTGGGTTTAATGAAGGATTATCTGAAATAAGAATTTTGCATAAATATACATAAATATATACACATTTTACTTTGTTTTAGGAATTTTTATATCAAAGTTGTCTTGCTTTGTCAACATTGAAAGTTCATTCCCTTAATCACTTTCAATATAAGAGATATACTTACCATTATATCTCAAGCAAGATCTGGGATCTCCTTCCTTATCTTTGTTACATCCAAATAATATGAGAACCTGTAACTCCGATAAAAAAAGCGGGAACAAATTCCGCCTTGCAAGTCCAAATTGCATCTCTCAATTCGATCTTTAACACCCGGGCCCATCACCCCTAAGCTGATGTTGACCCGTCCTTAATTGAACCAACTGTCAACAGGAATACAACTCACTATGCGCAGTCCAATATCGCCCCAATAATATGAGGATCCGATATTGGGGTTACTACGCATACGTCCTTTTTCTTTCGAGAAGCAACGAGCCCGATCCAAATGGATCGTATGCAGGAGCTGTCACTTCGGACATGCGTCTCCTACATACAATATCTGGCGACGGAACCCTTCTCCTTGACGGGAGACCATGGATGTCACTTATGTGATCTTCCACTTCATATTCAAATTTTAGTTAATTATTATGAATCATATTCATATAATTAATTCCTCCAAGGAAAATACACATCTATTCATAATAGATTGCTTTTAATTGGATATAATTAACTTAATCTCATTAAATCAATTATCAATTCAATTCAATCAGTAAACTTGATTATTTTACTTGAATATATATGGTATTATCTCAAAGTACATATTAATTTGAATTTTAATAATTAGAAAAATACACCTTGATTTCTCTGGCATTATCGAGTCCCTACCCGCTGTCATGGCCAGTACCGACGGGAGTGGGACAGACCGCAACCGGTGCGACCCGCTACCCCAACGCTCCCTGACTAGACACCATATCCACATCAGGAAAGAATAATGCCAAATAGATCAATGTGTACTTGAGATGATCATCGGTTCTTCAACCAAAATTATACCATATAGTAATAATCAAAACATTTTTGGTTATAAGGAAATTTGCTAGACAAATTCCCAATCCTATTCAAGCAAGTTGTTTGTTGATCGTGTTTCCAATTTTTGATCTAGATCAAATCTAATCAATTTATTGGTTGAGGCCAAGTAAATTAAGGATATAATCATCATTAAATATTTCTCAAATATTTTCCATACTTATTTCAGGAAATTAACAATTAATTTCACTAATTGACAATCACATGGTTCTTGATTAGGAATGTAATTTCTGTAGTGACTCCTAATTACTAAAATTAACATATCTCAATCAATTCAAATCTAAATTAGACAAAATCAGTTTCCAAAAATTGCATTTGATTTATGATAGAAACTAATTGATATTTCATGTATTTCTAGGCGGATCAAAATAGTAATTAATTCATTAATCATGTTAAGATTCACAGTTCCCGCAAACAGTGAATACATGTTCACTAATTTGATCATAACTTGAGCAAACGTATTCGAAATCACGCAAACTCAGATCCTACGGTTTTCTTATTTAATGGGGAACAAAATCTAATTATTATTTTCGTGTATAAACAATTTAAATAGGGCCGAAAATAATCAATAAATAGAGATGCGAAAATGAAATGGGATTCACAAACCCTAACGAACCCAAGTCGTCCTAGGTTTATGGATCGTATCCAAAACCTCCAACCTAAGGATCTGATATCACTTGAATGATATGATTAGATCCTTAAGTGCATCACGGAAGCGTGAGCATCGTATCGAATACGACGAAGAACGACTAGTCAGACTAGTTGTTCTATGCAACGAAAATTAAAAAATTTTCATGCGACGAGACCACATGATCCAAGAACACTTCTCGAAGCATTTCGTCTAAACCACAAACAAGTATTAGGGTTATCTCTTAAAGCATGGTTGCGATCGAGTCTCTAAATGAAGAGACCTTTTGTCTCAAGTCTGATCTGACGGAGGAGACGCTTGCGAGCACGTGGATGAGACGCGTGCTTCTCGCAATCCATGTTGATGATCCAAGCGGCGAATCTCCTGATCTTGACACACGAGATCCGACGTCTTCTTCACAAGCGAGGCGCACTGAAGGAGACGGAGATCCACGAGCAGACGATCGGGCATCATAACGACGACGCTGCGACGATGGAGAACCTCTCGAGGGCATCCATGGTGGACGGCCACATGAGAGGGGGAGAGAGAGTAGGCGTGTAGAGAGAGAGAGACTTATGTTCTCATTGTGTCAAGAAAAGCAAAGGGTTGCCTCTCCTTTTATAATATTTTAGGATCCATGGATCTCAATCCATGGGCAACACAAATCCAATGGCTCTCATTGATTTGTGTTTCTTTTAATGGCCAAGATTTGTGTTGGTAAAAATCAACAACAATTAATTTAATTAAGATAAATATATGTTGATAAATCAACATAATTTAATCACAAAATTAAATCAACAATACATGGAGATAATGGAAGAGAGAATGCCTCCTTCCATGTGGAGAGGGGGGACAACCACCCTTTCCTAATAGGAATGGTGGCCGTCCACCCTCCTTTAGGAAGGTGGCAATATTATCTTCCATATAATCTCCAAGATTTGCAACAACTGTTGTTGCAAATTATTCTACAAAAATAATTCACAATTATTTTGTAGACATTGCAATCTTACCATTGAAAAATTTGTGATCACATTCACAGCCTAAAATAAAATGTAAATTATATTTTCAATTTTAATGTCCAATGTGAATTCGATTCACATTAACATTTAATTAACAAATGTAAATTACAAATAGCTCTCTCTTATATATTATAAATCACATTTATAATATATACGATTAATATGGACAGTGCTATCCACATTATTCATATCCATGATAATTAAATCACATTTATTCATCTTGGATCTCTATTCTCATGTTCCCAAATAATATGAATCACATTCACATTATTCATATCTTTGATAATCAAATCACATTTAATTATCTAAGATAACTCTCTTTATGATATGAATCAAATTCATATTGTTCACGATAATTAAATCACATTTAATTATCCATTTTCTCAATGCTCGGATACATATATCAACAATGAAATTATCCTGAACTCTTTCAAGGATAATGCGCTTTCTCCGTGAATACTTGGAGATAAGGATAGGGCGATTGTATTGTTCCACGTATAGTAACTTGGATATTGAGATCACTCTCAAATCCAGATCTCGGGCCTCCCATAGATGCTTGATTAAATCAAGACCGCAAATCTAATCTTCTTATTGAATCTGAATCATATTCAGATCAATGTCCAACATTTGGACTAAGATCAGATTACTTCTCTACTCAGGGTCGTCCCTGAGCCTTGTCTCGGGGTGCAATGGCCCAGGGCCCTGCAATTTTGGGGGCCCATCTCTAAATTGGCTACATATAGTTAGTTTTTTATTATTTTTATTTCAAATATTGGGGATGAAAACGGATTGGATATGGATCATATATGCCAATTTCTATATCCATGTTCGCTTCATCTCTATCGAATATGGATACGGATACGGATATGATTCGGATATGCACTAAGGAAATCATATCCTTAAAAATACGGATACGAATCAGATATTTATCGAATCCGAATATGGATCGATTAAAGAGCGAACCTGAATACAGAATAAATAAAGAGCAAATCCAAATATGAACCAATGAAAGATGAATCCAAATATGGATCCAATAAACAAGGGATCCAAATATGGGTCTATTAATGATCACATACAAATACGAATTGATATTTAATCAAAGTCTACAATAATTTTAAAAATTGATAATGAAATATAAATAAGTTGCATTCTGACAAAAGGGATCGTCGAGATGACATGCGTTCATAATCAGAAGCAAAAGAGGGGATATAGTTTCGTAACTTTTGTTCGTGCACAATCCCAAATAAACAGAAGTTTATTAATATCATTGATATATTGTATTATATAATATATAATACTAATATAATAACATAGAGTTGTGCCTTTATTATATTTATTAATATATAAAATAATATTAAATATTTTATTCTGATATCCGGATCCGGATGCGGATATTCAAGCCAATACCATATCTGTATCCATATCCGAAAGATTTTGCAATCGATATGCATATCCGATCCGTATTCGATTAATATTTGAATACGGATATCCGTATCTGATATTTTTTTGAATACTGTAAGCAGACATTCGGATATATCCGTATCCGCTTTCATCCCTATCAAATACCGATCTAATGTCTAAATGGCTACATGGGTTTATCAATTATTTATATTTGCATGTGTCATTTGACTCTTCATATTTCTAAATGTCTAAAAAGTCTTTGGATTCCCAATGCCACATTAATATCTTAAAAGTTAATACCCCACAATGAATTTAAATGTGTCCTTTGGAGACAAATTTGACCTCCTCCACTTGTGGTTTACGATCTCCACCTATGCTGCAATTTCTCTTGCTTTCAATTTATGACTAGTTGTTTTTGGGCACCCGCAATCACGGCCTCAATTAGTGATAATTTTTATGTTTGTGCATTGTAATTTTTCCCTTAGATCTACAAATCATGGTTATTTTTTGGATTCACACAACTACTCACCATTTTTGTGTAATTGTAGATCATCTTTTATCTTTTTTTAAGAAATTACAAAATTAAAAGTTATTACACACTATAAGAGATTGAGAATGTGGCGTTAACCATTTGAATTATTGTTATCTTTTTTACAAAAAAATCATCTCTCATTTCTCAATCAATGGACACACGTTTACTTTTTCAAAGTTTTTATTGTCATTATAATCAGTTTTATATTTGTGGTAAGAATATTTTATGGTTGAATTGTGAATAACCATCAAATAATCTTTTTAGGCAACTTATTTTATTTATTGTAAAACTAAATCTTTATTATTTAATTTAGGTTTCAAGATTAATGCTAATTGTGATTGAGAAGTTATTTTATTAACATATATATGTTTGGATCTTGGACTATTAATAGAAATTATCAGCTTGCCCTGATTACCACTGTCAAATAAAAAAAAACTGATGACTTGATTATTTCTTCTATAACTATTATTTTATTGTCTATTTAAATTATGTATTATTTTTATTGTAATTAATTATCTGGCGCTTCTTGCTTGAATATTATTATTTTCTAACCATATTTTTTCGGCCCATATGATATGGAAAATAGACATTAAGAGATGAAAGTCTTAATTTTTAAATATTTTTGTTATTGTAGTCAATAGATATATGTGCTTATGTGCATGAACGTTCTCAAGAATCTTAACTTAAAAAAACAATGCCGTACATTTTTTGCCAGCTATTTCCTATAACTTTTGTTAGTATTTATGTTCCTTGAGTTGCATTATCCATAGATGTCTATTTCGATTGTAGAAATTATTTTTTATAATTTTAAT
The DNA here is from genome assembly GCA_037367405.1 of Ottelia alismoides. Taxonomy (NCBI): domain Eukaryota; kingdom Viridiplantae; phylum Streptophyta; class Magnoliopsida; order Alismatales; family Hydrocharitaceae; genus Ottelia; species Ottelia alismoides. The sequence goes on along the minus strand of JAZKJV010009139.1, from coordinate 1,001,344 downwards.
TCATTACTTATTGTTTCACAAACATACATATTTCTTTTTAAAATTTAAAGAACTTTATTTATAAGAAATTTACAAATTAAAAAATTAAATTATTTTTATAGGGGCCCTTTTCTTCTCCTTTGCCTAGGGCCCATGAAATGTCAGGGACGTCACTGTCTCTACTGAGAGGAGTCACTAAAATCCAGACCCGTTTCATCACTCCCTTGGAATGGAAGCGTCATGGTTATACAATCGTTTATGATCACATCACCCTCAGGTATTCCCAATACATAAACATCCTGCATACTGGAAGACCCAAAATAATCCCGAAGTATAAGATTAATTTTACACTGTCTACTTTAGGGATTTATCATTAAGTTTCTCATTCGATCATTGGGAGTTGGTATCGATGATATACTTTCCAAAAGCATATATCATATCTAGGTGTTGATCATATACTTTCCAAAAGTATATATCAAACCTACAAATTCAGTCAAGCTTCCAAAGCGAGAAGACCGTGCACGGAATTTGATCTTCCCAATATCTCATGAGTGAGATCATGTCTTCTGGTTCAGTAATGAACCTGTTTGATCCCTTTGAGAGATTGTATTACTCATATGCCCTTTTATGCACACCAATGCGCCGATATATAGACCTTTATTAGGTCATCAACCTATTGGTCTGCCAAATGTACATACTCATACATATAGTAACACTTCTATCTCCGGTCAGAGGATGCATGCCTATATCATGACAGCATACGATATAGGACTTTGGTTATCTCGATCTCGTTAAGTCAACTCTTTGACCTAACTAATCTGACACCTCCGAATCTCTATTCCCATGCAGAGGACCTGCATCAAGAGGTCGGTCAGATATCAACTTAAATGAGAAATGATTGCCATCTCCTACTCAGGCTGGAGATCATCTCTCAACAATCATTTGACGATGCTTGATGAGTCCTCAATCTAACTCTTTAGATATTAATCCAAGCACCAGCCTCTATGATTCAATATTTGAATCAACAGCTGTATGATCATCAAGATGGCCATGGTACATAACCCTAATTTTACTAAAGGACCTATTATGCAAATTATCTATTCTTCATTTCAGATCAAGGAATGATATTCGCAATAACATTTATTGCATAAAGGCTCGTCGTGGGCTTGCATGTCCAACAAAATTTATAAGCTCCATAAACCACTAACCACAATTAGTAAACCATGGTTTAGACCTTAACCGTGATTAGCGGCACATGGTTTTGGACAAGTCCTATCTAAAACTTAAGGCTTATGTTAGAACTTTCCCGAGTAATCTAGATTCATTAATGACGCTTAATTAACACTAATCTTGATTAAATTTCATTAATCATGATTTATCTTTTGCAGCTCATGTTTAACTTTTGCTAATAACTGATTAGTATTTGCTAATGATCATTAGCAATCCTTAATCTATCATTAGTTTCTTTAATCATGTTTAATTAACCTTAATGATGGTCATTACGGGTTAATGACGTCTTAAACCTCCTTCTCTTTCTTCCGAAAATCATAATAAATCGAAACGAAGTCCGATTCACATGAAACAAATTCCGTTGGTTTCTTCTTGACAAGCTAGATCTTATGATTTTGGATCCGAGAGATGTCCAAGTTCAAGTCTTTACACATAGTTAGATAGAGGAGGCTCAGGCGAAGGTCCTTGGACTATTATTGTGTGAAATAGTAGAAGATGTGGGTAAGGCAATGATGCTCCGATGAAAGGCGGAGGATGTGTATCGATTTTCTGATATGGGATCGATCAGGTAGAGTAGATGGGTGGAATCGGTGGAGAATGCGATGGGGAACGAAGGAGGCATGAAAGGCGAGTCGGAGACGGTCGAAAACTTGGTGAAACATGGCTGGAGCAGAGAGTCTGATGATCGATTTTATTGGATTTTATCCTAATATTAACGCCTAAATGTGAAACTAAATGCTGAAATTGAAATACGACAAAGAAATCTACCTAGGAAAGATAAAGTGTGCAGCTGAACATGGGTTTGATGCCAAGGAGCAGGTTGACGCCAGAGCACCACCGTTGGTCACCTCCTCTCCTCCTTTCTCCACTCAGCATCGCTGGGAAACACACGACCGAGGGTTGATGGGTTTAGGGCTAGAAAAGGGACCAAATTTAGCATGGTGACCGGAGGGAAATATTTATAGGCTGAAGATGGTCAGATGATGCGATTTGATTCAAGGATGATACGAAGGAGATCGATATGATTGGAGTATCAAACGTGAATCATGGAGATCCCATCGGTAATCTTTGTTCAATACTCAAGGCGATTTGATCATTAGATAATTAGGGGAAATGGAGTGAAGCGGGAGGCTCGAGGTTCTGACAGAAGTCAGAGATGCCAAAGGGCAAGTTGACTTGGGTCAACAGACGAAGCTTTCTGGTTGGTCCACGTGGACTAACAAGAAAATTCCAAGGAGAAAATATTTTATAAAATGATTAATAAATAATAAGTTGTTTTATTAAACTTCAGTTATAAAATGAAAAATACTTCTAATTTTATATATTTTTTTATTGTTTATTTTTATTAATTTTTATAGGGTTATTTACAACAAGTTATAATATAAAGTAAAATCATAGGTATATTTACCTATATAATATGTGTTTTATTTTTTTATAATTTACATTTTATTATTTTATAAACTTAATTATATATTTATAACTTATTTAGATGTACACAAATATTTTTTATTGTGTTTTTCTGATGTTATTTGTACACTTAAATAAATAGATGCATTTATTATATAGATATAAATATAGGTAATTCATCTATATATTTTACACACTTTTTTATTTTAGTTTATTTTTAATGGTTTTATTTTATTCTAATTATGTTTATATATTATAAAGATTATTTACGAAATTTTAAAATATAAAACTGTAAAAAAATATAAAAAACCAGTAAAATAAATATTTCATTTAGGTATATTGTATAATAGGGGTCCAAAACCCATCTTTTGCATCTTAACTCCAAATGAAATGAAACCACCTTCATTAAATAGCTAATTAAAAATTATATACAATCAAAGGTGATTTTTTACATTTTGAGTCCGTTTGATAAGATATTGGTCTAGGAAGTTTGGGGTTTGACTTTTTATTCTGAGTGTAGAATGTACAGTTTGTATTATTTTTGCGTGAAATAAATTTTGTATTTTTTATGTATTTTTATCTAAAGTTTTTTGTACAAAGTTAACTATTTTGTGGTATAAATAAGAAAGAATAAAATAGGTCCCAAAAAATGAATTACTTGGCAAAATATTTTGGGAATTTTATTGTATTATTAACCCTTATCTCCCCCTACTTTATTCCTTATCGACCCAGTCATCATGATGCCTAGGTCTCGAAGTTTATTTATTTTTCTTTTCTTTACTTTATTTTTTATTTTGGCTTTAAATACAATATTTTTATACAATATTTATACAATAAATAGTGAACGTTAATTTATGCAAAATAATGATATATACTTGCATTTAACTATGGTTTAAAGGCCAAAATGAAAGAATAAAGGTGATGAAATGGAGATTCATCACCCCCTATACTTGCATTTTCTAGTCCCTAGCAAACACTTATGCATATAAGTGCAGAAAAAAAATGAATAAAGTAAAAAGAAATAAAGTGGATTGATTTAACTCTTAAACTTGTCCTCATAAAATCAAAGTTTGGAGCTCAGTCGGATTTTTGAATTGTTAGTTTGGTCGGAATCTTATTGAGAATTGGACTTTAAACACAACAACCTCTGAGAGTTATAGAAACATGCCCAAGTCTCCTCAAAAGCGAGGTCAGAACACTTCAATGTCATACGCAGTCCCTTATGACTATGAATCTATCTTGCATAGTTTGTGTGATATGTAGCTCTCCTCGGCTGAAGTGCTAAAAGTCAGTCTTCCCTAACATGGTGACCCTAATTCCCCCATCCAAGAATTCTTTCCTTGAGAAGCGGGGTATTCCCTTCTAAGTTCAAGTGCAACCGACTCAAGAAGAGGAGGTGGAGAGAAGAATGGACCGTAGCTAGTGTAGCTACCTATCCTAGGATGCTTGACCGGTGTAGCCAAGTCATCCGGCTGCAGGCTCACATACACAGGACTTTGATGCTCAATCTTGCTTATTAACTATACAAATACATACATACTTCGATGGGAATTGGTTTTTCTTGAAGTTTTGCCCATCTATTCTTTTTAGAGTTTTGATTTTTTTCCATTTTTTGAATACTATACAGTAGCATTTTCATAAGGACTTTTTCCTCTTGAACTAGTCGACCATCCCTCTTTTGAAGCTTTATTTCAACCCACAACATTTAGTCATTAGACCTCGTCGCCACTGGATCAGGTTAGGGTACAATGGCCAAAGATATGGGACTTCGGATGTTTCCATTGGCTTGTGTCTCATGCTGGCAAATCCAGCCCTCCACCACTTCAACTAAGGTGAGCAAAGTGTAAGGTGCATGCGTGTAAGCTAGATCACTGTCGACAAGAATCATGTATGTGTTCTGAAATATTCTACTTAGGCAGTCAACACGAAGCTGAACCAAGTCTCGTGGTCTCAAAGAATTAAGCCTAGTAGACCTAAAGTATCTCAATTCCAGTTCCTATAAGGTTCATGGATTAAGTGGATTAAGGTCTAATCAAGCTCCAATCTTCAAATTTCACATACACTTGTTCAATTGTTATTATCAATCTGAAAAAATGCAGATGCTATGTACAATGAAGAAGATATTTGTGTAATGTAATTTTCTTATTTTGAACTTTTTATGAAATTTTTGAAAAAGTTTTGCAAATTTTTATGCAGTTTTGAAAAAGATTCTGCAAATGTTTTTGGGATTTTTAATTTAGCAAAATTCTAGGGATTTTTAAAAAATAAAAAGTTTTAAGAAAAGAAATGTGTGCAAATAGTTACATGGGAGTGCTTCTTTGTACTTACAAGAGTTGGGATTTAAGAATTTACACTAGTTGGTTATTCACAAGTTTATGTCTAAATTTTAAGAGTTTTCTTTACTTGAATTGTAAATATAGTTCTCAAAATAATTTGAAAATATTTTTGAAACATTTTGAAAACTTTATTTTGCAAAATATTTTGACAAATATTTTCTATAAACATTTACAAAAATTTGAAAATTATTTTGCATAGATTTTCAAATAGTATGTATAATTTTTTCAAACTATTTTTGCAACCATTTTCCAAAATCATATGCAAATAAATTTTCGAAATATTTTATTCAAACAAAGAAAAGAAAATTTTACAAACAAAATATTTTTACAATGTTTAAAAATATTTTCGAATATTTTTCAAAAGATTTTCAAACCATTTTTCAAGCATATTGTTAAAGCATTTGTAACCTGATTTACTAATCAGTATACACAAAGAATTGGATGTGTGTATTAGTTTTTATTAATTAGCCATATTAACAAAAAGGAAAGTACGAGTTATGGATAAATTATATATCACGTATATACCCCCAGTACTTAGTTTGAGCTATGTCCTCATAGATCAGAGAGAAAAAAAGAAGTCATGACTCATACTAAGTATAGAAAACTCTATATTACAAGGACTAAAGAATAATGAGTTAATGAATGAGAAGTCAACCGTCCCCCGTACTAGGATGAAATAATCCCAAGTATAGCAGGTTGTATCTACATGCAGGAGGGTTGAGGGTGGGAATAAACATATCACAACTCAGTCTGTCTCCCCCTATACATAGAGTAAGATATCCCTAAGTATAGACAAGGAGAGGAGATAATTGAGGGGATCAAAAAAGAATTAATAAAAAGAAAAATAAGTAGGGAGGATGTATTCATCACTCCCCCTATACTTAGGGTAAAAGAGACCTAAGTAGGGCAACAACAAGAGTGATGAAACAAACGAAGAAGGAATACTCAGCTCGTTCACCCCATATGTTTAGGACATACATCCTTGGAAAGGCAAGCAGACAGAATGGGGTGGAAAGGCAAACAGACGAAGAAGGAATGCTCATCTCGTCCACCGCCTATACTTAGGACGTACGTCCTAGGAAAGGCAAGCAGACAGAATGGGGTAGATGAGCAAAGCGGTAGATGGAAGGAAGAAAATGAACGTGGATATACAAAGTGGCGTCTATACATAGATCAAGAAGGTAGAAAGCGAACCTTCTTACGTGATCGGTAAGGAATGGATCTAACAAGGTGCATGTCAATATCAGGGTCATCAGCTGACACAAACCGATCATGATTGACCTGATGAAGATCCTCAGCAATCCCAAAATGGAAAGTCACGGACTGGTTAGTGGAAGTAGTGTGGTCAGGTTCGGCCTGGGGAGTCTCAACTCGGTAAAAACAGAAAGGCACAAACTCATCAGTGGAAGGAGTAAGGTCAAGTTCATCATGTGAAGTCTCTATTAAGTCTGCCGTCCACACTAAGGTGTCTATGGTGTAAATGTCGTGGATGTCATCAATGCATCACCGCGCACCGGAAGGGGAACTCCAAGGTATATGATTTCCAAGTCTTCCTCACCAAAGAGGAATTCTCGATATCAAAATCATCCAAAAAAATGGTATCGGCATCAATGTCATAGTCATTGGGGTCTCCTAACATAGGCACACTCTCGTCAGATGCGGGTCTCTGGTCAGTAGTAGGTGAGGTGATCATGACAACGCTCTCGTCAGTGGAACGATAGCAAATCTCTCCAGATCCATAATTAATAATGACTCTTGCAAAGGTGAGAAAAGGTCTTCCCAGAATGATCGAAAGATGCTCTACAGGGGTGGAGGTCTCCACGGGCAATACAACAAAATCAACTATGAAGCTCATGCCCTGGATCTGAATGACAATGTCCTATAGAATACCCCCCGACCTCTTTACTAATCAATCAACAAACTGGCAAATCATCCTGGTTTTCTTGAGAGGCCCAAGATGAAGAGACTGTACCAATGAGAAGGGTATTATATTAATCAAAGCACCGTCATCAAGGAGAATATAATCACAAGAATAGTCAGAAATGATTCATCTCACAAGAGGTATGACAATGTTCCGTTTCCTCATGGGTGTTCGTTGGGTGATGGCATGGGCAGTGACCATGTCATAATGTGTCGCTCGGATATGCTCCTTCGCTTTCTTTTCTTGGTTTTGGGTGCAGATAATTTGGTCATGGCCTTGCGAAGTGGGGCCTGACCACTTCAGGAATGGTCAGTATTTTTTAAAAAAATTTCTTTCTCTTCCATACAAGGGAAGAGATTGGAGTCATCATCTATACAAGGATTACTAAGAGCAATCTGTATAGTGTTATCCTTGGGGGTGAAGGTGAGAACTGTAGTGGATGTGTGTAGGCATAGGATATGGCATGGGTGCCCTCTACTCACAAGCTGACTCGACAAGGTGTCTCCCAAAATCTTTTTGTATTTTTAGGTTTTTCATTTTTTGTATTTTGGGTGATTGCAAGCTCTCATATGCATCCTTAAATGAATCCATGAAATCAGATGGTGAAGCGACAATGTGGCTCTTATTTTGTCTAGTGAGGTCATATATCCTCGAGTTCATTTGCTCCACTAACTGAGTCATGTACTCAAGAGAGGTATCCATAAGAGGTGACTCCAACAAGTCAGTCTCAGAGGGGTGAGATGATGGGAAGTGTGAAGGTGGTGGTGGCTAAAAAGCAAAATATGATGCCTGAAACTGTGGATGAGGTGGATATGTACAAAGAAAAGTCAAGAGCAAAGTCCTCCTGATAAAATGGAGGTGGACTGGCTAGAGAGGAAGAAGGACCCGCGAAGTCCGAATAAAAATCACTCCAGTTAGCCATCTCCGAAACAAAAGGCGGGGATCGATAGAACACAAAGGTCAAGTCAAGAGATGCAAGAAAAATATTCAAATGCACAGAGAAGATCGAGTATGCATACAAACAAACACAAATATAAACAAACAAACCCCTCAATTTACCAACTCCACACAATGATGATCATGAAAGCTCGGTCTTTTTATCTTGTCAATTTTAGAGTTAGGTGAATTTCAAAAGGTTGTACAAGCACGTAGGTAGGCCTAGGATTGGGGCACTAATCCTTAGTGTGCACATGTCAAGTATAAAATATGAATAAAACGTGGGGGTTACTCTTCCCAAGACAAGGATTTTTCTTTATGATTTTAGGGTCGAGTAGAGTTAGCAATCCCAATTTTATTGGTTGCCAGTTTTTTGTATTTTTAATAGAAATGCACGAAATCTAACTAGGTGTCATTTCCTTTAGTATCCTAGGTGGTCAAAATCAGAGGGAGAGAGTCAGAAAAGCAATGCAAGCGTAAATCAATGGTGCATGCAAAGATAGATGGTGCTTACCTTACCTCTAGCTCTCTTTGAACAGGATGCTTAGCAGAATTGAAACCTACTCTATATGTAATGCATGCCGATGAAATCGCCCTAGAGTAGGAGCTGCTATTATCATGATGAACCAGAGCTGGCCATCTAGAAAAGAAACCTAGGTCCTTCACTTCATTTCCATCTTAATTCTTAAGAGAGTCATCTTCTAAAAATCATATTCTTAGAAATGAGATCTTTTAAGAATCTCAAGGTCATAAAGTAGGTATCCAATACCATCCTTTATTTTCCTAATGAAGTAGCATTCTCTAGTGCTAGATTCCATCTTACATACATGGAACTTTATCAAGTATATATATACTGTAGTATCTACTACATATATACCTTGGAAACTAAGAGGTAATTATGCAATCATGTCATACATGATCCAATTGTATCTCCCTACAACTCTATTGAGTTTAGGTGTATAAGGAGGATTGAGATAGGAATGATATTCCTTTCTTCATAAGCCATTCCTTGAATTCATCTAATAGGTAATGACTACCTAGGTTAGATCAAATTCATTTCATCTTCCTTCAAACTTTGGTTCTAAACCAAAATTGTGAAATCTTTGAACATTTCAAAGGTTTCTAAAGTGAAGGGAAGAAAGCTTATATCGCAAATAATCATCAATGGATATCACATATCATTAATGTTTACTTTGACATAGATGATCTACATACATCAATATGTATGAGATCTTGAATACCTTGACATCTTGCACCATTCCTAGAGAAGGGTACATTGACATTTTCTACTTTTGAATACAATATTCACACGTATGTAAGATTTTAAATTTTATAAACTCTAAAGTTTCATTTCTTACTTATCTATTGATCTCATCAATAGATTTATGTCCAAGACTCGATGCCAGATCATTGTCAAATGATCTTCATCCACCTATTGATCTTATAAGGTTTAATTTTCAGTATCAGGAATGATAATGAACCATTCATTAATTTTCTAATTTAATAGAGTTAATTATATGCTAGATCACTATCTGAAATATATCCATCATAAACTTTTATGACAGGTCTATTACAGAATTCATTTTTGTTTCCAACATTTAGAAATAAACAATAAGTGTATTCTAATATCTAGGTCATAGAGACATTCTCTAAGACTAATGGCTCTCCCACTGAAAATATGAAGTCTATCTATCCAATAGATATTGTTGCAACAATTGCATCAATATCCATGTTGATGACTATTAAACCTTAAGATCAAATTTCTAGTTTTCTAAAGCATATGCAATCAATTGCAAGTGTTATTAGAAGAATGAGATACAATTTTAGACTTTGATCTTATCAAATAAGAAAGTCATTTTCAATGATTAAATGTAGATTATCCCAATGCACTATCCGAGTCCTTCTCTAAGGATTCTAGATAGACTTGATAGCCATACTATCAATACATCAGCTTATTGCAGTATTGGCATTCATCCAACTATTGGATGTCATATGGCAGAGGTACAGTCAACTTTTTGACTTTCCTTCTTACTTGGGTCCGACCCATGCTTGCACTGCGCTCCTTTCATCTATAAACAACCATTACTCAAGATAAAGGATCTCTTATGTTGAAATCAAAAGATTTCAATATAAGAGTATTTCATCAATTATACATGCTTCATTCAATTCATACAATATGAATATTATGAAGCTTCACGAATGATCAGAGTATAGACAGTTGAACGACGACACTCATCGTATCTACATCCACCTAAACTCTTAAAACATTAGTTCAAGTAGGTACTCAAATATTTTGAGTATATCATCTCTTATAGAGCCACCATTCTGCATGATGCAGAGAACCATATCATTCATGATAAAATGTCAAGAGCACATATGCATGCCAAAACATTTTCTTAGATTTTATAAGGATTATTCGACAATTACGATCATCATCGACATGCCACTTCCAAAGTACATTCGATGAGAGATCAAGACTGTAAAGACATACAAACCCTAGGGTTGTAGTTCTATTGTCTATTTAATTGTCTTTCCTCATTATTATGAGGAAGACTTGCACATTGCAACCACATACATTATGTTTCCAACTGCAAGTACAATATCTTGATCATGGATCCAATCCATGATAACTTACTGATTATTATTGAGTATAAAATTGAGTGGGTTTATTGAAGGATTATCTGAAATAAGAAATTTACATAAACATATATAAATATATATTTTACTTTGATTTAGGAATTTTATATCAAAGTTGTATTGCCTTGTCTACATTGAAAGTTCATTCCCTTAATCACTTTCAATGTAAAGATATACTTACCATCATATCTCAGCAAAATCTGGGATCTCCTTCCTTATCTTTGTCACATCCCAATAATATGAGAACCTGTAACTTGGATAAAAAGAAGCGGGAACATATTTCACCTTACAAGTCCAACTTGCATTCCCAATTCGGTCTTTAACACCCTGGCCCACCACCCCTAAGGTGATGTTGACCCGTCATTAATTGAACAAACCGTCAACAGGAATACAACTCGCTATGCGTAATCCATTATCATCGCAATAATATGAGGACCCGATATTGGGGTCACTACACATACGTCATTACTCTTTCGAGAAGCGAAGAGCCCGATCTGGATGTGCTTGCATACAGGAGTTGTCACTTCAAACATGCGTCTCCTACATACAATCCCTGGTGACGGAACCCTTTGCCTTGACGGGAGACCATGGATGTCACTTATGTGATCCCCCATATCATATTCAAATTCTAATTAATTATCATGAATAATATTCACATAATTAATTCTTCCAAGGGAAATAACAAATCTATTATAATAGAGTGTCTTAATTTTAATTGGAGTCCAATTAATCTAATCATATTAAATTAATGATCCAATTAATATCCAACAGACATTTTTTATTGTTACTTGAATTATGGTATTATCTCAAATACGTATTATTTCGAATTTTAATAATTATAAAAATACACCGTGATCTCTCCTGCATTATCGAGTCCCTACCCACTGTCATGGCCAGTACCGACGGAAGTGGGACAGACCGCACACGGTGCAACCTGCTACCCCAACGTTCCCCGACTAGACACCATATCCACCTCAGGAAAGGATAATGTCAAATTGATCATTGTATACTTGAGATGATAATCGGATTTTCAACCGTAGTTATACCATATATAATAATTAAAATATTTTTGATTAATATTATAAGGAGATTTGTTAAACAAATCCCCAATCCTATTCAAGCAACTTTGTTTGTTGGAAAGTAGATTGTGTAGCCAATTGTGATCTCGATCACATCTAATCAATTATTGGTTAAGGCAATGTCATTTAAGGAAATACTTATCATCTAATACTTCATAAATATTTATCCATAATTGTTCCAGAAAATTAAACCATTTACTTTCACTAATTGATTAAATGACAATCACAAGATTCTTGATTAGGAAAGTAATTTCCAGCAGTGACCCTCACTTACTAAAATTAGATATCTCAATCAATTTAAATACAAATTTAGCAAAGAAAGTTGCCAAAGTTTGTTAATATGATTTAACAGAACCTAAGTGATTTGCTCGTATTTCTAGGCATTTCGAATCAGTAATCAACTCCTTAATTACATCATGATTCGCAGTCCCCGAAATAGTGGATACATGTTCACTAATTTGATCATAACTTAAGCAAACGTATTAGAAATCACGCAAACTCAGATCCTACGGTTTCCTTATTTAATGGAAACAAAATCCAAGTTTATTTTTGTGTTTAAACAATTTAAAAAGGGTCGAAAATAATCACTAAAAAATACGAAAATGAAATGCGAGAAAATTTCCGCAAACCCTTACGAACCCAAGTCGCCTTAGGTTTATGGATCGTATCCAAAACCTCCAACCTGGCTTTGATACCACTTGAAAGATATGGTGAAATCTTTAGGCGCATCACGGAAGCATGAGGATTGCATCGTGTGCGATCGGGAGCGACTCGTCGTACTAGTTGCTTGATGCAACGGAATTTAAAAAAATTTCATGCAATGAAACCACTTGATCCAATAACACTTCTCGGATCATTTCATCTAAACCATAAACAAGTATTAGGGTTACATCTTGAAGCGTAGTTGCTATCGAGTCTCTAAACGAAGAGACCTCCTATCTCAAGTCCGATCCGACGGAGGAGATGCTTGCGAATGTGTTGATGAAACACGTGCTCCTCGCAATCCATGTTGATGATCTAAGCATCGAATCTTCTGATCTCAACACACAAGAACCGACGTCTTCTTCACGAGCGAGACGTACCGAAGTAGATGGAGATCCACGAGCAAATGATCTGGCATCATAACGACGGCGCTGCGACGATGGAGACTCTCTTTAGGGCATCCATAGTGGACGACCATATGAGAGAGAGAGGGCGTGTAGAGAATGAGAGAGAGAGAGAGAGAAGTTGTTCACAACTTGTTTGTTGTGTTGTTGTAACCAAGAAGAGCAAGGGGTGCCTCCCCTTTTATAAATATTTTGGGATCCATGAATCTCAATCCATGGGTAATACAAATCCAATGGCTCACATTGATTTGTATTTCTTTTAATGGCCAAGATTTTATTGGTAAAAAACAACAACAGTTAACTTAATTTAGATTAAATGTATATTGATAACTCAATATGATTTAATCCCAAATTAAATCAATCAAGTATGGAGATTATGGAATGAAGATTGCCTCCTTCCATAATATGGGATTTGGTGGCAATCTCATGTAATCTCATGATATCTCATGAGATTACATTATTCCATGGAAATCTCCAAGATTTACAACAACACTTGTTGTAAATTGTTCAACAAAAATAATTCATAATTATTTTGTGAATATTGCAATCTTGCCATTGAAAAATTGTGAATTACATTCACAACCCAAAATAATTTGTGACTTACATTTTCAATTAATTGTCCAATGTGAATCCAATTCACATCAACATTTTGTTGGACATGCGAGCCCACGGCAAGCTATTATGCAATAAATATTATTGCAAATATAATTCCCTGATCTGAAATAAAGAATAAATAATTTGCATAATAGGTCCCTTAGTACAATTAGGGTTATGTACCATGGCCATCTTGATGATCATACAGCTGCTGATTCAAATATAGAATCATAGAGGCTGGTGCTTGGATGAAGATCTAAAGAGTTAGATTGAGGACTCATCAAGCACAATCAAATGATTGTTAAGAGATGATCTCCAACCTGAGTAGGAGATGACAATCCTTTCTCAGTTAGGCTGATATTTGACCGACCTCTTGATGCAGGTCCTCTGCATAGGAATAGAGATTCGGAGGTGTCAGATTAGTTAGGTCAAAGAGTTGACTTAACGAGATCGAGATAACCAAAGTCCTATATCGTATGCTGTCATGATATAGGCACGTATCCTCTGATTGGAGACAGATGTTTTACTATATGTCCTAGTATGTACATTTGGCAGACCAATAGGTTGATGACCTAATTAAGGTTTATACACCGACGCGTTGGTGTGCATATAAGGGCATATGAGTAATACGATCTCTCAAAGGGATCATGCAGGTTCATTACCAAACCGGAAGACATGAGCTCACTCATGAGATATTGGGAAGAATCAAATTCCATGCACTGTCGTCTCGCTTTGGAAGCTTGACTGAATATGTAGGTTTGATATATACTTTTGGAAAGTATATGATCAAGACCTAGGTATGATATATGCTTTTGGAAAGTATATGATCGATACCGACTCCCAATGATCGAATGAGAAAGTTAATGATAAAACTCTGAAGTAGACAGTGTAAAATTGATCTTATACTTCAGGTTTATTATGAGTCTTCCAGTATGCAGGATGTACAAGTATTGGGAATACCTGAGGGTGATGTGATCATAAATAATTGTATAACCATGACACTTCCATTCCTAGGGAGTGATGAAATGGGTCTGGATTTTAGTGATTCCTCTCAGTAGAGAAGTAATCTGATCTTAGTCCAAATATTGGACATTGATCTGAATGTGATTCTGATTCTGATTCAATGAGAAGATTAGATTTGCGGTCTTGATTTAATCAAGCATCTATGGGAGGCTGGAGATCTGGATTTGAGATGTGATCTCAATATCCAAGTCACTATACGTGGATCAATACAATCACCCTGTCCTTATCTCCAAGTATTCGCGGAGAAAGCGCATTATCCTTGAAAGAGTTCATGGATAATTCTATTGTTGATATATGTATCCGAGCAATGAGAAAATGGATATCTAAATGTGATTTAATTATCATTAATAATATGAATTTGATTCGTATTATAAGGAGTGTTATCTTAGATAATTAAATGTGATTTTATTATCAAAGATGTGAATAATGTGAATGTGATTCATATTATTTGGGCACATGAGAATAGAGATCCAAGATGATTAAATGTGATTTAATTATCATGGATATGAATAATGTGGATAACACTATCCATATTATTCAAAATATATTATAAATGTGATTTATAATGTATTAGAGAGAGCTAATTATAATTTATATTTGTTAATTAATTATTGATGTGTAATGGATAAACATTGTGTAATTAATTGAAAATGTAAGTTATATTTTGTTTTGGGTTGTGAATGTGATTTACAATTTTCCAATGGCAAGATTGCAATATTCTCAAAATTAATTATGAATTATTTCTGAAGAATAAATCACAACAAAAGTTGTTGGAAATTTTGGGAGAAATCCATGGAGATATGCAATCTCATGATTTTGCATGAGATTTCCTCCACCATAACAAGATGGTGGACGGCTACACATTCCCACAAGGAATGTGGTAGCCGTCCACCCCTTTCCCTATGGGGAGTGATCTCCATGCTAATATCTCCTTAATTGCTTGATCTAATTTAGGATTGAATCACATTTGATGTGTCAAATATATTTGATTTAAATTAGATTATTAGTTGTTGGCTTTTACCAACAACAATCTTGACCATTGGATTAGACATAAATCAATCTCATCCATTGATTTTATATGTCCCATGGATTGAGATCCGTGGATCCCAAAAACCTATAAATAGAGAGGCATACCATGCTCTCAAGGGCTATGCTATTGAAGCACATCTCTCTCTCTCTCTCTCTCTCTTTCTCTCTACACGCCTACTCTCTCTCCCTCTCATATGGCCGTCCACCATGGATGCCCTAGAGGGAGTCTCCATCACCGCAGCGTCGTCGTTATGCTGCCCGATCATTTACTCTTGGATCTTCATCTCCTTCGGTGCGCCTCGCTAGTGGAGAAGACGTCGGATCTCGTGTGTCGAGATCAGGAGATCTGCCGCTTGGATCATCAACATGTTTTGCGAGAAACACGTAATTCATCCCTACGCTCGCAAGCGTCTCCTCCATCGGATCGGACTTGAGACAGGAGGTCTCTTTGTTTAGAGACTCGATCGCAACCACACTACAAGAGGTAATGCTATTACTTGTTTGTGGTTTAGACGAAATGATCTGAGAAGTGTTCTTGGATCATGTGGTTTCGGCGCATGAAAATTTTTTTAAATTCCGCTGCATCGAGCAACTAGTGTGACTAGTCGCTCCTCATTGTATTCAATACGACACTCGCGCTTCCGTGATGCGCTTGAGGATCTAACCATATCCTTCACATTTAATTAACAAATGTTAATTGAAAATTGCTCTCTTTTATATATTATAAATTACATTTATAATATATATGATTAATATGGATAGTGCTATCTACATTATTCATATCCATGATAATTAAATCACATTAAATCATCTTGGATCTCTATTCTCATGTTCCCAAATAATGTGAATCACATTAACATTATTTACATCTTTGATAATTAAATCACATTTAATTATCTAAGATAACTTTCTTTATAGTATGAATCAAATTCATATTATTCATGATAATTAAATCACATTTAATTATCCAAGATAACTCTCCTTATAATATAAATCAAATTCATATTATTCATGATAATTAGATCACATTTAATTATCCATTTTCTCAATGCTCGGATACTTATATCAACAGTGAAATTATCCTAAACTCTTTCAAGGATAACTCGCTTTCTCTGCGAATACTTGGAGATAAGGACTTGAAAATTGTATTGTTCCACATATAGTGACTTGGATATTAAGATCACATCTCAAATCCAGATTTTGCGGACCTCCCATAGAGGATTGATTAAATCAAATCTGTAGATTTAATCTTCTCATTGCATATGAATCACATTCATATCAATGTCCAATATTTGGACCAAGATCAAATCACTTCTCTACTGAGAGGAGTCACTAAAATCCAGACCCGTTTCATCACTCCCTAGGAATGGAAGCGCCATGGTCATACAATCATTTTATGATCACATCACCCTCAGGTATTCCTAATATATGTACAATCTGCATACTGGAAGACCCAGAATAAACCAGAAGTACAAGATCAATTTTACACTGTCTACTTCAGGGTTTTATCATTAAGTTTCTCATTCGATCATTGGGAGTCGGTATCGATCACATACTTTCCAAAAGCATATATCATACCTAGGTGTTGATCATAAACTTTATAAAAGCATATATCAAACCTTACAGATTCAATCAAGCTTCCAAAGCGAGACGACCGCGCGTGGAATTTGATTCTTCTCAATATCTTATGAGTGAGCTCATGTCTTTCAGTTCAATAATGAACCTGTATGATCCCTTTGAGAGATTGTATTACTCATATGCCCTTATATGCACACCAACGCATCGGTGTATAGACCTTGATTAGGTCATCAACCTATTGGTCTGCCAAATGTACATACTCAGACATATAGTAACACATCTGTCTCCGGTCAGAGGACGCGTGCCTATATCGTGACAACATATGACATAGGACTTTGGTTATCTCGATCTCATTAAGTCAACTCTTTGACCTAACTTATGTAACACCTCCAAATCTCTATTCCTATGTAGAGGACCTGCATCAAGAGGTCGGTTAGATTCAGCCTTTAGGGAAAGGATTGCCGTCTCCTTCTCAGGTTGGAGATCCTCTCTTAATAATCATTTGACGGTGCTTGATGAGTCTTCAATCTAACTCTTTAGATATCCATCATAGCACCAACCTCTATGATTCAATAATTGAATTAATTGTTGTATGATGATCAAGATGGCAATAGTACATAACCCTAATTGTACTAAGGAACCTATTATGCAAATTTGTTATCATTTCAGATCAGGGAATGATATTCGCAGTAACATTTATTGCATAATGGCTCGTCGTGGGCTCGCATGTCCAACACCTTGAGTTCGACCTTGTACGTTATACAAGAAAATTAAATTGCAATTTTCTCTTGTTATATTTTCTTCATTTATTTTGGCTTGAGAATCAAATAAATTTTTGCTTGATGCTTCTTTGGGTTGCGACAACCACAATCCCATTATGAATAATTCATTCATATAAAAACCCGAATTTTATCCCTCAATAACATGGTAGGTAATTTCCTTGAGGTCTTCTTGGATGATTTCTCGGTCTACAAGGATAGTTTTGACACATGTCTTACTCATTTAGTCCGAGTGCTTCAGCATTGCTGTGAGGTAAACTTAGTGCTCTCATGGGAGAAGAGTCACTTTATGGTGACTAATGGAATTGTACATGGCCACATTATCTCCAAACATGGTATGAAGGTTGACCTGGCTAAGATTGATGTGTTCTCCAAGCTAGAGCCGCCGTAGAATTTGAAGCCGTTAAGGTCATTCCTAGGTCGCGCTGGATTTTATAGGTGGTTCATTAAGGCTTCAACAAGATCACCATACCTATGACCGAGCTTCTGTGTAAGGAGAGTGAGTTTATAGTTGATGAGAAAGTTCTCCTTGAATCTCATGAGATGAAAGACATTGTTACTAAAGCTCCCATCCTTCATCCACCTGATTGGTCTTTTCCCTTTGAAATCATGACAGACGCCCCAGCCTATGTAGTTGGAGTTGTTTTAGGATAGAGAAGGGATGGGATAATATTTGCCATACACTATGCTAGCAAGACTATGGATGAAGCGCAATGCAATTATATAGTTATAGAGAAGGATATGTTAGCAGTGGTGGTTGCTTTAGAAAAGTTCCATTCATACCTACTCGATTCACATGTTATTGTTTACACGAATCAAATTGTCATACGGTACTTACAAGAAAAGAAGGATGCCAAACTATGTCTTATTAGATGGGTAGGAGTTTGATTTAGAGATTTGATATAAACCTGGAGTAAAGATTGTTGTGGTAGATCACCTTTTCGGATCACAGATGCATAGTCCTATGAGAAAACACTTCTGATTTATGAGACCTTTCTAGATGAGGCTATTTTGTCTGTTGCCTCACTCCCATGGTACGCTGATGTTATGAACTATCTTGTCTCCAAGAAAGTTCCATAAGATTAGCTGAAGCACAAGGTCGACAAATTCATGTCAGAGATTCATTTTTACCAATGGGAGGATCAATACCTATTTTGTGAGGGTGTGGATTGTATATGGAGGAGGTGCATTTCTCAGGAGGAATACAATAGTGTGCTTGAGAATTGTCATAGATTAGAGTCTAGTGGGCATCATTTGGGGAAGCGCATGACAACAAAGGTTTTACAATGCAACCCATGGTGGCTAACTCTATTTTAGGATGCTACATATTATATTCGAGGCTAAACTGATTATCAAAAAATGGGAGGAACCATCGGTTCCAAAGATACCATGCGCCTCTAAGATATATCAAGATTTCAGATGTTTTTGATGCTTGGGGCATAAACTTCATGGACCCATTTCCTCTCAGTCAGGGATTTCAACACATCCTGCTTACTGTGGATTATGTTAGTTGTTGAGTGGAGGCGATCCCCACCCATGCCGCTGATAGTCGTATGGTTTGTTCCTTTCTCAAGGAAAACATTATTGCATGGTTCGGGATCCCCAAGATACTTATTTCATATGGGAGAAGACATTTTATCAATAGAGAGGTCAGAAAGCTTGTGAAGGAGTATGCCATAGTGTTGGGCATGCGAGCCCATGACGAGCCATTTTGCAATAAATGTTATTGCAAAATATTATTCCCTAATATGAAATGAAGAATAACTAATTTTCACAATAGGTCCCTTAATACAATTAGGGTTGCATACCATGGCCATCTTGATGATCATACAGTTATTGATTCAATTGTTGAATCATAGAGGCTGGTGCTTGGATGAATATCTAAAGAGTTTTATTAAGGAGTCATCAAGCACCGTAGAATGATTATTAAGAGATGATATCCAACCTAAGTAGGAGATGGCAATGCTTTCTCTAATGGGTTGATATCTAACCAACCTCTTGATGTAAGTCCTCTGCATAAGAGTAGAGATTCGGAGGTGTTAGATAAGTTAGGTCAAAGAGTTGACTTAACAAGATCGAGATAACCAAAGACCTATGTCATATGCTGTAATGATATAGGCACGCATCCTATGAACATACGAATGTTTTGCTATATGTGAGTATGTACATTTAGCATAACGATAGGTTGATGATCTAATCAAGGTATATACACCAACGAGATGGTGTGCATACAAGGGCATATGAGTAATACAATCTCTCAAAGGGATCATACAGGCTCATTTACTGAATCGGAAGAAATGAGCTCACTCGTGAGATATTGTGATCAAATTCCATGCACAATCATCTCGCTTTGGAAGCTAGACTGAATTTGGAGGTTTGATGTATGCTTTTGGAAAGTATATGATCACTATCTAGGTATGATATATGCTTTTGGAAAATATATGATCGATATCAACTCCTAATGATCAAATGAGAAACTTAATGATAAAACTCTGAAGGAGACAATCTAAATAAGATCTTAAACTTCATGTTTATTCTAGGTCTTCTAGTATGCATGATGTAAATTTATTATGAATACCTGAGGGTGATGTGACCATAAATGATTGTATAACCATGACGATTCCATTCTGCGGGAGTGATGAAATAGTTCTGGATTTTAGTGACTCCTCTCAATAGAGACGTAGTCTAATCTTGGTGCAAATGTTGGACAATGATCTCAGTATGATTCAGATGCAATAAGAAAATTAGATTTACAGTTTTCATTTAATGAAATATCTGTGGGAGGTCCCTGAGTTCTAGATTTGATATATGATCTCAATATCCAAGTCACTATATGTGGAACACACAATTACCCTGTCCTTATATCCAAGTATCCGCGGAGAAAGCGTATTATCCTCGAAAGAGTTTAAGGATAATTTCATTGTTGATAATGTATTCGAGCATTGAGGAAAACTAGTAATTAAATGTGATTTAATTGTCATGAATAATATGAATTTGATTCATATTATTTGGTCATAGAAGGAAAATTATCTAAGATAATTAAATGTGATTTGATTATTAAAAGGTGTGAATAGTGTGAATAAGATTCATATTATTTGGGAACGTGAGAATACCGATCTAAGATAATTAAATTTGATTTAATTATCATGGATATGAATAATGTGGATAGCACTATCCATATTAATCATATATATTATAAATATGATTTATAATATATAAAAGAGAGCTTTTTGTAAATAACATTTACAATTTAAATCTTGATGCGAATTGGTTTCACATCGGATAATTAATTGAAAATGTAATTTAAATCTTATTTTGGGTTGTGGATGCGATTCACATTTTTCCACTGGCATGATTGGTATTTCACAAAATAATTAGGAATTATTTTTGTGAGACAATTTGCAATAAAAGTTGTTGCAAAATTTGGAGATTCTCGTGAGATATGCAATCTCATGAATTAATAAAAGGAGGCTCCCCTTCCTATTAGGGATAGGGGACGATCACCAAGTTCTATTAGGATTTGTGGCCGTCAACCCCCCTTTGTGGAAGGTGTCTAGCCTCCTTCCTATTTCTCCAAGATAAATTGATTTAATGAAAATTAATTTATATCGATTATTATTCAATATAATTAATTAAATTAAATTAACTCTTGTATTGTTTTTAACAATAAAATTATGGCCTTTGAAAGAAACACAAATCAATTTCCACCATGGGATTTGTGTTGTCTATGGGTTGAGATCCATGGACTCCCAAAATATTATATAAGAAGAGGCAACCCCAAATATTCGTTAGAACACAACATTATATGCTCTCTCCCTCTCTCTCTCTACATGCCAAGCCTCTCTCTTTCTCTCTTCCTTAGAGTGGTTGTCCACCCTAAACCCTAAAGAGGGTTGTCATCGTCACCACGCCATTGTGCTACCGATTCGATCGTTCATAGATCTTTTTCTCCTTCGGTGCATCTTGCTTGTGAAGAAGACGTCGGATCTCGTGAGATGAGATCAGGAGATTCACTGCTGGGATCATCATAATGGATTGCGAGGAGATCGTAAGCATCTCCTCAGTTGGATCGGACTTGAGACATGAGGTATCTTACTTTAGAGACTCGATTGCAACCACATTTCAAGAGGTAACCTTAATACATGCATGTGGTTTAGATGAAACAATCCGAGAAGTGTTATCGGTCATGTGGTTTCATCGCTTTTAAATTTAAAATTCCGCTACCCCTAGAAACTAGTGCGAGTAGTCGCTCCTGATCGCATATGATGCGATCTCCATGCTTTCATGATGCGCTTAAGATTTTCTCCATAACCTTCACATCGAGCATAGAGTTGCATCTCCTTACCACCCACAACAACTTGGCTGAGATTTCTAATAGGGAGATCAAGACGATACTTAGAAATGTGTACGTACAGATAGGAAGAATTAGTCCTTGATGCTTGATTCAGTTCTATGGGCTTATCGAACGACATACAAGTCTCCATTAGGTATGTCTCCCTATAGATTTGTCTATGGAAAGCCTTGCCACTTGATAGTTGAGCTTATTCACAAATCATTATGGGTATTCCATGTATGCAATTTGGATTATGAGAAAGCATACCAGAGTAGGAAAGTGGATTTGAATATATTGCTGTAATTCTGAGATTTCGCCTATGACAACTCCCTTATGTATAAGGATAAAGTCAAGCGTTGGTATTATAGACATGCTAAAACAAAAACTTTCTCCCATGATCATAAAGTTTGGTTGTTTGATGCGAAATTGAAGTTGTTCTCAGGCAAACTCAAAAGTAAATGGTCAAGATTGTTCATTGTTAGAGCTATGTGTGACAATTACAGGATTGTAATATCTGGATTGTCATCTAATGCACGACCATTTGTTTTTAACGGACAATTGCTGAATCCTAGATCATGATACATTCCTGCCCGTGGTAGATTCCTTCCATTTAGTATCAGATGATGATCCTTTGACATCTTCTACATCTGATACATGAGCTGATATTCTCTTGTATATATTCCTTTCTTTTTATTCTTTCATCTTCCATTCTTTACCATTCACCTCTTTTCTGTGTGTGTGTGCTATACTTAGGATGTACTCTATCCTAAGTATAGGGGAGGTGAATGACTCGAGTTGTTCCATTTTCATTCTGTTTCATCACTCATGTTGTTTCTTATACTCAGCGATCCCTCACCCTAAGTATAGGGGGAGTGATGTCGTTCATTTCTTTCTTTTCATTTTTTATTTTATTTCATTCTTATGTTCCCTCGCATGTCCTTCAACTTGTTGATATTCTTTTTCTATACTTAGGGATCTCTTACCCTAAGTATAGGGGAGGAAAAGTCGAGTCATTGAGTTCATTCATTCTTTTCCTTGATTTCCCCATTTGTACAATGTTCTATACTTAGAATTATTTGATCCTAAGTATAGGGGGGATCACCGACTTCTCTTATTTTCATTTCGTTCTTTGAGTTGTTGTAGCATAGGATTCTTTTCGCTTTTCAATACTTAGCAAGAGTTATGTCTTTGTTTTCACTTCTTTTACTATGAGGACATAGTTTGAGCTATGTATAGGGGATGTTGTATATATTGTATACTTTAGCCATAACTCGTACTTTTGTTTCTCAACAATATGACTATTATTTGGAAAAAGTTTTGAAAAATGATTTGTAAAATGATTTGCAAAAATCTTTTGTAAAAAGTTTTGAAAATTTATTTTATAAAATATTTTATAACATTTTTATGAAATTGTTTGTAAAATGACTTGTAAATTATTTTTATATCAAAATAATTTACAAGTCATTTTATAAACCATTTGTAATTTTTTAATTATTTTTCTGTACAAAATTTTGTAAAATTATTTGAAAAATTGTTTTGTTTGTAAAATGACTTGTAAATTATTTTGTATCAAATTTATGTATATTGTACAAAATATTTGTAAAATTTTTGAAAAATAAATGTTTGCAAAAACCTTGTTGTCAATTTGTTTGTAAAATTATTTGTAAAATGTTTGTAATGAAAAGCATTTGCAAAACCTTTGTGAAATCTTTTGTAAATGTTTGTAAAATCTTTTGTAAAATGATTTGAAAATATTTGTAAACTTTTTGTAAAATTATATTGTCTCGTGGTATAGAAATTATGGGATGTATCTGTTTGTTGTAAAATCCAAGTGTGTATAAAAGCTGTAATTTCTTCTGTAAATTAAATTCTTTGTTGTATATAAAATTCTGTTATACAGTTTGTTTTTTTACATGTAAATAAAATTCTCTTGTAAAATAAAATCTTTTATAAAACTTGTACAACACTTGTATTTATAGATGTATAAAACCTTGTAGATATGTACATAATCCTTATTAACTCTTGTAAGCATATTCAATCCACTAACTCTTTACTTCTTATTTAAAAAAAATAAATTAAAATTCCTAAAATCCATAAAATTTGCATAACCCTTTGAAAAACCTTTCAAAAAAATATGTTTTAATTTTTTCTTTTTTTTTATATAAAAAAAGAATAAGATTTTGTTGCATTTGCATGTGTATTTTTCAGAATGGTATTGGCATTTAAACTATTCTAGAATAAAACCAAGAATGGATCTTGGTTAAGACCTTAATCCACTTAATTTCAGATGAACCTTATAGGAACTGGATTTAGGGCTTTCCCGGTTAAAGGGCTTAATTCTTTGAGTTCATAATGTTTTTGTTCACATGTCATCTTGATTGGTTTAAGTAGAATATTTAACAACACACGCATGAACCTTTTAGACAATGACTTAACTTGGACGAGCACTCTAAACATATTTTAGCATAGATGAGGTGGCGAGGAGGCAGAATCCTTTAGCTTGGGGAAATGCGCGAGTGGAAACATTCATAGCCACAATAAGTGGCCAGTGTGTCTCAACCTAGTCTAGTTGTGCTGACGTCTAATGACACGATGTTGTGGGTTGTAATAAAGCTTCAAAAGAGGGATAGTCTACTGGATCAAGAAGAAAAACTCCTTATGTACATGTTGTACCTTTGCATATATACACTAGAAAAAAGATAAAAAAAACCATCATAAGAAAGCCATATGTTTCAAAGTCTTATATCAAGGAGCTTCAAAAGAGAGATAGTCTACTGGCTCAAGAAGAATAACTCCTTATGTACATGTTGTACCTTTGCACATATACATTAGAAAAAAGATAAAGAAACCATCATACGCAAGGCATATGTTTCAAAGTATTATATCAAGAAGCCTGCAACTGGAGACTTGGCTACACTGGTCAAGCTCCAAGAATATATGACTACACTGGCCGCAATCCATTCTCTTCTCCACCCCTCTTCTTAAGCTAGTTGTACTTGAACTTAGAAGGGAATACCCCACTCCTCAAGGAAAGAGTAGCTAGATTGGGGAATTAGGGTTACCTTGTTAGAGGAGACTATTTCTTTTCCATTTCTGAAGTGGGGATATATATTTCTGTTTGACAATGCAAGAAAAGATTCATAGTTGTAAGAGTTTGCATATGTAGACTTGTTCTGACCAGACTATTAAGGCGACATGAACATAAAATTGTGGAAATTGAGGGTTGTTGAGTCTTAAATCCTAATCCCAATAAAGTTCTGCCGAACTAATAATCGAAAGGTCTGACCGAGCTCCATACTTCGATTTTATGAAGAAAAGTTTAATAACCACTATTGTTCAAAGTTCTTTAAATTTCATTTATTCTTTTTCTTTTAGTCACTTATTCTTCAAATAAGTGTTTGCTAAAGGACTAGCAAAGGTAAAGCATAGGGGGATGATGAATCTACATTTCATCATTCTTATTCATTTATTTTAGCTTAAAATCCTATATAAAACAACTGTAAATATTGATAAATCTCTCCTTTTACTCATCCTCATTCTTGTATAAATATTGTATATTTATCACTATTTCAACCTAAAATAAAAAAACTGAAATAAAGGAAAATTTAAAAAAACCGAAGACTATATATATGAAATAAATACAGACTAACTTTGACCTCGAGAGAAGGTCAAGACTTGACCTGATCGACAAGGAATAAAGTAGGGGAAGATAATTCCTAATCAGCAAAATAATTAAGAAAACCAACTCTCATATGTGCATATCCATCAATTGTATATCACTGTATATATTACATATCCCACACGTTAGTTTATCACCAAACTCACTCCAAATAAAATTATTTTCTTCTTGGAACTTGTACATAAAAATAAGTTGTAAATATTAAAAATAATCGCAAAGAAGAATCATTGTAAAGTTTGTAAATAACAACATTTTGAAAAAGCCACAAAGCTCAACTTGTCAGATTAATATATTCTCAACAAAAACTCAAAATAAACCAAGCTCACTTTCATTACACTTCAAATTAAATAATCTTTAAAATGGATTTGGTTTCATAAAAAGCAAAATTAAGATCTGAAATATGGCCTTTTGTGGTGTTATTGTATATTATGCCTATGTATATTATTTCTGTATATTTATTTTCCTTGTATTTTTTGTGTATATTATATATTTATCAACTTGTATATATTGTATTTGATTTATATAAAATACAAATAAAAATAACTAACTCAAAAATAAATAAAAATAATAAAATCATTTATATATTGTATATGTATCACTATGTATATTGTTGAATACCCCTATTTATTTATCCTAGTAAACAATTTAATAAAAATAAAATAAAAATATAGTTAAAATCCTTGTAAAATGTTGTAAAATAATAAATTACTGAATTATATGTATATTTGCAAAAATAGTATATTAAAAATCCAAGTGTTGTATATATATATACTTATGAATAAAAGGTTTTGTGTATTTTTACCTATGTATGTAACTTATTTCATTCATTAAAAATCACCACAAATAAGCTAATTTAATTACTAACATCCTTTATTTTAAAACTTTTATATTTGAATTCATTTCATTTTATTTTTAATTAACTTAATTTTTGCCTATTTTGTCATTTTCTTATTTTTATCCTACTCGGGCTGTGCTCCCATTGGTTGACCAGGGTCTGTAGACCCGGGTCAACTCTCCATCTTCCAAGCAACCCATGTGTTTTGTTCACCGGACCTATTTCCACACATGCTCCAGTCACTAATTCCATCCACATTCTTCTCCGATCTTTCAGCCTAATTAACTAACTTCATCTCCCAACAATCAATTCCATCTTTCACTCCTCGGTTCACGTGGTTTTTAAATTTCAAAATCATCGAACACCAACACCTATTTTTAGCATCAGAATTTCCCCCACGTCGGTCGATCGGTTTTCCTTGTGATTCTTCGCTCGAAATTGGTCACCGATGAGTGGTGTAGTGACAATGCATTACCTCCGCAATTGGGAGTGCGAGAAATAGCCTTGGAGATGCGATCCAACTTACATTGCTGGAGCATTGCCAACATCCCACTTCTTCACGCTACTTCACCCAGACCGAGGCCTTGAATCCCTCCGTTTATTTGTTGGTTTGATTAGACTAGTTCTGCTTTCTTTTCATTTTAAATTTCGTACTTAATTCGAGTCAGGGATAAAGCATTTCATCATTCATCTTCGCTCTAATCTTCTTGATTGGAGCTCTATTACCACCGGTCTCTTCTCCGATCCTTCGACCATATTCACTTCGACCTTCTCCACCTTCCTTCGCATTCTGGACCTCCAGATCATCCATGGTCTGGATCTCTGACTCATCTCCGATTGCCATCCGCTAGAGTCGAATCATTCGCCCCCATTTAAGCTTTGTTTGTTGATAATAACACTGCCGGAGTCCCGTCTTAGAGAAAGGGAATTCTTTGAGGTGCGTAGGGCTCAACTAGAGCTGAGATTAAAGACATGGATCTTCATTATTGATCATCAACCAACCGGAGCTCCAAGACCTTGATCGCCCACCATAGAACATCATTGACACTTCAGATAGATAGAGGAGAACTACAAGAAGCTTCACCGACAATCAAAAGGAGCCCCGGAGGAGGATCGACTGAGATCCAAGTGATTGAATCTCGCTGGAGCAAAGATTCATCTGTGTTTTTCCAGCCATAATCAGCGACGTCAGATGAACACCACAATCCCAGATTACATTTGAATCATCGATAGAGCCCCAAATCTCAACGTAGAACAAGATTTCCAAATCATCCCAGATGTCCACGCA
The DNA here is from genome assembly GCA_037367405.1 of Ottelia alismoides. Classification (NCBI taxonomy): domain Eukaryota; kingdom Viridiplantae; phylum Streptophyta; class Magnoliopsida; order Alismatales; family Hydrocharitaceae; genus Ottelia; species Ottelia alismoides. The sequence continues at coordinate 973,575 of JAZKJV010009139.1, read as the reverse complement.
CATCTGTTAGATCAGAAGCAAGGGCGCATCTCAACCATCCCCTCCTCCACGTGGACTAGTGATGATTTTACATTTTTACCATTGCTCTTTTTTTTATTTTGAAAATAAGATCTTTTGGGACATGTGTTAGAACCTTTGTGCTTGAATAATTGCATTCTTATGCTTGTTGTTCATTCTATTTTTACGTGTGTCCTTTTTGAATTAAAGAACGTGCATTGAACATGACTTACTAGAAATTTTGCAATAAAAGCCTTGCATTTTCTTATTAATATTTGGTCGGACTTAATTAATCACATTAATGTCCATGCCAGCGTGACTCATGTGTGCTAGCATGAGCTTTTTGTGTAAAAATTACAATTCCACCCCTGAATTTATTTGTATTGTTCTGTATTTAGTCCTAGAAATAACATTTCTTTACAAATAGGCCTCTGTTCATCTAGCTTTTGAACTGATTGTTAGTTGTGTTAAATAAATAGCTAGTTGCGCTTAAATTTCCATACAAATCAATTTAAGCTCATCTTAGTCACATTGATCTCCAGTAAATTTTGTCTCGCATTCTTTTATTTTCATTATATTTAATAATTTAAAATTCACAAAAATATTCCCTATTCCATTAGATAATTAATAAAAAATTGGAAAAATCTTTTGAAAAATTCTAAAAAAGTTTGTGTTTGCGTGTTTTTATATTTTTTATTTTCTATATGAATTTCATTTTCTATATCTTTATAAAACTAAAAAATCACAAAACATTTAAAACACTAAAAACTTTATATTAAATCACATAAATCCAAAAAAAAGCTTCATAAAATTGCTTTATGGAAAAATTAAAAAAAATCATCTTTGATTATTTATATATATTTTCTCCATTTTAGATTTTATTTCTTATTTTAAAAAATAAAAAAGCAACTGCATTTTCTGCTTGCTTGGTTTCCTATATTTAATTAATTTGAAAACCCTAAAAAAATCTAAAAACCCTCTAAAAATCACATAATTAGTACAACAACATTAGTAACCCAAAAAGAATTTTAGTTGAATTTTCTGATCATATTTGCTATAATCTAAAGATAAAAAAGATCAATTTCTTTGTATTTTCTTTTTAATCATTTTATTTATTTTCTCTTATAAAAAATATAAAATCATTTTCAAATTTGAAAATCACAGAAAATAAAATAGGAAAACCATTTAAAAATATAAAAATTAAAAAATCCATAAAAATTAAAAAGATGTAAAATCCACAAAAACCATGGCAGTTTGCTTAAAGATTCTGTTTTCTTTGATTTCATTACTTGCCTTTGATTTAAATAACCTTCAGGACATTTGTAGCCCCCCCCGAGTTCGATCTTGTACGCTATACAGGTAAATAACTAGCAAAATTTCTCTTGCTTATATTTGATTGATTTATTTTTGGTTTGAGAATTAAATGTATTTTTTTGTTGAGGGATAATTAGGATTGCATGGACACTTGATTATTCTATTAAAACCATGACAATCCCTGTTCAATGGCCTTTGGGTTGAATGTATCCGATACGTGATAGATCTTGCTTTGTGCTCTCACCATATCTATCTCGATCATGACATCAGACCTTCTATAGAGTTTCAACGTAGGTCGAATCTGATTTTACGAGATGTTGTCAAGAAAGAGATTATGAAATGGTGCGACGTAGGGTTCATTTATCCCATTTCCAACTCTATATGGGTTAGCCCATTACATGTTGTCCCGAAGAAGTCGGGAATTCAGATGATCAAGAATGAGAGTGGAGAGGAGATTCCAAAGAGAGTAACCACATCGTGGCGGGTGTGGGTTGATGTCAGGAAATTGAATGCCACAACGAAGAAGGACCACTTCCCTATTTCTTTTATAGACTAGGTCATAGATAGGTCGGTAGGGAAGGAGTACCTCTATTTCATTGATGGTTACTTCGGATACAACTAGGTTACTATTGCTCGTGAAGATCAGGATAAGACTACCTTTACATGTCCCTTTGGCACCATGCTTTTAGAGATACGCTCTTTGGTTTGTGCAATGTACCTGATACATTTGAGAGGTGCATGCTTTCCATTTTTGTAGACAAGGTAGGTGATTTTTTTGAGGTCTTTATGGATGATTTTCGATATATGGTGAGTCCTTTGATGATTATTTAGTGCACCTATACCGGGTTCTTCAGAAATGTTGTGAGGTGAATCTCATTTTATCGTGGGAAAAAAGCCATTTTATGATAAAAAATGGGATTGTGTTGGAGCATGTCATCTCAAAGTGAAGCATGGAGGTTGACTTTGCCAAGGTGGATGCCATCAAGCATCTTGATCCACCAACAAATACCAAGCAGTTACGGTCTTTTCTAGGGCACATCGATTTCTGCCGATGACTCATTCAAGCTTTCTCTAAGATTTCTCGACCGTTAGCTGGCTCATTAGGTGAAGACATCGAGTTATTGGTAGATGACAAATGTCTTCGTGCCTTCCTTACATTAAAGGAGATGATTATTAGTGCTCCTGTCCTATAACCACATGATTGGTCTCTTCCTTTTGAGACCATGATAGATGCTTTAGACTTTGCAGTTGGGGATGCGTTAGGACAGAGGAGGAATGGACATCCTGTTGCCATCCACTATTCACGACGGACTTTAGATGATGCTCATCACAATTACACAGTAACAGAAAAGAGATGCTAGCAGTGGTATTCACATTGTACAAATTCAGATCATATCTTCTTGGTTTGAAAAGTATAGTATATATAGATCATTCATCTATTAGATACTTGATGGAGAAGAAGGATGTTAAGGCACATCTTCTTAGATGGGTTCTTTTACTTCAGGAATTTGATTTGGATATAAGTACAAACCTAGGATAAAGAACATGGTAGTTGATCACCTCTCCCGATTACAAATAGAGCAACCTTTAGTTGAGTACACGCTAGAGATTACATAGAGGTCTCCATATGAGAGTATCTTTGCAGTTACAAAGCTTCCATGCTATGCAGACATTGTGATCTTTTTGGTTACACAGAAAAGTCAACAGGATTGGTCGAAGAATTGAGTTGACAAGCTAGTTTCCGAGGCACAATACTATTACTGGGAGGATCTGATTCTTTTCATGAGGGATTAGATTATGTATACAAGCGATGTATTCCTCAGGAGGAATACAATAGTGTCCTCACCTTGTGCCATTCTTTAGAGATAGGGGGACATCATTCAGGGAAGAGGATAACACAGAAGGTACTTTTGAGCAGATTTTGGTGGCCTATTCTTACTAGAGATACATGCACGTTCATGAAGAGTTGCCCAGATTGTCAGAGAGGTAGGGAATGTCAGTGCTAGAGACGCGACGCCAATGCGACCCGTTATCATTTGTGAGATTTTTGATGCATGGGGCATAGATTTTATGGGACCGTTACCTTTGAGTGGTGTCTCTGAGTACATTCTTCTGGATGTAGATTATATTAGTATATGGTGGAGGATATTCCTGTGCGAACCGCTGATAGTAGTATAGTGTGAAGGTTCTTAAGGGAACATATCATTTCATGGTTTGATACTCCACATATTCTTATTTTTGATGGGTTAGCCACTTTATTAATAAGGAGGTGAAAAAGATAGTGAACAGTTATGGTATTGATCACTGAGTAGCTTCTCCTTACCACCCACAGATGAACAGCATGGCTGAAGTCTCAAATAGGGGGGGTGAAATCAATTCTTCAGAAATTAGTACGATCAGATCAGAAAAGCTGGTCACAGCTTCTAGACCAGGTTCTTTGGGAATATCATACTGCATATTAGACTCCCTTAGGCATTTCTCCTTCATATTGGTTTATGGGAAGCCATGCCATTTGCCCCTAGATATCATATACAAATCTGAATGGGCCATTAGAGAGATTTCACTTGATATGTAGAGAGCAATAATCAAGAGGAAGATTGAAATGAATGAGCTAGTAGAGATTTGAAATCAGGCATATGAGAACACCCTCATTTATAAGGACAAAATGAAAAGGTGGCACGACAGGCACATTCATCACAAGATCTTTGTCCCTGGTCATAAAGTCTGGTTGTTCAATGCACGATTGAGAATTTTTCCTGGCAAATTAAAAAGCAAGTGGGAAGGACCTTACACAGTCAGAATGGTTCATGAAAATGGAAGCATATCTACATCAGATGTATCTCCTAGTGTAGAACCATTCATTCGTGGAGACTACTGATCATCTGGCCCGATTTGAGGTGATCTACTATATACAAGACTCATGACTACTCTTCCACTTCATTTTGAACAGAGACTTGTGAGCCATTCAGATTTTAGAGTACACCATCACATGTATATTCTTCTTAGATCCCAATCATCCCAATTTTTTCCTGTCTTTATACTTAGGATATTAGATCCTCAGTATAGGGAGGACCGATTATCCATTGATTTGTGTTTTCGATTTTGATATTTTTACTTTTCTTTTATTTTTACTTGCTTTCCAATCACTGGCCCCAAATTTTGGCCACATTCTTTTTTATACTTAGGATGCCTGATCCTAAGTACAGGGGACCGAGTGTTTTTGTTTCTTATTTTTTCTTTTTTGCACCTTCATTTGTATATTCCTTACTCTCAGCCACCTCATTTTTGTCTTCCACTATACTTACGATGACCAGATCGTAAGTATAGGGGGGCAACTAACTTCTCGTTTATTCTTTTTCACCTACTTTTACTTAGCGTGAGTTATGTCCTCTTTCTTTTTTGATGCTATGAGGACATAACACAAGCTTAGTATATGGGGTCGCATATATATTGTATATATACTTTCTTAAATAAGTCATACTTTTATGTATTTTCTATATCTATAAAATCCAAAAAAAGTGCGTAAGGTTAATTTAATTTGAAATCTACTTATTTAATATTTATAAAATCCTTGTAAATAAGTAAAATATTTGTAGAATTCTAATAAAAATTCCTAATTGAAAATTTGTATCTAGAATATGTATTTAATATGTATAATATTGATTTAAAATCCTATTTATGAAAATATGTGTAAATAACTTAATATTTAAAAATTTTTGTATATAAAACTTGTAAAATACATTAGCTATTTAATTCAAATAAAATATTGGTAATTTATCTTGTAAAATTCTTATAAATATGCTTGTTTATAAAAATTGAAAATCCATAAAAAAATATAAAATCTTAAAATTCATAAAAACTGTAAAATCTTTAAAATTCATAAAATGAGTAAAATTTTGAAAATTGTACTTCACAAAATCATGGTTGCATTTTCATTATCATTTTTCAGGATAAGTTTGATTTCTCAAACTAAAGATTGGGAATAGTCTCAAGGATGGAGCTTGATTATGGCCTTTGACCGTCATTGTATGGAGCCTAGTCAGGAACTGGAATTTAGACTCTTCAGGTCTATGTCTTAAATCTGTGGGTTCCGTGAGACCATATTTGGGAATTCAACTTAAATTTGCCTAAGTAGAATGTGTCATCCGTTTAACTCTCCAACAGTGAACCAATTTTGGACACAAGCACTTTGCACTTAGCTCGACTTGCATGGGGTTGAGAAGGGAAGTTCATTTTAGTTGCGCATTTTGATAAACAGATCTGACCCATGATTAATTAGAGTCATCAGTGTAGAAGAACCGTGAAGATAGATCCATTTTATCAAAAAAGTTCATTAAAATTGGAGAGAGAGAGAAAATGAGAATAAGAATCTTTTCTCTCCTAGTTTACCCACACTTTAATATTTAACCATATAAGTGTGCCTGGGTCGAACTCGAGGAGGCAGAATATCAATACGACGGTTTTTGATGCAAGAAATAAATCTTGAGAAACTTTCACTATCTTCTTGGTTTTACAACTTAGTTAAGAAACGTTCAAAACTAACACAATCTTACAAAAATCAAAGTGAAGAAAATACTCGACAAAAATCTGTGAAAAAATACAAACAATGTTTATAGGGTAGTTGTGTAACTAACCCACAAAATTCAAAGAAAAATACAACAAGAATGGAGTCCAAAACACCCCTACAACCCAGGGGTACAAGTGTAAAGAAAAAGAATATTGTCTGTTACAATTTGGTCCATGGCAAGGACTAGTTTGCAAAGAAACTTAAATGTATTACATTTAGGTCCCTATCAAGGACCTAAATGTAATTATTGGAAAGTTCTGGAGCATATTGGAAGCTCTGGATTCTCACCCGAGTTTAAGTTGCAAATATTACACCCCTTCATTTTTGACGGTTGTGATTAGATTCTGGAATGTGATATGGGCCGTTCATCAAGGACACGTGTCAGCCAACTGTGCTGCGTGTTCATGAGGATGTTCTTCCCCAAAATGCGCGATTTTCTCCTCTATGGATCTCCAGCGATGGGTCGAAGTGCACGACCTCCTACAGGGCCAGGAGGGGATCGCCTATCCCCTCCGAGCTCACCTGCGGTGGGGGAGAGTCGATGAAGACGACGAAAGCTTTGTGAAGGCAACTGCTAGGGTTGAAACCCCAGCTAATTCTGTTTCTAATCAATGAAGATGATGATCTCTGAGGCTCTAGATGAAAGTATGATGAAGTTATGACTCCAGATAATGTCTTTGACCTGCAAATGAATACGAATGTGCTCGATTCGAATCAAATCAGCCAAGAAATAATGTAATTTGCAGTTTAAAAATAATTCCAGATAAAGGATGTATCAGACGGAAATGGGAAGTGATTTGAGCTGGATGGAATAGGGATCGTTGATTGATGATTAAGGAAGTGATTAATAATCTCTAACATGTGATTACACGATCTAATTGGGCATTGAAATCGATGCAAAATGAAAATGGAGTGAAGGAGCTCACATGGGAATAAGGTTGTCTGAACCTCAGTGGTTTCTCGATGGGCAGTGTTCAATGGAGCTGAACGCGTGCGGTGGCGCGATGCAAGGCGGAGATTAGCCTTGGAACTACTCCTCCGTCGATTGGTCTTCCACGCGGCTCTGGCCCTGTCACAGCCGGAGCGAGGTGGAAAAGTAGGGTCGACGACCGGGTTGTTCTGGAACTAGGGAGTTAGAACAGTTAGTGATTAATGATGGATTTGAGAGGCTTTTATAGGTGAATTTGATGGAGTTAGGTAGAGGATCGATGGAAGGCTTGGATGGGGTTTGTTAGAGGTAGGTGATGGGGGATTAGGATCGGAGTTAGGAAGAAAAGGTTGACGGGTAGAAAAAGGAGAAGGTTGGCCGGTAGAACAGAAGCAACTGCTTCTTGTCCTTGGAGAAGAAGCTCCCAGGTGCTGATTCGTGTCAACACCTAGTTGGCCAAGATGAATTAAATACCTTAATAAATAGATAATAAATATTAAATAGCATTATTAGAAATAGGTTGGAAAATGTAAATAATTAAATTATCTAAATTGTGATATAATTGGTTTTAATAAATAATAATTATTTTATGAAATATAAATATTATAATAATAAATAAGTATAAATAATACATAATAAATATGGTTTGACTTTTTAATAAACTAATAAATAGTATACCACTTTTATATTTTATTAATTAATAAAATTATAAATAGAGTATTTGGGATTTTTTGTGTATTTTAAGAAATTAATTTAAGTATATTAATAAATACAAGTATAATTTATACAGTTCATTTATACCTATAAATTAGGGTTTTTGATTTGTTTAAAATAATAAGTTCCAAAAATTATGAAATAAAATAAGGTTAAAATACAAGATCAAGAAAATAATTAGAAATTATAAAATTATTAAAACAATAAATATCGCGTTCTAAATAAAATAAATAGCCAAGAAACCCAGTTGTGGTTAGGTCCCAAAACTGACTTTTTGCAAACAGACTCTGATTTTATTGAAATCACATATTTTATGAACTTTAAAGGTGAGTAGAGTGAAATTGATGTTTGTATGAGAAAGTTATGATGTTCAGAAGTTGGGATTTTGACAATTTACAAGTTGGATTTCTCAGTATATATACAAGATAATATTTTTAACTTATTTTTATATTTTTCTATACATTTTTAGAAATAATTAGGAAAAGAGTTTGGTGAAAATATGTTAATATGAATTAATTAAAAATATCTAAAATTTTGGTATTTATTGGATAAATAATGAAGAGCGTATAAAGTGTGAAATTAATTATTTTTATTTGTTTTCTTCTGTATCTCCCCCTACTTATTTATTTGTCGACCAATCCATGCTAACTTGGTCTCGGGGATTAGGTTATAAATATATCTTTTCTGCTATATTTATTTTTACAAGTCATATTGTACATATATACATATCTACAATTTGCCTTTATTTTTATTTTCTTTATTTTTATTCTTTTATTTATTTACATGATTTTAATGTATAAAAGTGCATTTTTATTCATGAATGAGATTTATTAAAAAGTGGACATTAATGAATATTTATATGTATTTGTTAAGGGTTTTAAGATTAAATGCAGACAAAATGTTAATGAATAATGGATTCATCAACCCCCATACTTAAGCTTTGCTAGTCCCTTAGCAAACACTTATTTGAAAAATAAGGGAAAAAGAAAGAAAGTTAGAATGAATTTATTTTCCTAAACCAATTCATGAGAACAGACAAAGGACAGAGCTCGATCGGGCCTGAAACTAGCATTTTGTCGGAACCTTAACTAGAATTAGGATTTTAGCCTCAACAGTCCTCAAATTTCACAAATCCTTATTTAAGTTCACCTCAACAATCAATTCAGATCCAGTCATTCATATCACAAACTCTATCAACCTTGAAATCAATCTGTACTGTGTGCGAATTGTTTTAGCTCTTCCCTCTTTGAAAGAAGTGAAGAAACCACACATCCCAGCTATACAATCCCTTTGATTCTTCATCCAACTACTCTTTCCTAGGGGAGGGAGGTATTCCCTTCTAAGGTCAGTTCGTGCTGTGTCCACAATCAAATATAGAGAGAAAGTAGAAGAATGAGAAAAGAACTAGAGTGCGACCAGTCTAGACGCATCTCCTTGTGAAGCCCAACCGGTATAGCTAAGTCTCCACTAAGATGTGCAGGCTATTTGGTGGAAGCACAAACTATTGTGGTCGTATTTGTATTTGGTGGCTTCTTCTTTGAGTTGGCTTTGTAATGTTTCTTGCACTATATTCATCTCTTTATGCCTCGACGGATATTGCATCTTTTCATTCCGTCCATTTTTTGAGGTCTTGGAAAAATTGTGCCAGCAAATCTTACCCTCATCTGAAGCGATTATTGCAACCCCAATCTCTCCCATCTTTAGATGTCAATGCCTCCAGACAAGGATAGAAACGTACTACCAAGATGGATTGCCCTTCACCGCCCCATGCAATTCGAGCTAAGTGCAAAGTGCATGTGTCCAAAATTGGTTCACTAATGAAGAGTTAAACGAATGACACCAAGTGTTCTACTTAGGCACTTTTCGCGTTGACTTCCTAAACATGGTCTCATGGAACCCAAAGATTTTTTCAAAGATCCAAAGAGTCCAAATTCCAGTTCCTAATCAGGCTCCTTACAATGAAAGTTAAAAGTCGTAATCAAGCTCCATCCTTTAGACTTTTCCTAATCTTTAGTTCTAGAAATCAAACTTATTCTGAAAAATGCTAATGCAAATGCAACCATGTTTTTGTGAAGTATATTTTCTGAATTTTACCTATTTTTATGAATTTTAAGGATTTTGTAATTTTTATGGATTTTAGACTTTTCAAAAATTTTATGGATTTTATGATTTTTATAAATAGGTTTATGTACAAGAATTTTACAAAATAAATTACTCATATTTTATTTGGATTAAATAACTAATGGATTTTACAAATTTTATGTACAAAGGATTTTACAAAGATTAAATGAATTTTACACATATTTTAATATATAGAATTTTAAATAAGTGTTATACATGGTTTAAATACACATTTTAAATAAAGAATTTTAAATAAGGATTTTAAATATGTTTTACTTCCTTGCAAGGATTTTATAAATAATTTAAATAAATCGGTGGATTTTGAATTACCCTCACCCACTTTTTATGGATTTTATAGATATATAAAATATGTAAAAGTACGAGTTATGGACAAAAGTATATATATACAATATATACACACCCCCTATACTTAGCTTGTGCTATGTCCTCATAGCGTCAACAGAGAAAAAGGAGGACATAACTCGTGCTAAGTAAGAGTTGGAGAAAAAGAACAAAAGAATAAAAGTCAGTCGACCCCCTATACTTACGATCATGTCATCGTAAGTATAGTGGAACAAAAATGAGGTGACTGAGGAAAAGGAATATATAAACGAAGGAACTGAAGAAGAAAGAAAAATGAAATCATCGAAATAACTCGGTCCCCCCTAGACTTAGGATAAGACATCCTAAGTATAGAAAAGAGTGTGGACAAAATTAAGGACTAGTGATTAGAGTAAAAGAAAGGATATACAAAAGAAAAGTAAAAAGAAAAAAAATCGAAAATGAGAATCAACGGGCAATTGGTCCCCCCTATACTTAGGATCTGGTATCCTAAGAACAGAAGACAAACAAAAAATGGGGACGATTGTGATCTATGGAGGATATACATGTGTGTGCTCCAGAAAACTGAATGGCTTCACAGGTTTCTGTATAGGATGGAATAAAGTGGAAGAGTAGTCAACGCATCCTGTACAAAGTAGATCACTTCAACTCGGGCTAGAAGATCAGTAGTCTTCACGAAGTGCTTCAACATCTACCCATTCAAAACGGTTCTGCACCAAGACACATCTGCTATAGCAATACTACCATTGTCGTGCACCGTTCTGACTATATATGATCCTTCCCACTTGCTTTTCGATTTTCCAGGAAAAATTCTCAATCGTGCATTGAACAACCATACTTTCTGACCAGGAATAAATATCTTGTGCCGGATATGTCTATCATGCCATCGCTTCACTTTATCCTTATAAGTGAGGGTGTTCTCATATGTCTGATTTCGAATCTCTACCAGCTCATTCAGATCTAACTTTCTCTTGGCTCCTGCTTTCTGTGTCTCTAACGAAATCTCTCTGATATCCCATTCAGATTTGTGCATGATTTCTACGAGTAAATGGCATGGCTTTCCGTAAACTAATCTGAACAGCGAAGTACCTAAGTGAGTCTTATATGTAGTATGATATGCCCAAAGAACTTGGTCTAGAAGCTGTGACCGGTTCTTCCTATCCCGTCGTACTAATTTCTGAAGAATGGATTTCACCTCCCTATTTGAAACTTTAGCCATGCCATTCTTCTGCGGGTGGTAAGGAGAAGCTACTCTGTGATCAATGCCATAACTCTTTACTAGTTTTTCACCTCCATATTAATGAAATGGCTACCCCCGTCTGAAATGAGAATATGTGGAATACTGAACCTTGAAATAATATGTTCCCTTAGGAAACTGCACATTGTCTTGCTGTCAGCAATTCGTGCAGGTATAGCCTCCACCCATCTGCTAACATAATCTACAACGAGAAGGATGTACTCAAAGCTGTTGCTGGAGGGAAACGATCCCATATGCTCCATGCATCAAAGATCTTGCAAATGATAACATGTCACATAGGCATTGCGTCTGTAGCACCGATTGTCCCTACAGCTCTCTGGCAATCTGGGCAACTCTTCACAAATGTGCATGCATCTCTAGTAAGAGTTGGCCACCAAAATCCGCTTAGAAGTACTTTTTGCACTGTCCTCTTCCCCGAATGATGTCCTCCTACCTCTAAGGAATGGCACAGAGTAAGGACACTATTATATTCCTCCTGAGGAATACATCGCTTGTACACATAATTTGGTCCCTCACGAAAAAGAATCGGATCCTCCCAGTGGTAGTATCGTGCTTGGGACACTAGCCTGTCGTCTCAGTCTTTCGGCCAACCTTGTGGACTCTTCTGTGTAACTAGAAAGTTGACTATGTTTGCATACCATGGAAGTTCTGTAACTGCAAAGATGCTCTCATCTAGAAATCTCTCTGCAATCTCCGACGTGTAATCATATGAAGGCTGCTCTATCTGTAGTCGGGAGAGGTGAACAACTACCACGTTCTTTACCCCAGTCTTGTCTCTAATGTCTAAATCAAATTCCTGAAGTAAGAGAATCCATCTAAGAAGGCGTGCCTTAGCATGCTTCTTTTCCATCAAAAATCGGATAGTTGAGTGATCAGTATAAAACATGATTTTTGAGCCAAGAAGATAAGATCTGAATTTATCTAAAGCAATAAACACTGCCAACATCTCTTTCTCTATCACTATATAGTTGCGCTGGGCATCATCTAAAGTGCGACTGGCATAGTGGATAACAACTGGAAGTCCATTCCTCCTTTGTCCTAATTTAGCCATGATCGCAAAATTTGAAGCATCCGTCATGATCTTGAAGGGTAGAGACCAATCAGGCGGCTATAGGAAAGGAGCACTGATGATCATTTGCTTTAAGGTGAGGAAGGCATTAAGACAATTGTTCCGTCGGTAAAAGCCGACATGCCCTAGAAAAGACCGTAACTACTTGATGTTGGATGGTGGATCGAGACGTCTGATGACATCCACCTTGGCAGGGTCAACCTCCATGCCTTGCTTGGAGATGACATGCCCCGACACGATCCCATTTGTAATCATAAAATGGCTCTATTCCCAAGACAAAAAGAGATATACCTCACAACATTTCTGAAGAACCTGATCTAGGTGCGCTAAACAACCGTCAAAGGACTCACCGTAGATCGAAAAATCATCCATAAAGACCTCGAGAAAGTCACTGACCATGCCCGCAATAATGGCAAGCATGCACCTCTGGAATGTTGTGGGGGCATTACATAATCCAAAGGGCATCCATCTAAAGGCATATGCGCTAAAAGGACATGTGAAGGTGGTCTTCTCCTGATCTTCAGGGGCAATTGTAACCTGATTGTATCCGGAGTAACCGTATAGGAAGCAGAAGTACTCCGTCCCTGCCAACCTTTCTATCACTTGGCCTATAAAAGGCAACGAGAAGTGGTCCTTATTTGTCGCGGCGTTCAACTTTTTGTATACTCTCTTTGGAATCTCCTCTCCACTCTCATTCTTAACCATCTGAATTCTCGACTTCTTTGGGACAACATGTAATGGGCTAACCCATTCAGAGTTGGAGATAGGATAGATAAAGCCTGCGTTGCACCATTTTGTAATCTCTTTCTTGACAACATCGTGTAAGCCGAGATTCAACCTACATTGAAACTCTCTGAAAGGTCTGCTGTCATGATCAAGATAGATATGGTGAGAACACAATGCATGATTTATCCTGTAGAGATCGGATACAGTCCACCCAATGGCCTTGCGGTTTCTTTCAAGAACCTCCATCAGATGGGATTCTTGCTCTTCGGTCAAATATGCGCTGATAATGATCAAAAGCTATCGGTGTGTACCCACAAGGAAAGCATATTTCATATTTAGTGGCAAGGTCTTCAGCTCATGTAAGGTAAGATATGGTTCTGCTTTATCAACCTCTGATTATGTAAAGGGATCTGGGCTAGTGATAGACGTATCTGCCTTATGATTTTCCACCATTTCAATCTACTCTAGAGTTGGACTACAAAAGATGTCTAAAACATCACTCGACTCGCTATCGTGCTCATTCTTAGAGTGATTAGATGAAAGTAATTCAGCTAAGTAAAAATCGATCTCTGAATCATCTGAGGTAGATGAATTTTGTGAATTTTCTGAGTCTAAAATATCTGCGATATAGCTCTCAGTTCTTTGCTCCATGTGATCATCACCATACATTCTAAAATACAGAGTACTGTCAGAAGAGTTGCCAGCTGAAGTCCGACCCATCCTATTCTAGTATATCTTGGGTCTCTACTTGATATCTCTTGAGGTCGTCAAGACGAACCTCATCCATGTAATCACAGGTGGCTAAGGAACTCAAATCTTTAGAAGTGGTTGTGGATGCGGCACTGATGCATGTGATTCTCTCGCCATCTGTATATGTACCTTTTTGCTATCGGTGCGAAAAGATACCTTCCCTGTATCATAACCGAAGAAGGCCTTTGCGGTCTTCAAGAAAGGCTTCCCAAGAATGATTGGGGTAAGGTGTAACTGTGTAGGGCATTCCATGTCCAGGACAGTAAAGTCCACTGAGAATTGCAAACCCTGCACGGTTACGATAGCGTTCCTCAAAATGCCCCTACGTCTCTTTACAGATCTATCAACAAACTGAAGGATAGAACGAGACTTGTAAAGAGGACCTAACTTGAGCTTGTTGAGTAAACAAGATGGTAAAAGATTGATAGAGAAACAATTATCTAAGAGAGTGCGATCGAATGTGGCTTCTGAAATCTCGCATCTAACATAGTGTGCTCCTGAGTCCTTCTTCTTCTTCTTCGGTAGTCTATTCTGAAAAACGCAGGAGGTGTCCTTGGTCAAGATATACTTCTTTGTTTGTGATTTCTTCTTTCTACACGTTGTACATCTATTCTTCAGCTGTTGCTTGAGCATAGGGAAGGTGATCCAAGGCATCATGGAGTTGAATTTTCAGAAAGATGTGATCTTTAAGTAATCTATCAGTCTTTGGAGTAAAATTGTTCTTTTTGGATTTTTTAGTACCTTTCCATACAAAGCATCGAGAAAAGGAACAATTTCAAGAAAAATAAAATTCTTTTTACTGAGATCGGGATCAACTTGTACATAGAGAGTCTCAAAATTATCTACAAAACTCCCTAAAACAGGAAAAGACACATCAACTTCGGAAGTGTCTACATGGCCTGACGTGGTATCATCGTCTGAATCACCTAAGTCCATATCGACCATCTCGGCATTGCTCCCTTCTCCCTTATCATCATGTGACTGATCCCTATCATCCTCGTGGTTCTCCTCCTCAGCATGTATATCATGGCCTGGCTCTCCCTCTTCACCTTATGCCATCTCCTCCTCCCGGTCAGGTGCTTGTGGTGATCTACCGCTCCTGAGATGAATGAAGCTAGATAAAATTTCAGGAAAAGAGATCGTACCTGTCGTGTTGTCTACCTGATCTAGATGTCTCCTTTTGTTATTCGGGTTCATCTGAGGCCGGGCTGGAAGAGTGGTCTTTAGCGTGGTTAACTCATCCAAATGATGGTCAACCCACACCATCTCAGTCTTGTGTGCGGTCTGGAGCATGCTTAGCATGTCCATGATCTGGTTCAGTGCCATGGCTTACGAAGATATTTCTAGTTTGACGCGATAACCCTGGCTCTCTACTCTCTCCTGCCTCGGCATATTCTGTTGCGGAGCGTACGTCTGAGGAGATCGTTGGAGCATATATGGAGACTACTACTGTTGTTGGTAATAGTTAGGCTATGAGTGCAGAGCAGGATGGTGAAAAGAATGTGGTCTTTGATAAACATTTTGGTGAGACTGCTGGTGCGTGAAATTTTGTCGGTGCTGGTATTGCAGACATCCATGCCGCGGATGATTTTATTATTACTGTTCCTGCTAGTGGTGTACACTCCGAGGAGTGAACTGTAATGGTGGCTGAATCAGAGCGTACCATATCCCGTTGATCTCAAGAGTGGCTTGAGGCTTAACATCAATGTCTCTAGGGCTGGTGATCTTGCTGGAATTGGCATAAGACTGGTCCTCATGCCAATCAATTTGCGAAGTCTCCGTGGGCTGATCCGGCTCACTCTGGATGAAGTGGATCTGTTGGGTGGGAGGAGCACGTAAAGATCTCTGAGTAGGTTGTGAGGTTGAAAAAGCGTGAAACTGCTGATACTGAAGCTGCAGGTTCGTCACCTTCTTCGTTAGATCGCTCATATGCTGAGGAAGTGATGAGAGTTTCTCCAACTCTCGCAGCGGCTGCAAGTCCTGAACTTGCTTCTAAATCACATCTACCAACGTTAATTTCTCACTGATATATCCCATATTGGTATTGGATTCAGAGTCTGAAATGTTTGCCACCTTATGATGCTCTTAGTGATGTGGTGGCTATGGGGCCTTCTGGAATGCCCGAGCAAAGTCTATGACACTCGAGTTCTCTGCCATCCCCTTAAAGATGGACCAGATAGACTCAACATCCTGATTTAGATAACTGCCGCCACATGTGGCACTTACAATCCCCTGGACATCCGGGTGGAGTCCTCCAAAGTAATTATATACTAGCACCTTCAATGGTATCTCATGATGAGGGTATCTCTCGGTAAGATCCTTGAATCGATCCCACACCTTATGGAATGATTCATTCGACAGCTGAGTAAAGTTGGAGATCTGTCTCCTCATCATGTTCATCCATCCTAGAGGAAAGAATTTACGCAGGAACGTGGACTTTAGTTCGTCCCACGTTGATATCTCCCTCCCCAAATGACTGAGCTAGTAAAACGCCTTATCTGCTAAGGCGAAGGGGAAGGCTTTGAGGCGAACAACCTCTTGCATAACACTAGGATAATTAGCTGTACCACAAATCATCTCAAACTATTGCAAAAAGGTAAATGACTCCTCTACGGCATTCCCGTAAAACATGGGAAGCAATGAAATAAAGGACGTGCGTAACTCGTATGGCCCTTGATTCGGTGGTAATCGAATCCATTGATGTAGCGTCCTGGCACCAAGGTCATACTTGTCTCTGAGTGTTGCTGGAACCACGATAGGCGGTGGTGGGTTCTGGCTCCTGCTCTAAGTGCAACGATCTCGGCTCGTAGCTCGTTCTGGGATCTAAACTGATCTTGAATATGTAGATTCATCTGCTAAAGCATGTATAGAATCCCCGTCATGATGTCTGCGGCTGGATTTGGTCTTCCATCAGTGTGTGCCTCTCCAGTCTGTCGGTCCTCCGGGGCTCTATCCTCGACTGGTCCCTTCTCGTGAGCCATATCCTTTGAATCTTCTAGGTAGGAAAAAGTCTCATAAAAACTCAATGAAAATTGTGTAGGAGAAAGATACGATGCTTTGAGATGGGGGTCTGCCTCAAAAGACGGGCTAGGAGGCGAGGGAGTCTGGGTCTGACTCTCCTCGCGACCCTGGAAAAGGGCCATCCCGAGTCTGTGAAGACGTACAACGGACGGTGGATCGTCGAGACTCACAGAGTCTGAGCAAAAAAGACGTCGAGTCGTCATCTTCGATGTTAAGAGAATAATCGGAAGACACGATGTCAAGTCAAAATATAGGAAGAAAAGGCGTATAAGATGCAGTAACACACGCCTCTCAAGTAAACACAAAACAACCCTAGATTCACCAACACAACTCGTTGACGACCGTAAAAGTTCGGTCTTTTATCTTGTCAGTTTTAGGGTTATGTTAGCAGACAACTATTATCATAGATTATCACGATCTGATAGGTGCCCGGAATTTTCTTCGTAGCACTGACCGGAGTCCTTACAAAAAACCTCTTATTCTTAACCAGTATGGGAGTAAGTACAGATCGTTTCCGGCTACCTGTGTTACTTGAGGACCGAGCCTTACGCAGTGTCCTCTAAACCTCCCACTCTGCTAAGTAAACTCGGATCGTTGCCAACTACCCGAGAGTACCCACTGAAGAATAGCGATTAGGTATATGTACTAAGTAGTATTCCTAGGGAAACTCGGACTTTGGTTCTAGCCTTAAGTGCCGCCCCTCACTCACAAAATCTGGAAGTGTACCTATAGTTAATGTGTGGGGGTTGCTCTCCCAAATTAAATGATCCTTACATTTGTTTTAAGGTCAAGTATTTAAGCAGTCCCAATTTTATTTTTTTGGTTCTCTTTTTTTTGATTTTTTCAAACAAAATGTCTAACGATTTTTTATATTTTTTTATTTACCCTAGAGAAAAATCCACATAGGTCGCGAGTCCTAGAACTAATTATGAAGGTGCAAGCAGAGAGGAAAAAAAATAAAAAACTCCTATATTTATAAGCACCTAGCCTCGCGAAAAGCCGCGGAAAACCGAAGATGAGAGAAAAACCGCGGTGGGTGCTCTACTTCCCCGAATGCATGGCACTCGGTGAAACAGACCCCAAGAAAAAGAGAGGGGAGGTACAAGACGGGATGCCCGTATGGGGCCCCTTCTAAGAAAATAGAAAAACAGGTAAGTTCCCTTATTTATTTTCTTTTTTTACAAAAATATTACAAATAAAAGAAAAATCCCAACTAACTCTGCCTTTTGCAACTGACCCGTTAGAGAAGGGATCGGTCTCTGCATTTTCAACTGTCTCGGCTTTCAAAGAAGCCAACTGATCCTGCAAGCCCTGTAAAATTAGTTAGAAAAATAAAAAGCCGTAAAAAATAAAAGCAAACAAAAATCGAAAGAAATAAAAAAACACAAAAGCCATAAAAATCGAAGAGAATTGATTAAAGCCGTAAAACAAAATGGAACAAAAATCGAAAAAGAATAAGAAAACTGTAAATCTAAGAAGATCGAAAAATCTCGAAATTAGGTCAAAAGTCGAGGTAAAGCTAATGCTTCAACGACAACGATGCCATTTTGATAAATGGTCTAACCCATGGTTAATTAGAGTCGTCGGTGTAGAAGAACCACAAAGACAGATCTGTTTGATCAAACAAAGATCAATAAAATAGGAGAGAGAGAGATAAATGAGAATAAGTGGCTTCTCTCTCCTATTTTATCTACACTTTAATATTTATCCAGGTAAGTGTGCTTGGGTCGAACTCGAGGAGGCAGAATATCAATATGATGGTTTATGATGCAAGAAATAAATCTCGAGAAACTTTCACTATCTTCTTAGTTTTACAATTTAGTCAAGAAACGTTCAAAACTAACACAATCTTACACAAATCAAAGCGCAGAAAATACTCAACAAAAATCCACCAAAGAAATACAAAAATGTTGCTAGGGTAGCTGTGTAACTACCTGATAACTAGGAATTTCTATCGGTCTTGTGATCCACACAAGGCGGGAACACAAAGGTCGCTGCGGTGACCGCTAAAAATCCCTAATTTAGTCAACAATTAACCCACAATCAAATATCAAACAATTGACAAATAAATGTGAAGTTAAAATTTATTTTTAACTCTACATAAAAGATGTATAGATGCAAGTACGTAGAGAGTTTGAACACATGGAGCAAGGCATGATAGATCAACAAATGTGTGTGTGTGTGTGTGTGTGTGTGTGTGTGTGTGTGTGTGAATGTGATGTATTGTCTACACTATGCAATGCAAATATTTTTTGTGGGTTTTTAATTTTTAATTTTTTTATTTAATTTTTAATTTTGTATTTTGATTTTTTGATTTTTCTAATTTTATATTTTCTTTTGCAATATTGGAATATATAAACTATAATAGAAAAGAGAGGCTAGAATATTTATAAAAATAAGGAAAAATAGTCAAAAATTAGGAAATAAAATCTTTTTGGTCTTTTTATACTTTTTTTACTATTTTGTGATTTTTGGGGGTTTTTCAAAATAATTTTGGTATTTTTAAAAGCCAAAATAAAGAAAATAGTGAATTAATGTACTGGACGAAACTAAAATGGGAATGAAAAATATCAAAATTTTCCCAAATTAATTTTAAACTAAAGATAATAAAATAGGGAACCTACAGAAACTGAGTTTGCATTTTTTAGATTTTTCTATAATTTTTTAGATTTTTCGGAAGTTTTTGGGTATTTTCTAATTTTTAAGGTTTTGGTTTTGAATTTTTTAGTGGTTTTTGGGACACTAAAAGACACTAAAATACACTATAGATAATTTTTTTTGGAATTTTTCAATGTGTTTTAATATTTTTTTGGTATTTTCTAAGATAGATAGTAGCTAAAAAACATGTTTTTAATTTTTAATAAATATTAAAATGCAATAAAAATAAAATGCAAAAATATAGCGTGGAAGTGCAAGTTAACAGGAGCCTAAGTTGATTTTTGGGAATTTTTTAGAATTGAAATGATACTCCAAATAAATAAGACAATCACACAAAAATGCACAACCAAGCAGGGGTATATATGTAAATAGTCAAAAGTTGTAGGGCCTCTATGCAATTTTTCCAAAAAAAATAACACTAATAAACAACGTTTTTTGATCAATTACAAATTTCCAAACCTGGGAAGGTTTCCCTGCAAATAACCCACCAGGGCGCGTGACTGACACGTGCTTGGGAAGGACCTAACTGCAATTTTCAAAATCCCGAGGGCTCACATGCAATATTTCCAAAACTTTTACACTACAATTCAAAGTTCGGGTACTGAAAAGAAATACACAAATGGCCGAGGGTCTCGCTGTAAAGAGCCCCGCGCCTCACGTGAACAGGTCACGTGAGGTGACGTGGCCGAGGACCTATTTGCAAATACTAAAAGTTTAAGGGCCTACTTATAAATTTTACAAAATATTTTAAACAACACATGAAAGTTTAAGTACTAAATACTAATTACAAAAAGAGCGCAGGTATACTTGCAAAATTCCCATGCTAAGGCGCTGGCGGACGGCTCAGATGCACCCATATCCACGTGTTCGCGTGAGGGGATCTGATGATGCTGCGCGAATGGAGGGCTAGGATTATATCCCGGCCCTGGATCTGACGGTTGAACGGAGAAGCGATCGGACTGCTGGCGATGGATCTGGCGTCTGTACGGGATCGGACGACTGAAAGGCCTGGAGGAAGAACGCAGAAGAAGGCCGGCGATGGCGAGCTTCCGCGACCTCCCCCGCCCTCCTACGTCAGCGTTCGAAGCTCAAGACGGCCCATAACTCTTCCTGCAGGTGATCTCCATGTACGGGAAGCTTCAAAATGGCTGGGGGGGCTTTGCACCTCGCCTATGACGGCGGCGGAGCTCGGGACCTCCAGGTACCTCCGGCGAGCTCAAAAATGCCCCCAGGTGGTCGTTCGAGTGCGCGTACCTGCAAGAAGAAGAATGATAGAGTCCAGGGCAAAATGCCTGGACTCCGTGGATGATGAATGGCGGCGAGGAGTAGTGCGAGGGTGGCTGGCCGGAGATGCGCTCCGGCGAGGTGGATTGAAGATGCGATTTGATCGATGAACGTGATGATTTATAAAGGGTTTTTGATCCTAAAACTATGGCGAGATGAATGCGATAAAAATTAAGGGGAAACAAACACCTCAAGGGCTAGGGGCCCGAGGTTAAAGGTACCTCGATGGGGGGTCACCGGAGGTGGGGTGGAACGTCCAAGATCTCGTCGCACCGCCGCCTTAACGATGCCCAGCTGGAGCTGTCACCTCGAGGGAGCTAAGGTTGGTTGCAATGGGGATGAAGACCAAAGAATGGGGTTCTAATTTTCAAAGGAAGGCCGGGTGTTCATTATATGTGGTTTGACCCAGCGACTGGGATGCTTCAAAGATCGAGGGATTGGCAGTGATTCAACGACCCTTTGATCAAGAAAAACTATAGGCGTGAATCCTTGATGAACGGGGACAAAAGGTCAAGAAGGGCACGTGGTCATTTGGTGAAAGCGCAAGCCTCGAAAAATCCGCGAATCCGAGCAAAAATGAGGTCGGACCAGATGGTAGAGGGCAAGTCAGAGAGTTGACCCGCCGGTCAACCCTCGGAGGCACCTGGTTGGTCCACGTGGACCAACCAGGAAAAAGCCTTAAAAATGTTTTATTAATTCATTTTAAAATAGTAAATGGTCGAAATAAATTTAGGTTATTAAATAAAAAATATTTATTTTTTATGTAGTATTTTATTCTGATTTTTAATTATTTTTATGAGGTGTATTTTTACAAGTTTACTTTTATACCCTTCATAGGTATAATATCTATATATTTTATTCTTTTATTTTTATTTTGTGTATTTAATTTTTATTATTTTTATTTAGTATTTTATAAAATCATAAAATACTTTTATACACACAAATATATTTTTGTTTTATTTTTCTGATGTGTTTTGTATGTTTAATAAAATATAAGTATATGTTATATATGTTTGTATATAGGTATAATACTTATGTATTTATATAGGTATTTTTTTTAGTTTTCTTTTGAGTTTTTATTCTGATTTTAATACACATACTTATTATAAGTAATATTTACAAAAATTATAAAAATATAAAAATACAAAAATAATGAATAAATAATAAATTGAATATTTTAATCTGTACAAGTATACAATGCGGGTCCAAAACTCAACTTTCAAACCGTAGCTCCGCCAAATGCGAAACCACTGCCATTAAATAGCTTATTTTATTCTATATACAACTAAAGTGAGTTTGCTGCATTTGGAGTTTTCATTTGTGAGATACGATCTGGGAAGTTGGGATTCTGGATTTTTATTCAGACCATAACCTTTTATCTGTACATTATTTTTGAATGAAATCAATTTTGTATTTTTCTATATAAAATTATCTACAACTTTCATGTACAAAGTTTCTTTATTTGAGGTATAAATAGTGGAACTAAAAATAGGTCCCAAAATGAATAAAGAATGAATGAAAAACATTGTATTCTGGCCCTTATCTCCCCCTACTTTATTCCTTGTCGACCTATTCATCAAGATGCCTAGGTCTTGGGGTTTCGGGTCATAAAATATTTACAATATTTTATTCTTTTTCTTTTCTTTTATTTATTCTATAATTTTGGCTTTAATTACAGTATTTTATACACTATTTACATGCTCATGCATGAATGCTAAGATGATGGTTTTAATGCTATTTACGCGCATTTGCAGGGGTTTTTGAGGCCAAAATGATAGAATAAAGATGATGAAATGTGGATTCATCATCCCCCTATACTTTACCTTTGCTAGTCCCTAACAAACACTTATGCAATAAGTGCAAAAAGAAAAAGAAAGAAAAGAAAAAGAAAAACTTGGATTTAGTTTAATTATCAAACTTGTCTTCACAAAATCAAAGTTTGGAGCTTAAGTCGGACCTTTGGAATTTTAGTGCGGGCGGAACCTTAGTGAGAACCGAAATTGAAATCCAACAGTCCTTGAGAATCCCAAAACTCTGTTCAAGTCTCCTCAATAGCCATGTCAGAAATATCTCAATTCATACGCAAACTCTTACGACTATGAATCTGACTCGTACAGTGTAGGTGATGGTGGCTCTCCCCAACTAGAATGGCAAAGAAATTGACTTCTCCAGTACGACAACCCAATGATTCCCCAATCCAATAACTCCATCCTCGATGAGCGGGGTATTCCCTTCTAAGTTCAAGTGGCAACCGGCTCAAGAGGAGGGGGTGAAGAGAAGAATGGACGGTAGCCAGTGTAGCTACCTATCCTAGGATGCAAGACCAGTGTAGTCAAGTCATCCCACTGCAGGCTCACATATTTGACTTTGGAACTCAAGCTTGCTTATTGGCTTTACAACATTTGTACATACTTTGCAGGCTTTTTATTTTTGTACATGCATGAACACTTTTTTTTGAATACTATATACAACATCATTTACATAAGAAGTTTTTCCTCTTGAGCCAGGAGACTATCCCTCTTTTGAAGCTTTATTGCAACCCACAACCTCCTGTCTTTAGACTTCCTCATCACTGGACGGGTTGGGGTGCACTTCCCTCCCTAGAGGAGGACAAATGTTTCCACTTGTGTGCGTCTCATATCGGCAAATCCAATCCCCTCACCACTCCAAATGAGTTGAGCCATGTGAAAGGTGCATGTGTCCAAGTTAGGTCATTATCAACAAGAGTCGTGCGTGTGCTCTGAAATACTCTACTTAGGCAGTCAAGAATCCATTGAACCAAGTCTTGGAATCCTCAAAGAATTAAGTCAACTAGACCTGAAGTACCTCAAACCCAGTTCCTATAAGGTTCTTGTTATTAGGTAGATTTTAAAGTCCAATCAAGCTCCAATCTCCGGATTTGACTTAGACTTGTTCAACTATCAACCTCAATCCGAAAAATGCTCATGCTATGCAAATGCAATGCAGAAAATATTTTTGTGAAGCAAATTTCAAAGATTTTGAACTTTTTATGGATTTTTGAAAAGATGAATATGATGCATATGCAGATGCAATTTTTTGTATTTTTCAAAAATATTTTTCAAATGTTTTTGGATTTTAATTTTGCAAATGTTTTTGGGATTTTTGAAAACAAAAAGATTTTGGCTGAAAACTAGGTACAAATATTTACATGGGAGTGCTTCTTATATATATAAGAAGTGGATTTTAAGAATTTATAGGGTAAGTGATCAATTTTATATATATATATATATATAGTGGATTTTGGTGCAATGTATGTATTCCTCAAACTTATTTGACACATGTTTTTCACACAATTTTGAAAATTATAGTCCAAAATAATTTTTACAAACATTTTTGCAAACATGTACACACATTTGAAAATCATTTTGCAAAGGTTTTCCAAATAGTATATATAGATTTTCAAAATATTTTTGCGACCATTTTTCAAACCATTTGCAAATCATTTTTCAAACATTTTTTATTTCACACAAAGAAAAGAAATTTTTACAAACCACACATTTTACATAGGTTGAAAACATGTAACAAAACGTTTTCAAAATAGTTTTCAATAGATTTTCACAAAGATTTTCAAACTATTTTTTAAACATTTTGCAAAAAAACATTTTCACTGATTTATTAATTAGTAGATACAAAAAGAATTTGAGGAATGGTCAACTTTTTATTAAGGATTTTAATGAATTTTAAAGAATGATTAGCCATATTATTAAGAAAATACGAAAGTACGAGTTATGGCTAAAGTATATACATAGTATATACGACCCCCTATACTTAGCTTGAGCTATGTCCTCATAGATCGGAGAGAAAAGAGAAGACATAACTCGTACTAAGTATAGGCAAATCTAAAGAATAAATAAATGAATGAAACAACGAATGAGAAGTTGACCGTCCCCCCTATACTTAGGATCAAATAATCCTAAGTATAGCAGACTGTACACAACGCAGGGAGGGTCAAGGGTAGGAATGAACAGATCGTACTCAGATTGTCTCCCCCTATATACTTAGGGTAACATATCCCTAAGTATAGATGAGAAGAGGAGACAATGGAGGGGATCGAAATGAATGAAAAACTCGGGGTGCACACCCCCTATACTTAGGACAAAGTACGTCCTAAGTATGGAAAACTATCTACAAGGGCGACACCTTTTTGATAGATAAAGAAGATAAAAAAAGGAAAAGAAGAAAAGAAGAAAATAAGGAAAGAAATCAACAGATGCAAGAATGATATGGACAGATGGATCTTTACAGCGGAAAATGGAATTGATCACCATATATGAGATGCAAATGGTATGAGTCAAAGAACACATCTCATACCAGAAGAATGGGGGAAACGTCAATGGTCGGCGGATCATGATCTAGATACAGTTTCAGGTGTTGACCATTGACTTGGAAGGTAGAGGAAGATGACAGGTTCGGATATGTCAATACTACCATTGTCATGTACCTTCCTGACCACATAAGGAACTTTCCACTTGCTGTGTAATTTCCCTAGAAATAATTTCAGCCTAGAGTCAAACAACCATACACGCTGATCTGGCTCAAACTGTTTATGGCTGATATGGGAATCGTGCCATGTCTTCACTTTTTCCTTGTATTGTAGGCTGCTAGAAAAGGCTGTATCTCTCAATTCCTCCAGGGCTGCCAACTCTGCTCTCCGCTGATCTCCTATACTCTCGGGATCCAATAATAGCTCAGTTACTGCCCAAAGTGACTTGTGCTTTATCTCCACTGGCAGATGGCACGGCTTGCCATAGACGAGTCGAAAGGGAGATGTCCCCAATGGATTCTTGAAGGAAGTCCGATAGGCCCACAAGACCGAGTCCAAAAGCTGCGACCAATCTTTTTGGTCTGGGCGGGCAACCTTCTATAAGATAGTCTTTATCTCCCAGTTCGATACTTCGGCAAGACCATTAGTCTGAGGGTGATACGGTGTGGCAACACGATGGTCAATGCTGAACTCGTCTACAAGGGCCCTAACCTTTCCATTGATGAAGTGAGACCCCCCGTTTGAAATCAAGACTCTAGGTACCCCAAACCATGAAATGACATTTTTCCTCAAGAATTTACACACAGTTTTAGCATCTGCGGCTCGAGCGGGGATGGCCTCAACCCATTGGCTGACATAATCTACAGCGAGCAAAATATGCTCGAATCCCTAACTCTTAGGAAATGGGCCCATGAAATCAATCCCCCATGCATCAAAAACCTCACAAAAGTGAACGGGTTGCATGGGCATCATGTCTCTCTGTCCGTAGGCTCCCATCTTCTGACAGTCAGTACATCTCTTGACGAACTCATCAGAATCCTTGAAGAGAGTAGGCCACCAGAGGCCGGATTGAAGCACCTTCTGTGCTGTCCTTTTCCCAGAATGATGTCCTCCTGCCTCAAGCTTGTGGCAGTATGTGAGGACACTATGCTGCTCCTCTTGAGGAATGCACCTCCTCCAGATGCTATCCCCTCCTTCATGATAAAGGACGGGATCCTCCCAATGGTAAAGCTTGGCCTTTGCCAGGAAGGTCTCGAGCTTCTGCCTGGGCCAACCTTGTGGAACCATCTTAGCGACAAGATAGTTCACGATGTCGGCGTACCATGGGAGCGAGGTGATAGCCAAGATTGCCTCATCTGGAAACGTCTCTGTGATAGGTGCGCTGGGCTCAGATTCCTCAAGGTTCTCCAAGCGGGAAAGATGATCCGCCACCACATTCTTAACTCCAGGCTCATCCTTAATCTCAATATCAAACTCCTGGAGCAGAAGGATCCATCTGGTAAGACGTGCTTTGGCATCCTTCTTGGCCATTAAGTACCGGATGGCGGTGTGATCTGTGTAGATAGTCACTCTAGATCCGAGAATATAAGATCTGTACTTATCCAAAGTGAAGACTACGGCCAGCATCTCTTTCTCAGTCAGAGTATAATTCCGTTGAGCGGCATACAAAATCCGGTTGGCGTAGTGAATGTCAAACGGTAATCCATCCCTCCTCTGTCCAAGCACAGCCCTAATGGCAAAATCAGAAGCATCCGTCATGATCTCGAATGGGAGAGACCAATCACGTGGCTGAAGGACAGGAGCTGAAACAACCATACCTTTGAGAGTCTCAAAAGATGCAAGACACTTATCATTGACAATGAACTCGATGTCTTTCGTCAGCAAATCAGTGAGCGGTCGGGAAATACGATTGAAGTCCTGAATAAACCGTCGGTAGAAACCGACACGCCCCAGAAAAGACCACAATTGACACAAATTGGATGGTGGATTGAGTTTTCTAATGATATCCACCTTGGCCGGATCGACCTCCATGCCCCTGTTGGAGACGATATGACCAAGGACCATCCCTTGAGTCACCATGAAGTGACTCTTCTCCCAAGACAAGACAAGATTGACCTCTATGCAGCGCTGAAGCACACAGTCTAGGCAGTCAAGACTAGCATCGAACCCGTTGCCATAGACCGAGAAGTCATCCATGAAGACCTCCAAACAGTCACCCACTATGTCCGAGAAAATGGACAACATGCACCTTTGGAATGTCACGGGAGCGTTACATAGACCAAAGGGCATCCGTCTGAAAGCATAAGTCCCAAACGGACAGGTGAATGTCGTTTTCTCCTGGTCTTCGGGCGCAATGACCACTTGGTTATATCCGGAGTACCCGTCAAGAAAACAGTAATGACTCTTCCCAGCTAGCCTCTCGATCATCTGATCAATGAATGGCAGTGGGAAATGATCCTTCTTGGTGACCTTATTCAATCATCTATAGTCCACACAGACCCTCCAAGAAGTGGGTACTCGGGTAGTGATCTCCTCTCCAGACTCACTCACAACTGTAGTGATACCCGTCTTCTTGGGTACCACATGTAATGGACTAACCCACTTGGAGTCGGAGATGAAATAGATAAAATCAGCACTCCACCACTTCGATATTTCTTTCATGACCACATCTCGAAGATTCGGGTTCAACCGTCGTTGGAACTCACGCGACGACCTAGCATCATCCTCAAGATAGATGTGGTGAGAGCATAGAGCCGGAATAATCCCCTGGAGATCCGCTATACTCCATCCTATCGCCTTGCAGTTTCTTTCAAGAACCTCCATCAGATGAGATTCTTGTTCTCCAGTCAAACCTGTTGAGATAATGACTGGGTGCATGTCTGGCTCACCCACAAGGAATCTATACTTCAGCGACTGCGGCAAAGGCTTCAGCTATGGACAACTAGGAGGTGGAAGATCAGGCTTCTGATATGTCTGTGTGAAGGCGACCAGGTCTGCGTGTGAGAACTCTCGCTCTGCATTAGAATCTGATGAAGGGCGGCCTGCTGAATCATCAATAAACTGCACTGGTTCACACTCTGTCATGGCTGTTGGCTCAGAAGGAATCAGACACGACAGATATTCATTAAAATCATCCCAATCAATGTCTGAATCCGAGGGATCTGAAGTAGATGAACATGACTGAAAATCATCAACACCACTCGCCCCAACACTATCAGCCTCAGGTGTATCCTCATCCAGGGGTGTGCTCTCCAGGCTCTCGACTGCCATAAGCTTTAAGTATGGTGAATCTGTAGGCAAGGCGAGGGTCTGTGCTACAGGATCTGTCCAGTTGGATTCATCATCTATCATCACAAAATCACACTCCTGGTGGATGTCTAGCTCTTCCTTTGTCAACTGCGCGGCTTCGCTGGACTTCTCCGAGCATTCTAGTTCTCTGGCTCTTGTTTCTTCGATCGTCTCTATTTGTATGGTTTCGCCCTCTACGCGAAAACATACCTTCCCGCTATCATGGTCGGCCACCACCTTGGCTGTGGCCAAGAATGGACGTTCGAGTATGATGGGGGCATCAGTTACCGACTCAGGGATCTCCATGTCCAACACAACGAAGTCCACGGGGAATTTCAGGCCCTTAATGGTAACGACCACGTCTTTCAATAATCCCTTCGGCCTCTTAGTTGACCTATCAGCAAACTGAAGGACTGTCCTGCTCCTAAGAAGAGGACCTAACTCGAATCGGTCGAGTAAGGCTGCCAGAAGAAGGTTAATCGAAGGGCCACTGTCTAATAGAGTACGATCAAACTGCTGCTCCTGAATCTCGCATCTGACATAGGGAGCTCCTGCATCTGGTCGCTTGGCTGGCAGTTTGTTCTGAATAGTGCAGCAAGTGGAATGAGTGAGCACATAGATCTGATCTCTGTGGTTCCTCCTTATCCTGCGGACTGTAGTCTTCTCTTTCAAATTCTTTTTGAAGAGGGGGATGTGCTCAAGTGCTTCCTGTAGAGTCAGCTGAATGTGGAATCGATTAATCATATGATTGCTGAACTCTACCTGTTGTTCTTTTTTGGGATTTTCTTTTTGTTCCCCTTCGCCCGGCGGAGTGCTTCGGGGAAGGGGGATGGTAGGGGCCTCCTCAGATGGAGGGCCAGGAATAGGTCCCTGTTCCTGTGAAGGACTAGAATCCATACGATGATCATCATTCAACACATATGGATCTGAAATGTGAACAGAGACCTTTACTTTATTCACATTTTTGTTTTTCTTGTTACCACAGTCCATAGATACAAAGGTGGTAACACCACAGAAGGAAGCTCAATAAAAGTAGATGTGGTGGCCTCAGTACCACCACCGACGCCTGTCTTCGCAGCATCAGCACCGCGCTCTGGCTCTGCATCCAAAATGGTGGCATCAGCACCACCGTCTGCATATGGTATCACGACGGCCTCAGTACCGTCGTCTGGAGCTCCATCATTGGTGGCATCAGCACCACCGTCTTCAACATCATCATTAGTGGCATCAGCACTGCTACTCTGCTCATCTAGCGCTCCTGATCCTTCTTGTGGCTGTCGCTCAGATGAGGCGCCGCCGGCTGGCATCCTACCGCTCCTAATAGTCACAAAATCAGCATCATACAAAGAATAAGACATGTCACTCAAATAATCACTAAGATAGATATCCTCTGTAAACTCTACCTGCTCAGACTTCCTTTTCAGATTGTTCGGGTTTGGTTCAATCTGAGCTGGTATGGCGGCCTTGCCCTTGATGATATCCCTCATCTCCTGCCAGAACTCATCCATTTCCTGCCGGAAGGATGCTCGCTGTTCGGAGAGCAAGCGGGCAAGGTCATCGAGAGCTGGGTTCTCAAAAGCGAGTGCCTGAGAATCAGACTAGTTCCCTTGCGGGAAATGAGGCTGTTGCTGCTGCTGGTACTAGGAAGGATGGGAATAAGATTGTTGAGGCTGCTGACACTGCCTCCACTACTGTCCCTGATAGGCGGGACGAGGACCATGCTGGTATTGCGGTTGGTGGGCATACTGGGGCTGCTGCTGTTGTGGCTGGCTGTTCTGCTGTCCTTGAGCTGGAGTCTGCTGTTGAAATGAGGAGCCACCGTTTCCCCAACGGAATCCGGGGTAATCGCAACGAATCCCGGGCTGTGGGTACCGGTCATACCATATCCCATTGACTTCCATCAATGGCTCCTGCTCGAAGGATGGTGGAGGTAGAACTGCCAGTGGCTGCTCCGGCTGATAGACCACCATTTGAGTTTCCTGAGATAGCGGCCATGCTGGGTAGTACTGTAGCAACGGAACCGGCTCTGCCTGGGATGTGGTTGACCTGGCGGTATGAGGCAGAGGGTTGGGATGAGCTGCTACTGCCGGCATCATCTCGTGACCTGGGAGGCTGCTGGGAAGATGTCTGTGCCTCCTGGATGCAAAGAATCTACGTCTTCAGGTCACTCATCGTCTTGGCAATCTGGTCCATCTGGGCCATACCTTGCATTTGCTTCTTCTCGAGGATCTCGAGACGGTCTAGTTTCTCACTGATAATTCCGGTGTCGGCTGCGGCTGATTCTGCTTGGGCTGCGGCTGCCGACGAAGTGTGAGGACCGGCATCGATGCGGGCGATCCTCTGAAATGATCCTGCTCCTTGCGGGGGCTTCTGTTGTGTATAGATACGGGCTTGGGCCATAACAGTGAGTTCTCTGCCATCCCTTCATAGATTGCAAACATCGTCTTCACCCTTGGAAAAGTACGACCCACTGCAAGAGGCATTTACAAGCCCCTGCAGCTCCAGTGTCAGCCCACAAAAGAAGCTCTGAACTATATTGGGCTTGGATATATCGTGATGGGGACACCGGTCGATGAGCTTTCGGAATCGATCCCAACTTCATGGAACTGTTCATTAGGGATCATTACTAAGTTGCTGATCATTGCTCTTGCTGCGTTCGTCTGGCCGAGAGGGTAATACTTCTTCAAGTATGTGGTCCGGAGATCTTCCCAAGTGTCGATGAACCTCCCCAGATGTTTGAGCCAGTATGCGGCTCTGTCAACCAAAGAGAAGGGGAAGGCTATCATCTTGATAGTATCCTCGATCATCAGCCTGTCATGAATGGTACTGCAGATCATTTCGAATTCTTGCAAGTGGAGGTGTGGCTCTTCGGTCGCCAGCCCATGGAATTTGGGCGGAAGCTGAATAGTGTGGGGCCGAAGCTCGAAGTCTCCATGGATGGGAGGGATTCGGATCCATCGATGTGTGAGGGAGGCTGCTGGATTGTGCAATTCTCTCATGATTGTTTGCGACGGCCTTTCCTGGTTGGGTTCTCCTCCCTCATTCTCTACAACTGGTATATCACCTCTACCGCCACTGCCCCCAGATCGGTTTTCTCGCATATGTGTGATCTCTCTCATGAGGTCACCCATAAAGAATCCCTGGTCCCGGATCTGTCTCTGCATGGTCTCCAGTGATGCTAGAAGTGAATTGTTGATGGCGGCTTGATCAAATAAGAATGGAGGGTGCTCATGGTCATCTGAATGCTCTCCTCTGTCAGCGATGTCTGGGTTCTCTGAAAAAGCAAAAGAACCCATCACAGATGCCGTCAAATGCTCTGAGCTCTGTGATGCACTAAATTCTGAAATTCTTGGACTGATGGAAGGAGAAGGGTGGTCGAGGGGGAACAGGGTGGAAGTGAACTCAGGCTCGAGAGCGGGCTCTCCGAGGTCGTCCTAGATGAATAGGGAGAAGTGCTAGATAGCGGTGCCGACAAGGTCGGCCTAAGAGATCTCCGTCCCATCATCTTGATTATGGAGAAGAGTAAGGTAGACGCAGAAAAAGAAGGAAGAAGCAAAATTGTGCACAAGCGTGCAGTGTTTTTGATCTTGACCTAAATATAACTAGCAACCAAACACACATCAAAGGGATTCACCGACTCAACACATGAAGCCGTGAAGGTTCGACTTTTATCTTGGTAGTTTTTAGCTTGTTTTCAGGAATTAATCTTTCAACGAGTCCTTAGAGCGCTATGTCTATAAGAGAGAGAGTACTGCCGGAAAAGTATTCCCGTACTTGTCCTCCTCCTGTGTAACCTGTAGCTTGCGCTTTTTAAGGTCCTTGTAACCCTTCCTGGATCCCTACTCAGCCAAAGAAGAAGAGGGAGGAAGCCAATAGGCAAAACCGATACTTCGGATCTCGCTCGCAATGGAATCACCCGTGAGCGTGCAAGATCCTACTCGGACGCAGACGGTGAGACAGACACACCCGTGAAGGCGTGGCCTATGCTCGGTACTTCAGACAAGGTCGATGCTCACGCAATAGTGAGTCACCACTGATGACCAAGCCCTGCTCGCCTACGTACGATAGTAGCGCCAATACTTTGGAAATCCAGGCGATACACAAGGCAGCCACAAGCTGGGTTTTTGGCTCTAATCTTTACGAAGCACTCTGCTTACTTGGAAGGAGACCTTCCCATGCAACCTGAAGACAAGTGAGGGTGTGACTCTCCCCAATCAATGAGTCCAATTACCAATTTTATTTAGGTCAAAATTTCTTAGCAGTCCCTTTTTTAATTTTTTTGGTGTTATCGCTTCTTTTGAGTAGATTCAAACAAGCGCCTAACGATTTTGTATTTTCTTTGATTCCTACTTTGTCCAAAAACAGAGGGAGAAAAGAGTCGGAAAAGCCGTGCAAGTCGGCACCAAGATGGAAATCTCACCTTTGTGCCAATATGATGCATGCAAAGATAGAATGACTTACAACGCCTCTATCTCTCTCCATGCGGGATGCAAAGTAGAAATTTATAAACCTAAGCTATATGCCGGTATGCAAGCGGAAATCGTCCTAAGTAGGCAATTGCTACGTGAAGAACCACAAGTAAACCACCAAACTCCAATCATAAAGTCCGGTCTAGGCTCACCCCTCCTCCTCTCGACACATCGAGTTCAGGAGAAGCGCTTGGCGGGATGAGCTTGCGGTGCGGCGGATCAGAGATTAGTGATTAACTGTTTAATTAAACTAAGTCCAAATACGATCTATAGGTACATGCAATGATAATTAGGGTGTTTGGACCTAATCTAATCGATCAAGCAAAATCCTAGAACTAAGGGCTCAATCCCACAAAAGAAGTGAAAAGGAAAACAAAACCGGAAAATGACTACAGAAAACACAAAGAAAATCGCGATGGCCCCCCAGGTGAACAAACACCTGGAAATTAGGCCCGAAGTGTTTGAGTGTCCCTGTACCTGTATTATTACAAATTCAAATAGTCTCTCTCTCACAATAGAAAATGCAAACTATCTAACACACACTCTCTCTCACTCTTCCTGCTCTCTCCTGTCGGCTAGGCTAAGAAAGCCGACTCCGCGTCCCAAGGTTGCACCGGATCCCCTAGGCGATCCACCTCGCTCCGCGGTCCCTCGCAAGAAGACAAGAAAAGAGATGGTCATAAAGCTCAACAATATATATCAAAAATAGAAGAGAGATAAAATGAAGCAATAATGGAGACAAACAAACACAATCAAACAAAAATGTGATCTAATCGTCGTTGCTCCCCGGCAATGGCGCCATTTGATAACTAGGAATTTCTATCGGTCTTGTGATCCACACAAGGCGGGAACACAGAGGTCGTTGTGGTGACTTCTAAAAATCCCTAATTTAGTCAACAATTAACCCACAATCAAATATCAAACAATTGACAAACAAATGTGAAGTTAAAATTTATTTTTAACTCTACATAAAAGATGTATAGATGCAAGTACGTAGAGAGTTCGAACACATGGAGCAAGGCAGGATAGATCAACAAATGTTTGTGTGTGTGTGAATGTGATGTATTGTCTACACTATGCAATGCAAATATTTTTTTTTGTGGGTTTTTAATTTTTAATTTTTTAATTTTATTTTTAATTTTGTATTTTGATTTTTTAATTTTTCTGATTTTATATTTTCTTTTTATATTTTTTTTATTTCTTTTGCAATATTGGAATATATAAACTATAATAGAAAAGAGAGGCTAGAATATTTATAAAAATAACGAAAAATAGTCAAAAATTAGGAAATAAATTCTTTTTGGTCTTTTTTATACTTTTTTACTATTTTTGTGTTTTTTGGGGGTTTTTAAAATATTTTTGGTATTTTAAAAAGCCAAAATAAAGAAAACAGTGAATTAATGTACTGACCGAAACTAAAATGGGAATGAAAAATATCAAAATTTTCCCAATTTAATTTTAAACTAAATATAATAAAATGGGGAACCTACAGAAACTGTGTTTGCATTTTTTAGATTTTTCTAGAATTTTTTAGATTTTTTTGGATATTTTCTAATTTTTAAGGTTTGGTTTTTAATTTTTTAGTGGTTTTTGGATTGACACTAAAAGACACTAAAATACACTATAGATAATTTTTTTGGAATTTTTCAAGGTGTTTTAATATTTTTTGGTATTTTCTAAGATAGACAGTAGCTAAAAGGCATGTTTTTGATTTTTAATAAATATTAAAATGCAATAAAAATAAAATGCAAAAATATGGCGTGGAAGTGCAAGTTAACAGGAGCCTAAATTGATTTTTGGGGATTTTTTATAATTGAAATGATACTCCAAATAAATAAGACAATCACACAAAAATGCACAGTCAAGCAGGGGTATATACGTAAATAGTCAAAAGTTGTAGGGACTCTACGCAATTTTTCCAAAAAATATAACACTAATAAACAAAGTTTTTGGATCAATTACAAATTTCCAAACCCGAGAGGGTTTCCCTGCAAATAACCCACCAGGTCGCGTGACTGGCACGCGCCTGGGAAGGACCTAACTGCAATTTTCAAAATCCCTGGGGGCTCACATGCAATATTTCCAAAGCTTTTACACTGCAATTCAAAGTTCGAGTACTGAAAAGAAATACACAAATGACCGAGGGTCTCGCTGCAAAAAGCCCCGTGCCTCACATGAACATGTCACGTGAGGTGATGTGGCCGAGGACCTATTTGCAAATACTAAAAGTTCAAGGGCCTACTTATAAATTTTACAAAATATTTTAAATGACACATGAAAGTTTAAGTACTAATACTAATTACAAAAAGAGCGTAGGTATACTTGCAAAATTCCCACGCTAAGGTGCTGGCGGACGTCTCGGATGCACCCACTTATCTACGTGTCCGCGCAAGGAGCTCCGATGACGTTTCGCGAACGGAGGGCTAGGATTATATCCCAGCCCTGGATCTGACGGTTGAACGGAGAAGCGATTGGACGACTGGCGATGGATCTGGCGTCTGCACGGGATCGGACGGCTGAAAGGCCCGGAGGAAGAACACGGAAGAAGGCCGGCGATGGCGAGCTTCCGCGTCCTCCTCCGCCCTCCTACGTCGGCGTTCGAAGCTCAAGACGGCCCAGAACTCTTCCTGCAGGTGATCTCCATGTACAGGAAGCTTCAAAATGGCTGGAGGGGCTTTGCACCTCGCCTACGACGACGGCGGAGCTCGGGACCTCCAAGTACCTCCGGCGAGCTCAGAAATGCCCCCAGGTGGTCGTTCGAGTGCACGTACCTGCAAGAAGAAGAATGATAGAGTCCAGGGCAAAATGCCTGGACTCCGTGGACGATGAATGGTGGCGAGGAGTAGTGCGACGGTGGCTGGCTGGAGATGCGCTCCGGCGAGGTGGATTGAAGGTGCGATTTGATCGATGAACGTGATGATTTATAAAGGGTTTTTGATCCTAAAACTATGGCGAGATGAATGCGATAAAAATTAAATTAAGGGGAAACAAACACCTCAAGGGCTAGGGGCCCGAGGTTAAAGGTACCTCGACGGGGGGTCACCGGAGGTGGGGTGGAACGCCCAAGATCTCGTCGCACCGCTGCCTTGACGATGCCCAGCTGGAGCTGTCACCTCCAAGGAGCTAAGGCTGGTTGCAATGGGGACGAAGACCAAAGAATGGGGTTCAAATTTTCAAAGGAAGATTGGGTGCTCATTATATATGGTTTGACCCAACGACTGGGATGCTTCAAAGATTGAGGGATTGACAGTGATTCAGCGGCCCTTTGATCAAGAAAAACTATAGGCGTGAATCCTCGATGAACGGGGACAAAAAGTTAAGAAGGGCGCGGGGTCATTTGGTGAAAGCGCAAGCCTCAAAAAATCTGCAAATCGGAGCAAAAACGAGGTCGGACCAGATGGTAGAGGGGCAAGTCAGAGAGTTGACCCGCCGGTCAACCCTCGGAGGCACTTGGTTGGTCCACGTGGACCAACAAGGAAAAAGCCTTAAAAAATGTTTTATTAATTCATTTTAAAATAGTAAATGGTCGAATTAAATTTAGGTTATCAAATAAAAAACATTTATTATTTTATGTATTATTTTATTCTGATTTTTAATTATTTTTATGATGTGTATTTTTACAAGTTTACTTTTATTCCCTTCATAGGTATAATATCTATATATTTTATTCTTTAATTTTTAGTTTATGTATTTAATTTTTATTATTTTTATTTAGTATTTTATAAAATCATAAAATACTTTTATACACACAAATATATTTTTGTTTTACTTTTCTGATGTGTTTTGTATGTTTAATAAAATATAAGTATATGTTATATAGGTATGTATATAGGTATAATACCTATGTTTTTTATATAGGTATTTTTATTTTAGATTTCTTTTGAGTTTTTATTCTGGTTTTAATACACATACTTATTATAAGTAATATTTACAAAATTATAAAAATATAAAAATACAAAAATAATGAATAAATAATAAATTGAATATTTTAATCTGTACAAGTATACAATGTGGGTCCAAAACTCAACTTTCAAACCTCAGCTCCGCCAAATGCGAAGCCAAAACCATTAAATAGATTATTTTAATCTATATACAATTAAAGGTGAGTTTTCTGCATTTGGGTTTTCATTTGTGAGATACAGGTCTGGGAAGTTGGGATTCTGGATTTTTATTCAGACCATAACTTTTTATCTGTACATTTTTTTGAATGAAATCAATTTTATATTTTTTTATATAAAATTATCTACAACTTTCATGTACATAGTTTCTTTATTTGAGGTATAAAAAGTGGAACCAAAAATAGGTCCCAAAATGAATAAAGAATGAATGAAAAACATTGTATTCTGGCCCTTATCTCCCCCTACTTTATTCCTTGTCGACCTATTCATAAAGATGCCTAGGTCTCGAGGTTTCGGGTCATAAAATATTTACAATATTTTATTCTTTTTCTTTTCTTTTATTTATTCTATAATTTTGGCTTTAATTACAATATTTTATACACGATTTACATGCTCATGCATGAATGCTAAGATGATGGTTTTAATGCTATTTACGCGCATTTGCTATGGTTTTTGAGGCCAAAATGATAGAATAAAGATGATGAAATATGGATTCATCACTACCCTAGAAAATTCAAAGAAAAATACAACAAGAATGAAG
This sequence comes from Ottelia alismoides, assembly GCA_037367405.1. Taxonomy (NCBI): domain Eukaryota; kingdom Viridiplantae; phylum Streptophyta; class Magnoliopsida; order Alismatales; family Hydrocharitaceae; genus Ottelia; species Ottelia alismoides. Next base: position 936,125 of record JAZKJV010009139.1, on the reverse strand, counting down.
TCCAAAATACCCATACAACCCAGAGGTAGAAGTGCAAAGAATAAGAATAAAGTTTGTTACAATTTAGTCCCTAGCAATGACTAGTTTGCAAAGAAAATTAAATGTATTACATTTATGTCCTTACACAGGGACCTAAACGTAACTCTTGGAAAGTTCTGGAGCAAATTGGATGCTCTAGATTCTCGTCCGGGTTTAAGTCGCAAATATTCAACCCCTTCATTTTTGACGGCTGTGATTAGATTCTGGAATGTGATATGGGCCATTCATCAAGGACATGTGTGAGCCAACTGTGCTGCATGTTCTTGAGGGTGTTCTTCCCCAACATGGTTTTCTCCTCTCTAGATCTCCGGTGATGAGTCGAATTGTGCGACCTCCTACAGGGCCGGGAGGGGATCACCTATCCCCTCTGAGCTCACCTGTGGTGGGGGAGAGTCAATGACGACGACAAAAGCTTTGTGAAGGCAATTGCTAGGGTTGAATCCCCCAGCTAATTCTGTTGCTAATCGATGAAGATAATGATCTCTGAGGCTCCAGATGAAAGTTATGACTCCAGATAATGTCTTTGACCTGCAAATGAATACAAATGTGCTCAACTCGAATCAAATCTTCCATGAAATAATGTAATTTAAGTATAAAAATAGTTCCAGACAAAAGACGTATCAGACGAAAATGGAAAGTGATTTGAGCTGGATGGAATAGGGATCGTTGATTGATAATTAAGAAAGTGATTAATAATCTCTAACCTGTGATTACATGATCTAATTGGGCAATGAAATCAATGCAAAATGAAAATGGAGTGAAGGAGGTCACCTGGGAATAAGGTTGTCTGAACCTCAGTGGTTGCTCGACGGGCGGCGTTCAGCGGAGCTGAACGCGTGCGGTGGCACGATGCAAGGCATAGATTCGCCTTGGAACTTCTCCTCTGTCGATTGATCTTCCATGCGGGGATAACCTCTGGCCCTGTCACAGCCGGAGCGATGTGGAAAAGTAGGGTCGACGACCAGGTTGTTCTGGAACTGGGGAGTTAGGAACAATTTGTGATTAATGGTGGATTTGAGAGGCTTTTATAGGTCAATCTGATGGAGTTAGATAGAGGATCAATGGCAGGTGTGGATGGGTGTTGTTAGAGCTAGATGATGGAGGGTTAGGATCGGAGTTAGGAAGTAAAGGTTGACGGGTAGATTAGGGAGAAGGTTGGCCGGTAGAACAGAAGCAACTTCTTCTTGTTCTTGGAGAAGAAGCTCCCAGGTGCTGACACGTGTCAGCACCTGGTTGGCTAGGATGAATTAAATACCACAATTAATAGATAATAAATAGTAAATAACATTATTTTAAATAGTTTAAAAAATGAAAAATGTAAATAATTAAATTATCTAAATTATGATATAATTAGTTTTAATAAGTAATAATTATTTTACGAAATATAAATATTATATTAATAAATAAGTATAAATAATACTTTATAAATAGGTTTTGAATTTTTAATAAATTAATAAATAGTATAATAATTTTATATTTTATTATTAAATAAGATTATAAATAGAGTATTTGGGAATTTTTGTGGATATTAATGAATTAATTTAAGTATATTAATAAATACAAGTGAAAGTTATACAGTTCATTTATTCCTATAAATTAGGGTTTTTGATTGTTTAAAATGATAAGTTCCAAAAATAATGAAATAAATTAGTGTTAAAATACAAGATCAAGAAAATAATTAGAAATTATAAAATTATTAGAACAATAAATATTGTTCTAAATAAAATAAATAGCCCAGAAACCCAGTTGTGATTAGGTCCCAAAACTGACTTTTTCCAAACGGACTCCGATTTTTGTGAAATCACTTCATTAATTAGAGAATATTATTTTATGAACTTAAAGGTGAGTAGAGTGAAATTAGTGTTCGTATGAGAAAGTTATGATGTTCGGAAGTTGGGATTTTGACAATTTATAAGTTGGATTTCTTGGTATATATACAAGTTAATATTTTTAATTTATTTTTATATTTTTCTATACATTTTTAGAAATAATTAGGAAAAGGGTTTGGTAAAAAATATTTAATATGAATTAATTAAAAATCTTTAAAGTTTTGGTATTTATTGGATAAATAATGAAGAATGTATAAAGTGTGAAATTAATTATTTTTATTTGTTTTCTTCTTTATCTCCCCCACTTATTTATTTGTCGACCAATCCATGCTGACTTGGTCTCGGGGATTAGGTTGTAAATATATCTTTCAGCTATATTTATTTTTACAGGTCATATTGTACATATATACATATCTACAATTTCCTTTATTTTAATTTTCTTTTTTTATTCTTTTAATTATTTACACGATTTTAATGTATAAAAGTGCATTTTTATTCATGAATGGGATTTTGTTAAAAAGTGGAAATTAATGAATATTTACATGTATTTGTTAAGGGTTTTAAGATAAAATGTAGACAAAATGTTAATGAATCATGGATTCGTCACATTTTCATCCTTGTCTTGTGGTGTGGGCGTCTAAAGACAGGTATTGTGGGGATGAAATACATCTTCAGATGAGGGAAGGATCTGCTGGCAAAATTTTTCCAATACCCTAAAAAATGGACGGAATGAAAATGTGCTATATCCTCGGGGCCCAAAAGATCGATGCAGTGTAAGTAACATTACAAATACTACGAAAAAGAAGACAACCACCAAATACAAATATGACCACAATGGTCCAAGCTTCCAAAAATCCTGCACATCTTAGTGGAGACTTAGCTACACCACTTGGGCTTCACAAGGAGATGTGACCACACTAGTCACACTCCAGTTCTTTTCTCATTCTTCTACATTCTCTCTCTATTAGATTGTGGACACAACACGACTTGACCTTAGAAAGGAATACCCTCCTCCTGGAGGAAAGAGTAGCAGGATGAGGAACCAATGAGAGTGTATTATTAGGATGGGCAATTTCTTCGCATCTTTAAGTAGGAAGAGCTAACACAGTCCACGCACAATACAAATTAAATTCAAGGTTAATAGAGTTAGCAATATTGACAAGTGGATCTGAGCTGGCTATTGAGGTGAACCTGAATAAGGATTTGTAGAACTTGAGGACTGTTGAGATTAAAATCCTCATCCTAGTTAAGGCTCCGACAAAATGCTTGCTCAAGGCCCGACCAAGCTCTGTCCTTTGTTTATTCTCGTGAATTGGTTTAAGAAAACAAATTCATTCTAACTTTCTTCTTTCCCTTATTTTTCAAATAAGTGTTTGCTAAGGGACTAGCAAAGTTTAAGTATACGGGGATGATAAATCCATGGCTCATTAACACTTATTGTGCATGTTATCTTAAAACCATTAACAAATGCATGTAAATTTCATTTAATTTTCACATCTTATTAAAATTGCTTTCATTAAAAAAATGCACTTTTATGCATCAAAAATACGTAAATAAATAAAAGAATAAAAAGAAAGAAATTAAAAAAGGCCGAATGTAAATATATATATGTACATTATGACTAAATTAAATATAAATACAACTGAAAGATATATTTATATAACCTAACCCCAGTCAAATTGCAAAGTAGTCCTGGAGTTTGTTTTAGGGTTCTGAAAGGAATATAAACTTCTTAATATTTGCAAAAGGACCCTGTTAGTATTGATTTTTTGTGCACGATTATTTAATTTTTATAAATATCTTTTGTGCTCCAAAAATTATGAAAAAGTAGGAATACATGTATGCTTGCTCTTTTAGGCTATATTGTTTTTACATTTTACGAACATTTCCTATTTATTAAAAATTGAAAAGAGAAATTTTGTTCTTATTTACTTTACATAATCTCTAAAAATTATAAAGCCTTTTTGAAAAATCCCAAAAATTATGTTTTGCCTATTAAGTATTTTATATCGTCAGACCAAAAATCCCTAAAAATAGAATAAGAAAATGACTAAAAATTAAAAAGCTTCAAAATCCTATAAAAAAAATACAAAAAATAACAAAAACTCCAAAAATTTTTATTCCTATTTGGTAATTTTATTTAGATATTTTATTACATTAGAAAAATATTTTTGGAAAATTTTGACTTTATTTAGTATTTTTAAACTCTAAAATAATCCAAACTATTTATATTATCCTTATTTTGAGATATTGTTTACTTTAAAAATACAAAACAATTAGCAAAAATACCCATAAATTCACAAAAAATAGAAAAATACAGAAAATACAAAAAATAATTTATTTATGCACTTTCTGCTTATTTTTTATTTTTATTTTAATTTTATTATTCTTGATTGTATATTAGTTACGTATGTACCTCTATATTTATTAAAAGAAAAAGAAATTAAAAACCAGACAATTATAAAAAGAAATAAAAATATATATACATATAGCTAACATTGTTATTAAAAAACTAAAAACAACAAAAACCAAAATAAAAAAATAAATATTTTATTTAATCTAAAAATCCGCAAATTCATTAGTTAATTATTGGAGTGAATGTTGTAAATAATAGATATGATTATTTATTGATTATTTATTTATAAATAATAATTTTTGCTACCACGTTTTATTCCCTGTCTTCGACACTCTACCATACTTCCACCTATACACACTTATAGCAGAGTTATAATTAATGTTAACTCACACACATTTATCGCTAGAATTTTCTGAGGATTGATTGCTTTTCAAAGGCTCAATTGGTCACACTGCGATTGCTAACCGTGTCTGATTTGCAGACACTTGCAAAAGGCCCTCTATCAAATGGCTTCATTGCCAGGGAGTAACGTAGTGTAGCCTATTTTGTACATACTTGCATTTTCGTTTCTTTTCTTTTATTTTGCACGCAATTTTCTTTTGCTTGTGCATATTTATAGCTCTTATATATTTGTACAAATTATTTGAGTAATTGTGCTAATATCTCTCTTTATTGTGGTTGATGTGAGGGCCCGCTATGCGAGGATGACTTCTTAGGGAGTCGGTGTAGCACCAAACATGGTGGAGACTGGCCTTCTCACCTTCGCCAATAGGAGAGGCAGCAAGCATGACAAGAAAGACATGTAGCATAAAATTTAGTTTATAATTTTTTCATTTTTGGTGATAGCGTGATTCATTAATTTATTATTATTTATAAATATACAGGGACTTGGACACTACTTTACTTCACAAGGCCCATTGCCTTGGTGATTGTTCACCTGGAGGCCTCGTCACAGTTTTTTGAGTTTTTATTGCTTTATTTTTATTTCTTTCCCTATGTTTTGAATTTTCTACCTTTCTTTTTATTTGTTTTGTGTGCGTGGGACCCCTAGACTTTAGGACTGTTTGTCTCGGTCATTAGGTTCAAACCCTAACAAGAATTATGTGCCTATAGTCTCTTTTATTTAGATCTAGTCAAATAATAATTGTTAGTTATTTGGACTTGAACCCACGTACCGAGAGAGGCACCATATATCACTTGCAGGACCCATTGTGGCGGGCACGAGATGTTTCCAAGACCGAACTCTATGGTTCATTTATGAATAATTAACATATGGTTCTTCACGATTAATAACATCTACTATTTAGAGCAATTTTGTCAATTACACACCACCATATAGATAGGTTTAAAAATTCTATTTTGCATACCACATGGAGAGAGCTGGTATACACAGTAAGTCCTCTAACTCTACATGAATCATTGGATTCATTGGTCGAAATAATCATCGAATTGACTTGCATTACTTTTTCGCTATCTCCCTTTGATTTTGAACACCTAGGACTTAAATGAAAATTTACAAAATCGTTAGGCGCTTGTATGTAAAATATCCAAAAAATGAAAACTCAAAAATATAAAATAAGGGGACTGTTAATAAAATTCGACCTCAATAAAAATTTGTAATGAACTATGTTGTTTGGGGTTCATAAAGACCTCATTCTTTCATGTACCTTAGGAGGGGACCAAAACATTTCCCATGAGCAAGGCGCGACCCTCTAAGGATTGGAGCCAAAAAACCCAGTCTGTAATGCCTTGTGTATCACATGGATTTCCAAAGTATTGGTGTTTATATCGTACGTGGATGAGTAGGACATGGTCAACGATGGTGTTCCCTCCTTGTGTGGAACACCGTCCCTGTCTGAAGTATTGAGCTTAGGTCACGCCCTCACGGGTGTGCCTGTTTCATCATCTTGCATTGGAGTAGGGCCTTGCACGCTCACGGGTGATTCCATTGCGAGTGAGGTCTGAAGTAGTGGTTTCACTTCTTGGCTTCCTCTCTCTCATTCTTTAGTTGAGTAGAGATCCAGGAAGGGTTACAAGGATCTTAAAAAGTACAGACTACATGTTACAAAGGAGGAGGCGAAGTACATGATATTTTCCGGCAATACTCTCTCTCCTATATGGTTAGCATCTAAGGAATTGTTAAAAGATACGCCTGAAATAACAACTCTAAAAATGAAAAGATAAAAATAGCCGATCCTTTATGGCTTCACATACGTAGAGTTGGTGAACCCATTTTGTATTGTGTAGTGTATGGATATATATTAAGGTTCAAAGATCAAGACCCGAGTATTTGCGTAAATTTTGTTTTGTGTGATTCCTCTTTGACCCCATGCTCGCTTCGAGCCTTTCTACTGTTCTACACTCCCTTTATTCATCATTGAACATAGTATCCTTCTTCCTGCATCAATCTTCCTATTCCTCTACAATGACGATCCATCGATGAACTAGTCGAGACTCCGTCAACACCTACGTGGATTCTATGGACTCGATACCATCAACAATTTGAGGCGATTCCCGATAACCTAGTTTGGACCTTGCGAACCAATCTCCAGACTCCTCCTCTTCTTTCCACTTTCTTTCTATTTCTCAATAAATCGGGACCACTCTTGTCCCATGGCCACCCATTGCAAATGGAGTTCGATTTGAGTCTACATCTTTTTGTCTGTTCACAACCATCTAGGATTGACCCTAATCTCAGGTTCATCAATGCAGTTAGTTTTCAGTTACACAGTTAGTATGATTGGGATTCCTCTTACTTGTAAATAGAAGCCAATTCCAGTCCTGAATCCCAGTTTGAAATTCATTTCCTCAGATTTAGAACTTGAGATGGTTCCCTCCGAGGAAAAGGAAAAGGCTTAGGATAGTTGCCGCCCCAGACGGAGCAGGGCCCACCGCCTGATCAGAACCAAGTCAATGCTCAGTTGCTAGCTTCCATCCAAGCCATCCATCAGCAACTGATTGAACAAGCTCTTGCCAAGACTACATTCTGAGATATGCTGAACGATTTGAGGATAAACCAGCAGGAGGAGGAGGAAGAAATGAGGAACCACCCCATGATGATCCAGAAGAAGAAGAGCCAAGGAATGGGAACCCTAAACCGACGTTAAAAGAGACTTATAATCTCGGAGACAACCATATGATTTAGTGGATTCTCATCCCTTCGGTCCATGCTCACTTTGTTGAAACCTCAATTCCTTGCTCTTCTGCCAACTTTTAATTGGAATACCAACGAGGAACCATACATTCACCTGCATCAGTTCTCTCGCATCTGTAGAATGACACACTACCCTAACACGCTGTTAGATGTAGTCAAGATGAACACATTCCTTTTCAGTTTCGAAGACAAGGCCCTGCACTGGGTCAACCATTTGGGAAAGGTCGTGACGACCTAGGAGGAACTAAAGTCTGCGTTCCTTCACAAGTTTTACCCTCTTGGTCGGCTCAACCAGACGTGAGCCAGGATTAGCAACTTCTCTCAGGCTACCCACAAGTCCATTCATGAAGCATGGGAACGATTCACTGATCTGCAGGAAAAGTGCCCCCATCATGAGATACCGAAGACCAGTTTGGTCCAACACTTCTTCGGGGGCCTGAATGTCTAGAGACAGAGATTAGTTTCTATTGGGAATCCCACTCCAATAAAGTGAAGATGTAGTCTGGAAGATTTTTGAAGAAATGGTCGAGGGAGAGGCTGCCCTCTGTTCATCTCGTGCGTACTAGAGACAACCTCAGGTCCTCTACAAGTCAGTCCACATGGCATTGTACCATGAAGCAGAGAGAGATGAGAGATCCAACCTCAACATCATCGGAGGCCATCTCTCCAAAGTTGATATCATCGAGAAGTAATCGTAGGATCTGAAGAAATTAGCAGTGATCGAGAAAAGAACCCAAAATCTAGATAAATTGGATCAGATCACCAAGCAACTGGAGTTGCTAGTGAGTACCATCATTGCTTGCCAATCTGCGACCCCACCGCCCGAGACTCCTGCTGAGAAGAAAGATGAGCAAGCAACACCACAACAACCCCCGCAGAGTTAGTTGCAGCCAATAGTCATCATGTATATTACGTGCATACTCCTGACCAAGCACCGCATTAGCAGCAGTTGGTGGTATACCAACCAAAGACACTGTCTTCCTTTGATCCATTCTCCCCTACACCGCCTCTCATTCAAGAGGTGAATGGAGTTTGGTTAAGCGACATGCAGCTGGCACATCCAGGAGAACCTCAGTAGGGTCAGTATGAAAATTCACGTCCCTTCCCTTGCCATCAAGGAGGGAGATTTGCCCAGTCCCAGCTTCAACCACAATATCACTAGTCTATGTAATACCACAACAATTGGAGATAGAATAAACAGTACCCGCAACCACCATACCACCAAGACCAACCATACCATTGGTACACAGTTGCATTCGACCAAAAATATCCTCCTCCTCCTCCCTATCATCAGCAGTATCAGTAGTCCCTGCCTCAACCTCTAGACCATCAGCCACAGTGTGGGCAACACACTGAATCTTCCGAGGTGGTTCATGTGAACCCAAGGCTCGACTCTCTGGCCTAGTTAGTCAAGGGCCTAGAAGAGATGACCTAGAAGCTAGATGATCTTACGACCACAATGACTTCAATTCCAGCCTAGGTCGAAGCCAACCCCAATAACTTTAAGTGCAAAGAACATGTAGAATATGAGGTTCCATATATGCATGAAGAGTCAGATGATTATGAACTTGTTTTGTCTAATGTTGTTACTCTCAGGAGCAGTAGGACATTGCCCTTGTCAACCACTATCAGGGGGAGAATAAAGCTACACCTGGTGAATCGTCGTCTTCTGCATCAACCGTGCCAACCACAATTTGGGCGAGGAAGAATAAAAAGGAGCCATGGCAGTAGCCAACCACCACTATCACCAACAAAAAGAATAAAAAAATCTGAAAAATGAAAAAGACCAAAAATATGATCTCAGTTGAAATGAAGTCGCGCCAGCCATGGAGGAGCAAGCACCTACAACTAATCCAGCGCCAGCCGACAGAGCAGAGACCATAGTTTTTGGATGTCCACCAGCAGCATTACCTTCAGCTCTGGATTGTACACCTTTTGTAGCCCGATTGTACAAAATGACGTGGATTTGAATTTTGATCTAAATAAGAACAATGTTCCAGATTTCAATTATGTAAATATTCCTTTTCCTAATGTAATAGAAAAATCAAAAAATGCAAAATAACAAAGTGCATTATCTGATCCAGGTGTTGTGGATATTCTTGAAAACTTGACTATTGAGTTACCATTGCTGAAAGCCATGGAACACATGCTCGTCGTGAAGAAGGGTTTGAAGGAAATATGTATGAACAAGCATTGGTCAAACCGCAACAATAGACGCCAACAAGTTGAGAAGCATGTTACAGTTGCAGCCATCAACAATATCCCGGAGATGCTGGACTACTCAAGCCAACACACATGATACTTCAGTTTGTTAATCAATTAATCAAGTGACCTCGAGGTTTATTAGAGGACGTTGTCGTAACCATACATAATATGTAGTTTCCTATTAATTTTGTAGTCCTTGAAATGGACTCCCCTACACCATTACTCCTAACCTTGATTATTCTTGGTCGGCCATTCCTGCAGACTATAGAGGCCATAGTTGATTATGGGTCTGGGAAGATCATGTTCTGCTTGAGCAGCAACGGAGTGACAATGGACATGGTTAGTGAATCGAAAGTCGTGTCTAATCAAGGTCAAGAAGAATCATCTGAAGCAAATTGTGACTTCATTGCAGATGTTAGAGAAACAAAATTCTCTTTGAATGACACATGGATCTAAGAAATCCTCTCTTTAGCGGAGGACCTGAAAAGCACGGTCTTCACATGCTACGATGTCAACTGGGAGATAGATTCTTCCTTATTGATGGACCTATTTGAGGCAGAAGATTCATGCCAGTCCGAATAAGATGAATCCATTAATGATTTGTTTAGTACATTATCAGTAGAGCCACTAGTGACCAAGGTGAGCATCACCTCCAAAATCATGGCCGATCATCCACTGACCAGTTCATTTTCTAAAGTGACCGAGAAGCAGGTTCGATTAGAATCAGAATTAAAGCCACTTCGGTAGGCCTCAAGTATGTTGTCCTTGAGGGTGAAGAAAACATATATCCGGTCATCATCAGCAGCAAGTTGACCCTCGAATCAAGAATCTCAACTACTTGTGGTTCTAGAAAAAAATCGCAAGACACTTGGTTGGCACATATCATACCTCCGTGGGATAAATCCTGCTCTGTGCTCACACTGCATTTATTTGGAAGAAGATGCCAAGACATCCCGAGAATTTCAGAGAAGGTTGAACCCTAACTTGCGGGACATCATCATGAAAGAAATCACGAAATGATGTGATGCGAGGTTTATTTATCCCATCTCCGACTCAAAATGGGTGAGCTCCTTGCTTGTAGTTCCAAAGAATTCTGTATTAACCGCGATTACAAATAAAAGAGGAGAGGATATTTCAACTAGGGTACCAACATCTTGGCATGTATGTGTCTGCTGCCTCAATGTTGCAATGAAGAAGCACCACTTTCCCTTGACAGTCATTGATCAAGTTCTGGAAATATTGGTTGGCAAAGAGTTCTTCTATTTTTGGATGGGTATTCTATGTACAACAAGTGGAAATCGCCCTAGAGGACTAAGAGAAGACTACCTTCACTTGCCCGTTCGACACCTATGCTTTCTGGAGAATGCTCTTTGGTTTGTGCAATGCACCTACCACATTCCGGAGGTGCATGTTTGCAGTCTTCGCCGATATGGTTGGAAATTTTCTCGAGGTGTTTATGGACGACTTCTCCATCTATGGTGACAATTTTGATTCTTATCTACATCACCTATACATATTACTTCAAAAATGATGAGAAGTCAATCTAGTACTATATTGCGAAAAGATCCACTTCATGGTCACTGAAGGGATTGTGATGGGCCATGTTGATTCCAAACATGGTATGGAAGTCGACCCAACAAAGGTGGATGTGATTGCCAACCTTGAGCCACCTCAAAATTTCAGAAATGTAATGTCATTACCGGGGCACGTGGGTTTCTACAGAAGATTCATCAGATATTTCAGCCGCATCGCCCAAAATCTAACGGAATTATTGTTCAAGGAGATCGAATTTCATGTTGATCAACAGGTTATCCTTTCATTTAATCAATTGAAGGAGCTAATCACTAAAGCTCCAGTCCTACAACAACCTGATTGGTCTCTACCCTTTGAGATCATGATGGATGCATCCGATTTTGCAGTTGGGGCCGTGTTAAGACATATGAAAGATAAAGTGCCCTACGTCATTCACTACGCCAGCAAGACATCAAATGTAACACAACGTAACTGCACTATTACAGAGAAGGAGTTGTTGGCATTGGTTTTCACTCTCGAGAAATTCAGATCCTATCTTCTTGGATCTAGAGATACAATCTACACTAACCACTCTACTATCTAGTACTTACAACAGAAGAAGGATGCCAAGCCTAGATTGATCAGATGGATCCTTCTACTCCAGGAGTTTGACTTGTAAATAAAAGATAAACCTGGAGTTCAAAATGTGGTAGCAAATCACCTCTCCAGAATTGAGCATCAAGAGCCTCCATCGAGGAATGCACCCATCACAAAAACCTTTTCCGACGAGTCCATTCTAGCTGTGCATTCTCTCCCTTGGCATGCCAAAAAAATTGTGAACTACCTTATCTCCAGCGTAGTCCCACAAGATTGTATAAAAAACAAGAAGGAAAAGTTCCCGTCCACTATCGATTTCTAGCAATGGGAGGGGCCACTCTTATTCAGGGAAGGAGCAGATTGTATTTGGCATCGGTGCATCCCTCAGGAGGAGCATCATAGTATCCTCATGCATTGTAATTCACTCGAATCTAGAAAACTTTAGAGACAGAATGACAACAAAAGTATAACAGTGCGGCCTCTAGTGGCCTACACTATTCAAGGATGCAACATCATATGTTAGAGGCTGCATTGACTATCAGAAGATTGGAGCTGACCTCACAGCTAAAGACTCAATGCCCTTGAAATTCTTTCAGATTTCAGATGTATTCGATGCTTGGGGCATTGATTTCATGGGACCCTTCCCCAACAGAAGGAGAGAACATCCTTCTTGCCTTTGACTATGTGAGTCGCTGGGTTGAAGCTATCTCCGCTTGAGGCGTTGATAGCCATAAAGTACATCAATTTCTGCGAGAAAACATCATCTCACGGTTCAGGATACCAAAAATTCTCATATTCAACAGGGGTAGTCACTTCAAAAATAAAGAGGTCAAGAAATTAATAATGGCATCGAGCATCAGATCACTTCTCCTTATCATCCTCAGACAAATGGCATGGCAGAGCTCTCAAACCGAGAAATCAAGAAAATTTTGTAGAAGCTTGTGAGGCTTGACATAAAGAACCAATCCCAACTATTGGACTCTGTCCTTTAGGCATACGAGACCACCTACAAGTCTCCCTTGGGCCTATCACACTATCATCTTGTGTATGGAAAACTATGCCATCTACCCCTCGAACTAATATTGGACATACGAGCCCATGGCGAGCCATTATGCAATAAATGCTATTGCAAATGTCATTCCCCGATCTCAAATGAAGAATAGCTAATTTGCGTAATAGGTCCCTTAGTACAATTAGGGTTATGTACCATGGCCATCTTGATGATCATACACATGCAATTATTGAATTAAAGAAGCTGGTGCTTGGATGAACATCTAAAGAGTTAGATTGATGACAAATCAAGCGTCGTCAAACGATTATTAAGAGATGATCTCCATCCTGAGAAGGAGATGGTAATCCTTTTCTTTAAAGTATGATATCTAACCGACCTCTTGATGTAGGTCCTCTGCATAGGAATAGAGATTCGAAGGTGTTAGATAAGTTAGGTCAAAGAGTTGACTTAATGAGATCGAGATAACCAAAGTCCTATGTCATATGCTGTTACGATATAGGCACGCATCCTCTGACCGGATACAGATGTGTTACTATATGTCTGAGTATGTGCATTTAGCAAACCAATAGGTTGATGACCTAACCAAGGTCTATACACCAACACACTGGTGTGCATGCAAGGGCATATGAGTAATACGATCTCTCAAAGGGATCATACGTGTTCATTTACTGAACCGGAAGACATGAGCTCACTCATAATATATTGGGAATCAAATTCCATGCACGGTCGTCTTGCTTTGGAAGCTTGACCGAATTTGTAGGTTTGATATATGCTTTTATAAAGTATACGATCAATACCTAGGTGTGATATTTGCTTTTGGAAAGTATATGATAGATACCAACTCCCAATAGTCAAATGAGAAGCTTAATGATAAATCCCTAAAGTAGATAGTGTAAAATTGATCTAATACTTAGGGTTTATTCTTGTCCTTCTAGTTTGCAGGATGTACATATATTATGTATACCTGAGGGTGATGTGATCATAAATGATTGTATAACCATGACATTTCCATTCCGAGGGAGTGATGAAACATGTCTGGATTTTAGTGACTCCTCTCATAGAGAAGTAATCTGATCTTAGTCCAAATGTTGGACATTGATCTGAATGTGATTCAGATGTAATGAGAAGATTAGATTTGCGGTCTTGATTTAAGCAAACATCTAAGAGAGGTCCAGAAGATCCGAATTTGAGATGTGATCTCAATATCGAAGTCACTATACATGGAACAATACAATCAATATCTCCTTATCTCCAAGTATCCATGGAGAAAGCGCATTATTCTTAAAAGAGTTGTAGAATGATTCCACTATTGATACATGTATCCGTGCATTGAGAAAAATGGATAATTAAATGTGATTTAATTATCATGAATAATATGAATTTGATTCATATTATAAGGAGAGTTATTTGAGATAATTAAATGTGTTTTAATTATCAAAGATGTGAATAATGTAAATGTGATTCATATTATTTGAGCACATGAGAATGGAGATCCAAGATGATTAAATGTGATTTAATTATCATGCATACGAATAATGTGGATAACAATATCCAATTATTCATATATATTATAAATGTGATTTATAATATATATTAGAGAGAGACTATTGTGATTTATATTCGTTAATTAATTATTGATGTGAATTGATTCACATTGGATGATTAATTGAAAATGTAATTTACATTTTGTTTTGGCATGTGGATGTGATTCACATTTTTCCAATGGCACGATTACAATATTCACAAGATAATTATGATATATTTTTTATGAAGTAATTTACAACAATTATTGTTGTAAGTCTTGGCGATATCATGAGATAATGAGATCTCATGAGATAATTGACCCATTCCACCTTAAGAGGGTGGACGACCACCAACATCCATTGGGAATGAGTGGTCCTCCTCCCCTTTTTAGGGGATATGGTCAATCTTCTCATTATCTCCAAGATTGATTAATTATCTGATCTAAAATTGATTTATATTGATTTATCGATATATATATATATTAATTAAAATTAAATTAGTTATTATTGTGTTTCTACAATAACATCATGGTCATTGAAAGAAACACAAATCAATCTCATCCATTGATTTTGTGTGTCCATGGATTGAGATACATGGACTCCCAAAACCCTATATAAGAAGAGGCACCCCTTGCTCTTCGTGTGACATTAACAATTGCTCTCTCTCTCTCTCTCATTCTCTACACGCCAAGTCTCTCTCTATCTCTCTCATTGTGGCTGTCCTCCATGGAGCCCTAGAGAGAGTCACCATAGCCGCAGCATCATCGTTGTGCTATCGGATTGTTTGCTCGTAGATCTCCATCTAGATCAGTACACCTTACGTGTGAAGAAGATTGCGGATCTCATTTGATGAGATAAGGAGATTCGCCTTTTAGATCATCAACATGGATTGCGAGGAGCATGCGTCTCATCAACACGCTCGCAAGTGTCTCCTCTGTTGGATCGAACTTGAGACAAGAGGTCTCTTCGTTTAGAGATTCGATCATAACCACGCTTCAAGAGGTAAACCTAATACTTGTTTGTGGTTTAGATGAAATGATCAGAGAAGTGTTCTTGGATCATGTGGTTTCATCGTTTGAAAATTTTTAAATTCCGTTGCCCCAAGCAACTAGTTCGACTAGTCACTCTCGATCGTATTTGATGCGATCCTCACACTTCCATGATGCGCTTAAGGATCTTCCCATATCCTTCAAGTGGTATTAGAGCCAAGTTGGAGTTTTTCATACGATCCATAAACTTAGGAAGACTTGGGCTCATTAGGGCTTGTGAAAATTTTATTGCATTTCATTCACACAGCCTTGTTTTGTGAGTTTTTTCCGATTCTTTTTAAATTATTTAAACAGAAAGTATCCATTGGATTATGTTATACATTAATTAAGGAAATCATGGAATTTGAGTTTGCATGATTTGGAATCCGATTGCTCAAGATATGACCATTTTAATGAATATATATCCATTGTTTCAGGGATGACGAATCTTGACGTAACTAAAGAGTTAGTTACTATTTAGAAACACCCAGAAATGCATTCTTCTCATTTGGTTTTTATTGTAAATCAAATTGTCAAACTTTTGGAATTTTTTTGCTTGATTTTGATTTAAATTGATTTAGATATGCTAATTTTAGTAAGTAGGGGTCACTTCTGGAAATTAAATACTTGATCATGAACCTTGTGATTGTCATTCAATTAAATTAATGGAAATTAATGGTTAATTTCCTGAAATAATTATGGATAATTATTTGAAAAATATTTTATGATAATTATTTCCTTAAATGGCATTGCCTTAACCAACATTTGACTATATATGATCCATATCATAATTGATTACATGAACCTTCCAACAAACATTGATGCTTGAATAGGATTGGATATTTATTTAGCAAATCTCCTTATAATGTTAATAAAAAATGTTGAGATATTATTATATGGTATAACTTCGATTGAAAGACTGATTATCATCTCAAGTACAAAGTGATCAATTGGCATTATCCTGACCCGAGGCGGATATGATGTCTAGTCGGGGAGCGGTGGGGTAGCAGGTTGCTCCGTGAACTATCTGTCCCACTCCCATCGGAACTGGCCATGACAGAGGCTAAGGAAGGGATAATGTTTGAGTGATCATGATGTATTTTTTCTAATTATTAACATTCGAATAATACGTATTTTGAGATTATACCATCCTTCAAGTAACAATTAAAAATTATCTGTTGGATATTAATTGGATCATTGATTCTATGTAATTTGATTAATTGAAATCCAATTAAAACTAAAAATACTCTATTATGAATAGAGTTGTAATTCTCTTGGAAGAATTAATCGTAATTAATATGATTCATAATGCTTTATTAAAATTTGAATGGGATATGGAGGATCACATAAGTGACATCCATGGTCTCCCGTCAAGGCGAATGGTTCCATTGCCAGGGATTGTATGTAGGAGATGGCTGTCCGAAGTGACAACTCCTGCATAAAAGTGAATCTGGACCGGGTTCTTTGCTTCTCGAAAGAGTAAGTATGTATGCGTAGTGACCCCAATATGGAGTCCTCATATTATCAGGGCCATATTGGATTGCACATATCGAGTTGTAATCATGTTGACGGTTGGTTCAATTATTGACGGGTCAATATCAACTTAGGGGTGGTAGGCCCATGTGTTAAAGATCGAATTGGGAATGTAAGTTGGAGTTGTAAGGCAGAATGCGTTCTTGCTTCTTTTTATCCGAGTTGCAAGTTCTCATATTATTGGGATGTAACAAAGATAAGGAAGGAGATCCCAAATCTTGCTTGAGATATAATGGTAAGTATATCTCTTACATTGAAAGTGATTAAGGGAATGGACTTTCAGTGTTGACAAGGCAAGACAACTTTGATATAAAAATTCCTAAATCAAAGTAAAGTATATATTTATGCAAATTTCTTATTTTTGATAATCCTTATTAAATTCACTTAATACTATACTCAATAATGACCAGTAAAATATCATGTATTGGATCCATGATCAAGATATTGTACTTGTAGTTGGACACATAATGTATGTGGTTGCAATGTGCAAGTTTTCCTCATAATAATGAAGAATGATAATTAAATAGACAATAGGATTACAACCCTAGAGTTTGTATGTCTCTATAGTGTTGATTTCTCATCGAATGTACTTTGAAAGTGACATGTCGATGTTGGTTGTAATTTTCAATTAATCCTTATAAAAATCTAAAAAGATGTTCTGGCTTACATATATGCTCTCGGTATTTAATCATGAATGACATGGTTCACTACATCACGCAGAATGGTTGCTCTATAAGAGATGATGTATTCAAGATGTTGTAGTACCTACCTGAATCAAAGTCTTTAAGAGTTAAGATGTATGTAGATATGATGAGTGTCATCATTCTACTATCTATACTCTAGTCATTAATGAAACTTCATAATATTCATATTATATAAATTAAATGAAGCATGTATAAATGTTGAAATAGTTTTAGATTGAAATACTTAGAATTCAACATAAGAGACCCTTTGTCTTAAGCAACGGTTGTTTATAGATGAAAGGAGCACAATGGAAGCATGGGTCGGACCCAAGTTAGAAGGAAAGTCAAAGAGTTGACTGTACTTCTATGGTTTCCACACATATGACATCTAAAGAGTTAGATGAATGCCAATACTGTAATAAGCCGACGTATTGGTAGTGTGACTATCTAGACTATCTAAAATCCTTAGAGAAGGACCCATATAGTGCATCGAAATAATCTATATCTACAATATAATCATTGAAATTGTCTTTATTATTAGATAAGATAAAAGTCTATTAATTATATCTCATTCTTCTAATAACACTTGCAATTGGTTGCGTATGTTTTAGAAGATTATAAAAGTTAATCATAAGGTTTAATAGTCATTTATATGGATATTGATGCAATTGCTGCAACAACCTCTATTGGATAAATAGACTTCATATTTCAGTGGGAGAGCCCTTAGTCTTAGAGAATGTCTCTATAATCTAGATATTAGAATACACTCATTGTTTATTTCTAAATGTTGGAAATGAACATGAATTCTGGAATAGACCAATCATAAAGAGTTATGATGGATATATTTCAGATAGTAATCTACCATCTAGTAGACTCCAATAAATTATAAAATTAATGAATGGTTCGTTAACATTTCTAATACTGAAAATTAGACCTCAAAAAATCAATAAGAGGATGGAGATCATTAGACAATGATCTGGCATCGAGTCTTGGACATATGTCTGTTGATAAGATCAATAGAGTAGTAAGAGATGAAACTTTAGAGTGTCTGAAAATTAAAATCTTATGAATATTGTATTCAAAGTAAAATGTCCAATACACCCTTATCTGAGAATGGTGTAAGATGCCAATGTATTCACGATCTGATACATATTGATGTATGTGGATGATCTATATCAAAGTAAACATTAATGATATGTGATATCCATTGATGATTATTTGTGATATGAGTTTTCTTCCCTTCACCTTAAAAACTTTTGAAATTTTTAAAGATTTCACAATTTTGGTTTAGAACCAATGTTTAAAGGAAGATGAAATGAATTTGATCTAACCTAGGTAGCAAGTGCATGTTAGATGAATTCATGGAATAACTTTTAGAGAAAGGAATATCATTCCTATCTCAATCCTCCTAATACACCTAAACTCAACAGAATTGTAGGGAAATACATTTGGATCATGTGTGACATGATTTGATCAATGATAAATCTTAGCATAATTACCTCTTAGTTTCCAAGGTATATATATGTCGTAGAGACTATAATATATATCCTTAATAAGATTCCATGAAGGTAAGCTGGAATCTAATAGTAGAGAGTATTACTTCATTAGGAAAATAAAGGATGGTATTGGATACCTACTTTATGACCTTGAGATTCTTAAAAAATTTCATCTCTAAGGATATGATTCTTAGAGGATGATTATCTTGAAAATCAAGATGAAAATGAAGTGAAGGAACTCATTTAATCTTGAGAAGATAATGAGGCTCCTAAACTTGGAAACTAAAATGATAATTAAAGATGAAACACTCATCTCTTCAAATGAGTTTGAGGATGGATTCCATGTGTCAGTTAAGTTTGAAAATGATCTTACTTCATGTGATGAAGCTTCTGAAGATCATGCCATGGAAAGATGGATGTTAGAAATAAAGTCTAAAGTAGACTTCATATACAAGTGTTGTATATGGACCCTCGAGGATCCACATATATGAGTAAGGACCGTTAAGGTGTAAATGGATCTTCAAGAGAAGAGAACCTAATGAGAATGTAGAGACCTTCAAAGCACGTCTCGTAGCCAAGAGCTACACATCGAAGAGAAGACAGCACTCGCGATGAGACTTGCTCTCCAGTGACCATGCTTAAACTCTCCAGATTATTGCTAACTACAACTACACAAGTTGACTTTGACATCTACAAGATGTGAGTCAAGATTGCATTCCTCTATGAATACCTCTCCGAGGATATTCATATGAAGTATACCTAGGGCTTCATGGTTGAGGAAAGCAAGGTGTGCAAGTTGAAGAACTCCATCTACGGATTCGAGTAAGCTTCTTGTAGTTGGAATATCAGATTTGATGAAATTACAAAGGTTATGATTTCAGATAGAATCTTGATGAACCATGCAAAGCTTAGTGGGAGTGCCATTGTGTTCATCGTGCTAAATGTAGATAATATCCTAATCATTTGGAATGATATAAGGATAATAATAAGTGTTTTATAATCTAGTTGTTCCATACCTTGAGATGAGATCTCAAGGATACCTCTTAGATCTTTGTTTTGAAGTTGTTTAGAAGCAAAGAGAAGAGGGCATTGGAACGATCACATTAGTGGTACACCTTGGACATGTTCCATGTTTTGAGAAAAATATCAAGAAAGGCTTATTTACCTTAAGATATGGTGCTGACCTATCTAAATATCACCTCAAAGAGTCGAGGAAGTGAATACTAAAACTGCTTGCCCTTGTGCATTAGTCATGAGAAGCCGGGTGTATGCTAGATGTGTACAAAAACCAGATGTCTGCCATGCAGTGGTAGTAGTAAACTGTTACTAATCCCACTAAGAAGATAACACACTTGATTGCAGTAATAACAATATCTTCTAAGAGGACAAGATTTTTGAGATAGTGATCTCAAAATCTTATCTTCAACAACTTAAGACTTTATAGATAGTGATCTAAAAGGTCTTAACTGTGGATATCTTAGGAGATAGAAATCTTCAGGAATAAGGGTATTCTGATAAGGATAATAGAAATTACATAAGGGTTATAATGATTATTAAGCTGTAGTGTTAAAGGACACTATAACTGACAATATTGAGTATTGGTTGCATAAGACGCAACATTCACATTGGATGCAAGCACTGTTACTAGGAGATATGCATGTGCCGTAAAAGGACTTGGCGTAGTCTCTCGGGAACAGAGTGACTGATCAGCTTACCTAGCTATTTTTCTAAATAGCCTATGATTGTCACATGAGTGTGGGTTTAAAATTTGCCCATTAATGGTTCTTTGGGCTAGTGGGAGATTGTTGGACATGTGAGCCCACAACGAGCCATTATGCAATAAATGCTATTGCAAATATCATTCCATGATCTGAAATGAGGAAAACTAATCTACATGACAGGTCCCTTAGTAAAATTAGGGTTATGTATGATGGCCATCTTGATGATTATACACTTGTTGATTCAATTATTGAATCATAGAGGTTGGTGCTTGGATGAATATCTAAAGAGCTAGATTGAGGACTCATCAAGCACCATCACATTATTATTAAGAGATGATCTCCAGCCTAAGAAGGAGAAGGCAATCCTTTTCTCTAAAGGCTGATATCTACCTCTTGATGCAGGTCCTCTACATAGCAATAGAGATTCGGAGGTGTTAGATAAGTTAGCTCAAAGAGTTGACTTAACGAGATTGAGATAACCAAAGCTATATTGTATGTTGTCATGATATAGGCACACATCCTCTGACCGGAGAAAGATGTGTTACTATATGTTTGAGTATGTGCTTTGGCAGACCAATAAGTTGATGACCTAACCAAGGTCTATACACCGACGCGCTGGTGTGCATGCAAGGGCATATGAGTAATACAATCTCTCAAAGGGATCATACATGCTCATTTACTGAACAGAAAGACATGAGCTCACTCATGAGATATTGGGAATCAAATTCCATGCACGTTCGTCTCGTTTTGGAAGCTTAACTGAATTTGTAGGTTTGATATATGCTTTAGGAAAGTATATGATCAATACCTGGGTATGATATATGATTTTGGAAAGTATATGATCGATACCAAGTCCCAATAGCCAAATGAGAAACTTAATGATAAATCCCTGAATTAGATAGTGTAAAATTGATCTAATACTTTGGGTTTATTCTTGGTCTTCTAATGTACATGATGTACAAGTATTAGGAATACCTGAGGGTGATGTGATCATAAACGATTGTATAACCATGACGCTTCCATTCCGATGGAGTGATGAAACAAGTCTGGATTTTAGTGACTCCTCTCATAGAGTAGTAATCTGATCTTAGACCAAATGTTGGACATTGATTTGAATGTGATTCAGATGTAATGAGAATATTAGATTTGCAGTCTTGATTTAATCAAGCATCTATGAGAGGTCCACAAGATCTGGATTTGTGAAGTGATCTCAATATAAAAGTCACTATACGTGGAACAATACAATTGCCATGTCCTTATCTCCAAGTATCCACGAAGAAAGAGCGTTGTTCTTGGAAGAGTTCAAGAATGATTCCACTGTTTATATGTATTCGAGTATTGAGAAAAATGGATAAATAAATATGATTTAATTATCATGAATAATATGAATTTGATTCATATTATAAGGAGAGTTATATGAGATAATTAAATATGATGTAATTACAAATATGTGAATAATGTGAATGTGATTCATATTATTTGAGCACATGAGAATGGAAATCCGAGATGATTAAATATGATTTAATTATCATGGATATGAATTACGTGGATAGCAATATCCAATTATTCATATATGTTATAAATTGATTTATAATATACATTAGAGAAAGACTATTGTGATTTATATTTGTTAATTAATTATTGATGTGAATTGGATTAACATTAGATGATTAATTGGAAATATAATTTACATTTTATTTTGGGATGTGAATGTGATTCACATTTTTCCAATGGCATGATTGCAATATTCAAAAGATAAATATAAATTATTTTTTGTAAATAATTTACAACAAATGATGTTGTAAATCTTGGAGATATCATGAGATAATGAGATCTCATGAGATAATTGACCCATTCCACATTAAGAGGGTGGATGACCACCAACATCCATTGGGATTGAGTGTCCGTTCTCCCCTTTTTAGGGGATATGGTCAATCTTCTCATTATCTCCAAGATTGATTAATTAATTTGATTTGAAATTGATTTATATTTATTTATCGATAATTATTAATTTGAATTAAATTAATTATTGTTGTGTTTCTACAACAACATCACGGCCATTGAAAGAAACACAAATCAATCTCATGCATTGATTTGTGTGTCCATGGATTGAGATCCATGGACTCCCAAAACCCTATATAAGAAGAGGCACCCTTTGATCTTCATGTGACATTAACAATTGCTCTCTCTCTCTCTCATTCTCTACACGCCAAATCTATCTCTATCCTTCTCATTATGGTCGTCCACCATGGAGTCCTAGAGAGAGTTGCCATCGTCGCAGCATCATCGTTATGTTGTCGGGTTGTTTGCTCATGGATCTTCTTCTCTTTTGGTGCACCTCACTCGTGAAGAAGATGTCGGATCTCATGTGACAAGATCAGGAGATTCCCCTCTTGGATCATCAACATGTATTGCGAGGAGCACACATCTCATCAATGCGCTCGCAAGTGTCTCCTCCGTTAGATCGAACGTGAGACAGGAGGTATCTTCGTTTAGAGACTCGATCACAACCACACTTTAAGAGGTAAACCTAATACTTGTTTGTGGTTTAGATGATGCAATCTAAGAAGTGATCTTGGATCATGTGGTTTCATCATTTGAAAATTTTTAAATTCCAATGCCCCGAGCAACTAGTTCGACTAGTTGCTCCTGATCACATTCGAAGCGATCCTTACGCTTCCATGATGTGCTTAAGGACCTTCCCATATCCTTCAACTTATTCACAAATCACTATGGGAAGTCAACTTTTGTAATCTAGACTCACATAAAGGTGGACAAGAAGGAAAAGTGGATCTGAACAAACTCCAAGAATTGTAAAGTTATGCGTATGATAACAACTTGATGTATAAGGAGAAGGTTAAACGTTGGCACGACCGACACATCAAATGAAAGACCTTTGAGACTAGACAGAAAGTATGTTTATTCGATGCAAAGTTGAAGATATTTTCAGGCAAATTGAAAAGAAATGGACATGGCCACTCAGAGTGAAAGAAGTGTGTGACAACAGAAGCATTGTAATATCAGAGTTGTCATCTGACGCACAACCATTCATCGTCAATGGTCAGTTGCTGAAGCCATACCTCGAGCATGACACTTTCCTATGACTCAGTCCAAGTGTTCTTCAATGATGCATCATCCACAACTCCAACAACATCCAAAGATTCAGAAAATTCTCTTACAAAACTTTTTTCTTTCATTTTCTTCTTTTCTTCTGTTTATTTTCTTTCTTTTAATTCTTTGGCTTTACTGCAATACTTAAGATATGCTTCATCCTAAGTATTTGGGGGATGGGTGAATCCACTTTCCATTATTTGATCCCTCACCGGTCTCCTCTCTTATTGATATCTCTGGCTATATTAGGGATATTTCACCCTAAGTATAGGGGGAGACAGGATGAGTCACTAATCTGTTCGTTCCAACCCTCGACCCTCCCTACATGTAGATACAATTTTCTATACTTAGGATTAATTGATCCTAAGTATATGGGGGATGGTTGAGTTATCATTCATTGATTCTTTATCCGTTAGTCATTGTAGTATAGGTTCTTTTCTATACTAAGCACGAGTTATGTATTTTCTTTTCTCTTTCGATCTATGAGGACATAGTTTGGGCTAAGTATTGGGGGATCGTATATATGTTGTATATACTTCAACCATAACTCGTACTTTCATATTTTCAATAAGTATGGATAAAATACAATTAATTATTTGTAAAAGAATACACTTGTATAAAACTCATTGTATTTACTGATTAATAAATCAGGTAAAAATGGTTTGCAAAATGTTTGAAAAATGGTTGGGCAATCTATTTGAAAATCTTTTATAAACTGTTTGAAAATTATTTTGTAAAATATTTTCAACCTTTTTTTTTAAATGTTTTGTTTGTAAAAAATTCCCTCTTTGTTTGAAATAAAATATTTTGAAAATCTATTACAAATGATTTTGAAAAGTGGTTGGAAAAATACTTTAATAAAAATTTATACATATTGTTTGAAAAATCTTACAAAATGATTTTCAACTTTCATAAATGTTTGTAAAATTTGTTTATCAAATTAGTTTGCAAAAATAAAGTTTTCAAAATATTTGCAAAAACCTTTTCAAATTTTCTTAAGAACTATGCACATAATTCAAGCAAACAGAGCCTTTACAAACCTAGTATATACAAATCTGTAAATCCTTGAGCTCCAATTCCTGTAAATACCAAAGAGGCACTCATGTGTAAATATCTGCACATATTCCTTTTCTGAAAAATTTTTTATTTTGAAAAATTCCTAAACAATTGCAAAATTAAAAACTCTGAAATTATTTGCAAAATTATTTTCAAAAAAAAAAATAAAAATTTGCAAAACTTTTTAAAAATCCACATAAGTTCAAAACCATAAAATGACATCGCAAAAATATTTTCCTTGCATTGTGCATAGCATTTGCATTTTTCGGATTGATGTTGATAATTGAACCAGTCTAAGTAAAATCCGAAGATTGGAGCTTAATTGGACCTTAATTCCACTTAGCCACAGGAACCTTACGGGGACTGGAATTGAGACACTTAAAGTCTATTAGACTTAATTCTTTGAGAACACGAGACTTGGTTCAATGCCGTCTTGACGACCTAAGTAGAATATTTCAGAGCACACATACGACTCTTGTTGATAATGACCTAGATTGCACACCTACACCTTACACTTTGCTCACCTCAGTTGAAGTGGTAGAGGGTTGGATTTGCCGGCATGAGACACAAGCCAGTGGAAACATATAAAGTGACATATTTGTAGCCATTGTAGCGCAACCCGATCTAGTGGCGACGAGGTCTAAAGAAGAAGTTATGGGTTGCAATAAAGCTTCAAAAGAGGGATAGTCAACTGGCTTAAGAGGAAAAAGTCCATATGTAAATGCTGCTATATATAGTATTCACAAAAATGCAATAAAAACTCCAAAAAAGTTGACATGCCTGAATGAAAATAAAATGCCTACCATAGTATGTATATATTTGTATAGCCAATTGATGAATCCTCATTCGTCACTCTTTATTATTTTATTTTAGCTAAAAATCTTTGCAAAACACCATGTAGATAGCTATAAATACAATAAGTTATCAATTAGGCATGCTTGTGTAAATATCAATAATTAGCATGTTTTTATGCAAAAATAAAAGAACAAAGAAATAAAGAAAAAGAAGGAAATATTTCGAATAAATATTGAGTGACCTGAACCCAAGAGAGGGCCCAATCTGGGCCTGATCACCTAATAAAATAAATAGAGAGAGATAGGGCCATTCATCGTTACATATTTCCTTATGAGTGTACATATTCTATTTTCACAAAAATAAAAATAAAAATGTGTTTTTCTCATTATGTATATATTTCTAAAAATAAAATAAAAATTAGAAAAAATAAAATAAAATTAAAAATAAAATAAATTCTCTCTCTCACCCTTGTACATACCATGTACATATGTACCTATATCTATTTATTTCACCCTTGTAAATAAACAATAAAAATAAAATAAAAATTATTTTATATCCCAAATTTTATGTTGTAAATAAATAAAATATAAAATTGGGGTAATTATACAAAAATAAGAAAATAAAAATAAAAGTATAAAATACATAAGTATTTTATACCTATATATAATATTATATTATGTATATAAGATAATTTATTTTTAAAATAAATAAATAAAAATCATTTAAAAATAAATTGAAAATAAATAAACATTTTTATTTTGTAAATATTTTGAAATAAATTCATTTTCGATTTTTAAATGAATTTCCAAATCTTTTTGACCTTGGATTATTCTGACTGGTCCACAGGGGATTGTTGACCCCTGGTCAACTCCCCTTGGACCACCTCTCACCCGGATCCGTTTTCGCACCCGACTTTTCCAAATTTTCAGGAACAGATATGATCTTCTTTCGCCCTGATTTTTGTGCCCATCTCTTCCTCATGGATTATGCATCCTCACGGATCCCTAGGAGGGATCGTATCCTCTTCGATTTGCGTGCCCGTACCCGCTCAACCTCGTCACCTGGGATGCATATAAAATCTCCATCTTCGATTCCCAGCCTCTCAGCTAGCGCCGCAAGCACTAAATCTACCCTAGAGAGACTCCCCTTAGTGACAGCGACCAGAACCCCTCTTTGGTGGCCAGATTGGGCGCTTGTAGCCGGTGCTCGACGAACGTGGCCGGAGCGCCGCCACGTATGAGCATCCCAGCCCGCCGCAGCTCAGTCAAGGCAATGACCCCCTTCGCCGCACCCTCTTGTAGCTCATGATTGAGTTGCGATCATCAGGTATCCATTTCATTGCACTGAGCTCTACTTATCTCCGATTGTTCATCTTTCCCTCCGCTGGCTCTGACCCAGTGGTCGGAGCTCCACCGATCATCTCTAGCCGTTCGGATAACTCCGCCGTTCCATCGTCACATTTCGCCCATCATCTGATCATCTCAATCTTGGTTATCTGAGCCAAAATTGATCTAGGCTCCTTCCTCCGCCTACGCCAGAGCCGACCTCCGCCATTCCCCGTCGCTTCCCTTTGCTGTTCATTCAATAACCCCCGTCGGAGCGAATCTCCGAGCGAGAGCTTTCCTTTGCAGGTCAATAAGCACATGAGTACCCCCCAGATTGCCTCTCTCTCACTTCGCAAGTGTTGCCCTGGCCCCTTAACCCCGCCGGAACATCTGGCCGTTGACGACTCCATCAGCCACCGCCACCAGACGTGGAGGGGTGACACGAGTCGAACCCCTCCCTCTGATCGTCCATCAGCAGCTCAGAACACCTCCTGTTCGCCAGCGAACTTCGCTAGGGAGGTGTTCATCTGAAACCCTACTTTACCATCATATCGCACTTCGTCTCCAGATTCCATCACCACCGTCCTTTGCCTACATCTGACAAGTCGTTAGATAACAGATCTAATGGCCAAGTACGTCCCACGTCCGCCATCTCGTCAGAGCCATCATATCCTCCACGTGTCTGCGCCAGCGCCGTAGATCCACTTCCACTCAGCGAGCTCCACCCGGCCACCACGTGACCAGCACGCCCCTCGGCTGGGTAATTTGCGTCGCACCCCCTGCAGTTCTTTTCTATTCTAGTTTAGTCTATTAAATAAATCGCACTCTGTGGACTTTTTGCATATTAGCACCTGCTATTTTTCTTATTTGCACTTTAGTCCTCCTTTTGTGGATGCACGTGCTTTGTCACGTGCATATCTAGAACAATTGCATGTATTCCCTCGGGGTTTATGAGTGTTATGCTTTGATTATATAGTTGTTTATATTTGCACTTATAACCCTATGCGTGGTTTTTTTGGACATGTGCTGGAATTGATGTGAAATTTACAATAGGCCCCTCGAACTTTTGAAGCTTGTTACTATTTGGTCTTGAAAGTTAGTTTTTCTTACAGAATGGTCCCTATGTGCTGTGCATGTTTGATTGGTTGAATAAAATAGCAATGTAACTCCAAATCTCCTGAAATTTGGATACGTGGCCCCTGCCACTGTGTAAAAATTTCAGTGAATTTTTGGAACATTTTTGTTTTGATTTTCTATTTTTAAAAATAAAAAAACCTTGCATTTTGCTACTGTCAAACTTGAAAAATCAAATAAAATATTAAAAAGCCCCCGAAAATTCTAAAAAAATTGTAATTTGTTTATTTTGTTGTCTTTTTGAATCTGTGCAAATTTTGTCTCTTTTGGATTTAAAAAAACACCCTAAAATTGAAAAACCCTAAAAACTCATAAAAATTATTAAAAATTAACAAAAATATAAAAAAAATGCAATTTTATTTCCATTAGTTAGGTTTTTATTTTTACTTCATTATAAAATTGCCTCTGGAATTTTATAGGCTATTTAATTATTTTTAAATAACCTTTAGAATCTGGCTGCACATTGTCATCAATTTTTAGACTTCTTTCATTTTTAGAAACTTCACTAAAAATCATAAAAATCTGAGAAAATTACCAAAAACACTTGAAAAATTATAAAATAAAAAAAAATAATTTTAATTTTCTGGTCTATTTTGTTGTGTTAAATAATTCTTCGTGTGTGACTTTTTGGCTTTCTTTTATATTTTCTTTATAATTAGATATCAAAAAAATTTTTAAAAATCTAAAAATCCATCAAAAATACTTTATTTGTTTTATTTTTGATTCTCGACTACTTTGTAGGCTTTTAGCCAATCCGCACTCCTTGAGTTCGACCCTGATCGCTATACCAGGTTAAATAAAATAGCGAGACCGCTATTTGTTTTATTCCTCTGATTTTTAATTTGGTGGTCTTTGTTTTCTTGTTGACTGAGCTTCGAGGTTCGGGTCGCAACAACCCTTATTTTTACCTTTACTCGGATCACGAAAGTCTCATCATCAGAATGGCGCCGTTGTCGGGGAGCACGACTTAGTAATCGTTTTCTTTTTCGATTTTCATTTTGCAGCTTTTTCGTGGCCTTTTCTTTTATTTTCTTTTATTTTTCTTTATTTGTTTTCTTTTTCTTCCTATTTTTATTTCTTTTTATTTTTTTGTGTTTATTTTTATTTTTACATTTTATTTTATTTTTATTTTATTTTGATAATAACTATGGACTGACGTACCTCTGTATGACTTTCTTGAGAGGGCTTGAGGATTGAGGCGGCTTTCTTCGGAAAGCCGACGCAACCGTGACACCCGGAGGTAGCTCTTTTCTGTATAGAGCCACAGGAGAGCACGAGCGAGGCGAGCATAAGTGCTTGGAAGCTAGTTTAGACTTTGAGTAGACTTAGTTTAGTTTTTTTATTTCCAGCTTATATTATAATAATACATGGACAAACTCAGACATGACTTTCAAACTTGTGGTGATTTTTGGGGGTCTGTTTCATCGAGCACCGGTGTGCTCGGGGGACCTCACCGCAGTTTTCGCCGGATTTTGTTTTTCTTGCCTTTTATTTTATTTTGATTTATCGAGGATTTGGACTTAGCTTAGGAATTTATCTTTGCTTTGTGACGTATTTAATTAGGACCCAAGCCTAATTACCTTGCATGTGCCTATAGACCGATAATTGGACCTAATTAATTAATTAATAAAGAAAGCTAACCTGGTCACTCGAGGGGTCACGTGCCACTAGAGGCCGTATACAACGCTGGCAGGATCCGTTGTGGCGGACACCGATCGACATCATAGACCGGACCCCGACCCCTCCCGTTGACCCGTTAGCTCCTGTGCTTCACGTATAGAAATTCCTATTATGGTCGTTTTCCTCGCTGCATCATTTAGATTAGTTCACTTCATGTCTTTCAATTATGCACATATCATTTTGCATGTAGAGAGCTGGAGGAAAGGTACACATTCTTACTCAGCATGTATCATTGATTTCATCGCGCATCGGCTTTTTCATATTCTCCCCCCATTTTTAGACTTAATAATCATCAGGAGAACCAAAAAATTCGTTAGGCGATTGTTTTTGTTTGAAAAATACCTAAAAAGTGAATTCATAAAATTGGGACTGTGTAAGCAAACTTGACTTAAAAATCACCTCACCAAAAAAAATTGTATTGGGAGAGCAATCCCCTCATTGGATGGTTTAATTGGGTGAGAGAGTGACACACACACTAGGCTAGAGCCATATCCGACCCTCTTTCAGACTACTGGTTTTGAGCTAGTCGTTCTCTAGTGAGGATCGCTCCAGTCTCTGGTAAAGCGGGCCACGATATCCTTAACAGAGCGAGCCGATCGGGTAGCCGGTAAACGGTCCGCGGCTTGTACTGGCTGGGAAAGATCTAGTTTGGGATGGGGACAGTCTCCTAGGGGCATTGGATTCCTAACAACTCTCTAATCGCTCTAATAGATTATCTTATTACCAAAATAAAAAAGACAAGATAAAAGACCGAACTCTTATGGTCATCGGCTCTGTGTTGTGTTGGTGAATTGAGGGTATTGCTTGCATGATCCTGTTTGCTTTCCAGATCTCATCTGCCTTACTCGTCAGATAGAGATGATGGGTCAGAGGTCCCTTAGGCAGCCTCTGGCTGCACCGCTTTTGAGCACTCCGACCAACTCATCTAGGTTGGCCCGCGAGAGCCGAGACCCGCTTTCCAAGCCCGAGTTCGATTCCATCTTGTTCCCCCCGACCACCCTTCTACTACCAGTCCTGAGGTGCCCGATCAGAGATATCAGAGAGAGCAGCAACCGGATGATTTATCGGCACCTGAGTTTGGGTCTTTTGCCTTTGTAGAGACCATGGCCAGCAGCGAGGACCATACCGATGGCCCCAGTCGTGAGCATACATATATACTAGACCAGGGTGCGATCAACAACACCCTATTAGCCTCCCTGGAGACGATGTAGAGACATATTCGAGACCAGGGAGCTTTCATGGTGGACATGCGCCGGGAGATGGAGCAGATGAGAGCCAATAGAGAGCATCACATACCCGGTGGAGGAGACATTCGTGAGGGAGAGCAGCCATTCCAGCCAGCAGCAGGAGCATGCCCGATAAGAGAGTTGCACAACCCTTGTGCAACTCTAACACATAGATGGATCGTGTTGCCGGCCATCACGGGAGACTTCAAGTTCCCGCCACAGACGATTCACCTCCTTCCTTGTTTTCACGGACTAACCACCGAGGAGCCACATCTTCATCTCTAGGAGTTCATGATGATCTGCAACACTGTCCACAATCGCAGCATGGATGAGGACACCATCAAGATGATGGCATTCCCTTTCTCCCTCGTTGATAGAGCAGCTAACTGGCTGAAGCATTTAGGGAGATTTGTGACGACATGGGAGCAACTCCGGAACGAGTACCTCAACAAGTACTATCCACTCAGCCGGACCAATGCAGTGAGGGCCCTGATTAGCAACTTCTCCATGCTCCCCAATGAGCAGTTTCACGAGGCAAGGGATCACTTCAGGAAGCTTACAGACCGATGCCTGCATCATGATATCTCGAAGCCGAACCTAGTTTAGAGCTTTCTCTGCGGGCTTACATCAGAGCTGTAGGGGTTGGTGAATGCATCCTGTGGAGGATCGTATTTCGCCAAGGATGAGGACCGGGTTTGGGCCATCTTCGAGGATATGGTCGAGAACTATACTATCATGTCTCAAACCCGCCTCTACTTACAGGGGAAGCCCCAACCACAGGCCGTGTCCTATCAGAGGATAGCACGTGTCGATGCCGGTCCCTCTACTTCGTCAGCGGAAGAAACACAAGCAGAGTCAACAGCCGCCGACATGGGCATCATCAGCGAGAAGCTGGACCGGATCGAGTTGATTGAGAAGAAGCAGTGCCAGGGAATGTCACAGATAGATCAGATAGCACAGACACTGAGTGACCTAAAGACACAGATCATGTGTTTTTAGGAGGCATAGACAGCTTCTCAGCCCCGTCTTAGGTCACGGGCAGACCCAGGTAGCAGCAGCAGTTCGACCCCGTCCTCCACCCAGTACTGACAGGTTCACCTTGTTCAGGTGGAGCCATACCAGCCGTAGCAGCAGTACGTCCAGTCGCCACAACCTCAGGAAAGCCAGATAGTGGTGTATCAGCCTGACAAGCCCCTGGCAGTACTCCCACCACCCACTTACGAGCAAGAGCCGTTGATGGATGTAAATGGGATATGGTACGACCGTCCCCAGCCCGGTATCCGACGAGACCATCCCAGATTCCGTTGGTCAACCGGAGGCACCGGTTCCCAGCTGCAGCCTCCAGTTCAGGGTGGCCAGTACATCCAGCAACGAGAGACTCACCAGCAGCCCCAGTTCCCGTCACACCATCAGCCACAGCAGAGTTACCAGCAGCATGGTCCTCGTCCCTATCTGCAGGGACAGTCTTGGAGGCAGCCTCAGCAGCCTCAACAGTATCACTCGCAACCCCGAGCGAGGCCACCCGTCAGGTTCTCATGGGCCCGCCTATGAGAACCTCGCCTTGGACGACTTTGCCCGCCTCATCTCCAATCAACATGCTACTTTCAGACGGGAGATGGATGAGTTTAGACAGGAGATGAGAGAGATTGTGAAGGGGAATGTTGCCATTCCTTCCCAGATAGAGACGAACCTCAACAACCTCAAGAGGAAGTCTGAGCAGGTAGAGTTCACAGAGACTGCCACTCCTAGTGATTCCCTTGGTGATATTACTACATACATGTTTGATGCTGATTTTATTACACTTAGGAGCGGTAGGATGCCAGCAGGCGGCACCTCGTCTGAGCGACAACCCCATGCCACTTCAGGAGTGCCAGACGAGGAGGAGAGCGGTACTGATGCTGCTCATGAGCATGATGATGACGGTGGTGCTGATGACGCCAAGGACGTTACTCCCGTCGACGATATTGAGGCCATCACTTCACTAGATGGAGGAGGTGGTACTGATGCCACCATTGTTGCTGAGCCAGAGCACGGTACTGATGCCGCTATTCCAGATGCCGAGGGTGGTGCTGAGGCCACCATTTCCAGTTCTTCTATTCCTGCTGTTTTTCCTGCTATTCATGTATCTCAGGACACTTCTGTGAATAAAAGAAAGGGTTTGTTATTTGCGAGTCCATCTGTGATACTTGATGATGATTGTATGGTTTCCACTTTACCTGAGCAGCATAGACCTGATCCTAGTCCTTCATCTGAGAAGGACCCAGTCGTCCCCTTTCCCCAAGCACTCTGCTTGGCTAAGGGGACCAAAAAAGATCCAAAAAAGTCCCACCACTTAGAGTTCAGCCAACAGACGATGGACCGATTTCATATACAGCAGACTCTACAGGTGCCTTGGAGCACATACCTCTCTTCCAGAGATCCCTCAGAGACAGTACCACAGTTCGGAGGAAGAGGCGGAACCACCAGTCAGAGATCCATGTGATCATTCGCACCACATGCTTTGCGATCCAGAACCGTCTGCCAGCCAAGAGGCCAGATGCAGGAGCCCCATATGTCAGATGCCACATCCATGAGCAGAGGTTCGACCATACTCTATTAGACAGTGGTTCTTCGATCAACCTACTTCCAGTAGCCCTACTCGACCGATTCGAGTTGGGCCCTCTACGACAGAGCAGGACGGTCCTTCAGTTTGCTGATCGATCTGTCAAGAGGCCGAAGGGGTTGCTGAAGGACGTTTTCGTCACGATTCAGGGCCTGAAATTCCCCGTGGACTTCGTAGTGTTGGACATGGAGATCCCTGAGTCCGTGACCGATACCCCCATCATCTTAGGATGCCCATTCTTGGCCACAGCCAAGGAGGTGTCCGATCATGATAGTGGGAATGTATACTTTTGCGTCGAGGGTGAGATTATACAAATAGAGAAGATTGAGGAGACTAGAGCTAAAGATTCCACTTGCTCAGACCAGCCTTCAGATTCAGAGCAGATGATAGAGGCAGGGAGAGACATCCACAAGGACTGTGATTTTGTGATTACAGACAACGAGGCTGTATGGGAAGATCCAATTGCACAAGCCATCCTCTCACCTTGAGATCCCGCTGATGCACAGATGCCAGCAGAGGAGAGCACATTCCTGGTCTAGGATACATCTCAGTCAACAGAGCCGGTTCCCGATCGTGAGACAGATTCTTCTTTTGATTCTTATGTAGATCCATCGGAGTCAGATATAGATTGGGCAGAGTTTGATGATTTGATTCCTTATCTGACTTCCACAGAGCCATCAGCTTGGTTGGAGACCAATTCCATGCAGAGCAGAGACACACCAGCCGAGCAATCTTCACCAGATTCAGATTTTCAGCGAGAGTTCTCATTCTCCCATGCAGATTTGGTCGCATTCACTCAGACATTTCAGAGGCCAGATCTGCCAGCACCCAGTTGTCCAGAGCTGAAGCCTTTGCCATCATCGCTGAAGTATAGCTTCCTTGCAGGTGAGCATGAGATGTACACAGTCATTATCTCAGCAGATTTGACTGGAGAGCATGAATCCCGTCTGATGGGGGTTCTTGAAAAGAACCGCAAGGCGATAGGATGGAGCGTAGCTGATCTCCAGGGGGTAAGTCCGGCCATGTGCTCCCACCATATCTATCTCGAGGAGGACGTGAAGCCGTCGCGGGAGTTCCAGCAGCGGCTGAACCCGAACCTTTGAGATGTTGTTATGAAGGAGATCTCGAAATGGTGGAGCGCCGATTTTATCTACCCCATCTCCAACTCTAAATGGGTTAGTCTGCTACATGTGGTGCCCAAGAAGACGGGCATCACCACAGTTGTTAATGAGTCTGGAGAGGAGATCGCTACTCGGGTATCCACTTCTTCGAGGGTCTGTGTGAACTACAGACGATTGAAGTAGGCCACCAAGAAGAATCATTTCCTGCTGCCTTTTATTGATCAGATTATAGAGAGGCTAGCCGAGAAGAACCATTATTGTTTCTTGGACGGGTACTCCGGATATAATTAGGTGGCCATTGCACCCGAAGACCAAGACAAGACCACCTTCACCTGTCCCTTTGGGACATATGCTTTCAGACGGATGCCCTTTAGATTGTGTAACGCCCCGGTGACATTCCAGAGATGCATGTTGTCCATCTTTTCGGACATGGTGGGGGAGTGCTTGGAGGTCTTCATGGACGACTTTTTGGTCTATGACGAAGGGTTTGATGCTTGTCTTGACTGCCTAGACCACATCCTCCAGCAATGCATTGAGGTTCACCTTGTGCTTTCTTGGGAGAAGAGTCACTTCATGGTGACTCATGGGACGGTGCTTGGCCATATCATCTCCAACAAGGGCATGGAGGTTGATCTGGCCAAGGTCGATATCATTAGGAAACTCAGTCCACCGTCCAACTTACAGCAGTTACGGTTTTTCTGGGGCACGTCGGTTTCTACCGATGATTCATTCATGATTTCAGTAGGATTGCCCGGTCGCTGACTGATCTGCTGACAAAATACACCGAGTTCATTGTGGATGATAAGTGTCTAGCGTCATTTGAGACTCTCAAGAGTCTAGTTATAGAGGCTCCTGTCCTCCAACCGCCTGATTGGTCTCTCCCATTCGAGATCACGATGGATGCCTCCAATTTTGCCGTAGGGGCCGTGCTGGGACAGAGGAGGGATGAAGTCCCATTTGCCATACACTATGCTAGCTGGACTTTGGATGCCGCTCAGCGGAACTACACCGTTACTGAGAAGGAGATGCTAGCCGTAGTGTTCACCCTAGATAAGTTCAGATCGTACATCATCAGATCTAAGGTGACCATCTTTACTGATTATACTGCCATCAGGTACCTCATGGCAAAGAAGGATGTCGAAGCCAGATTGACAGATGGATCCTTCTACTCCAGGAGTTTGATATAGAGATTAAGGATAAGCCTGGAGTCAAGAATGTGGTGGCGGATCATCTCTCCCGATTGGAGTTTCTTGTGGATTCTGAGCAGATTGATCCCATTTGTGAGACCTTCCCAGATGAGGCGATCCTTGCTATCGCCTCTCTCCCGTAGTACACCGATATTGTGAACTATCTTGTTGCTACGAAAGTTCCACAGGATTAGCCCAGGCAGCGACTTGAGACCTTCCTCGCGAAGGCCAAGTTCTACCATTGGGAGGATCCCGTCCTTTATCATGAAGGAGGGGATAGCATCTGGCGTCGATGCATTCCTCAGGAGGAGCACCATAGCGTCCTCATTTACTGCCACAAGCTTGAGGCTGGAGGACATCACTCTGGGAGGAGAACGACACAGAAAGTGCTCCAATCCAGCCTATGGTGGCCTACCCTCTTCAAGGACTCTGATGAGTTCGTGAAGAGGTGTACTGACTGTCAGAGGATGGGCACTTGTGGACAACATGATATGATGCCGATGCAACCCATTCACTTCTGTGAGGTTTTTGACGCATGGGGCATCGATTTCATGGGTCCATTCCCTAAAAGTCAGGGATTTGAGTACATTCTGTTGGCCGTGGATTATGTGAGTCGTTGGGGTGAGGCCATCCCCGCCCGAACCGCAGATGCTAGGACTGTTTGCCAATTTTTGAGGAAGAATATCATTTCACGGTTTGGGGTGCCTAGAGTTTTGATATCTGACGGGGGGTCCATTTCGTCAACGACAAGGTAAAGGCCCTTGCTAGCGAGTTCAGCATAGACCATCACGTAGCCACACCGTATCATCCTCAGACCAATGGTCTTGCTGAAGTGTTGAATAGGGAGATCAAGACTATTCTGCAGAAGGTCGTCCACCCTGACCGAAATGATTGGTCATAGCTTTTAGACTCGGTCCTATGGGCATATCAGATGTCCTTCAAGACTCCTTTGGGTACATCTCCCTTTCACCTCGTTTATGGCAAGCCCTTCCATTTACCTGTTAAGTTAAGACATAGGTCACTTTGGACAGTCACTGATATACTTCTAGATCCAGTGAGTGTAGGAGATCAGAGGAGGGCATAGTTGGCAGCCCTGGAGGAGCTACGTGATGTAGCCTTATCAAGCAGCCTACAGTACAAGGAGAGAGTGAAGGAGTGGCATGATTCTCATATCAGCCACAAGCAGTTTGAGCCAAGACAACGAGTATGGTTGTTCGATGCCAGGCTTTGTTTATTTCCAGGGAAGCTGCAGAGCAAATGGAAAGGACCCTATCTGGTCCGAAAGGTACATGATAATGGAAGCATCGGCATATCCGAGTTGTCATCTGAGAGTACCTTTCGTGTCAACGGGAAGAGGCCCAAACCATATCAAGATCATGAGCCGCTAGTCGTTGACGTTGCCCCTATTCATTTTGCGTGAGATGTGGTCTCTTGACTCACATCTATTGCATCTCACGCCTGATTATCATTTTTCTCCCAACTTGTATAGATCCAGATGTCCATACCACACTATTCTTCAGTCCAACACCCCATTTGCATCTTTCATTATGCTATACTTAGGTGCACTTTACCCTAAGTATAGGGGGGATGTAAAACTTTTGATTTCCTTTTGATTCTTTTATACCTCTGTTTTGCTGCCTATACTTAGGGATATTTTACCCTAAGTATAGGGGAGGTAGACCCTGTACATTCTCCACTCGGATTTCCCTTTGTGTACAACCTACTATACTTAGGATTACTTGATCCTAAGTATAGGGGAAAACCCCAAGATCTTCTCTTCCACTTCTATTCTTTCATTCGTCTTTGTATATAGCCTTCCTTTTCACTTCCCTATGCTAAGCACATGTTATGTCTTCTTCATCGCTCTTGATTCACTCTGAGGACATCGTTCGAGCTAAGTATAGGGGGGTGTCTTATATATTTCATATATACTTTAGCCATAACTCGTACTTTGTGTGAGTGTGTTAATAAATAAAAATGGCTAAAAACCCTTAACATCCGTAAAAATTACAAATTCTTCTTGTAAATAATATTCTTTATTGCACATACATAGCTATGTACAAAATTATTTTTGTAAAAATGTTTGTAAAAATGTTTTGTGTAAATATTGTGTAAATATTTTCATATCAAAATTATGTATATAGTACAAAATTTTTGTAAAATGTTTTGAAAAAACAAAAAAGTTTGCAAAAACCTTGTGTAAATTTGTGTAAATATTTTGCAAAACTTTGCATTCATGCATACATCCATGTTTTCAACCATTTTTCAAAAATTTTGCATCTTTTCAAAAGTTTGTGAAAATTGCGTGTTTGTAAATACTTATATAGTTTTTCCTGAATCATAGTTGACATTTAAACTAACTTGGAATTAAATTGAAAAATGGAGCTTGGTTAAGATCTTAATCTACCTAATTCTAAGAGAAACTTTGTAGGGCTTAGGATTGAGACTTTTCAGGTCCATGGTGACTTAATTCTTTGAGTCTAATAGGCTATGATCATATGTCATCTTGATGAGCCTAAGTAGAACACTTAACAACACACGCATGAATCTTATAGACAATGGCTTTACTTGGACCAACACTTTACACCTAGCTCTCTACGGATGAGGTGGTGAGGAGACAGTCTTCTTTGACTTGGGGTAGCATATGAGGGTAGTACTTCTAGCCAGAACCTCTCTTCTTCTTATAGTGAAGGAAGTGTGTCTCAACTTGGTCTGGTAGCTGTGAGGTCTAACGATAAGAGTTGTGGGTTGCAATAATGCTTCAAAAGAGGGATAGTCTACTAGCTCAAGAGGAAAAACTTCTTATGTATATATATTGCACCATGTAGATATGTTGTAAATATGCACATAAAAAAAAAGTAAAAAAATGCAAAAAGAAAAGAATAACTCCAAAAAAAGTGGTGGATCTGAGAGAAAATGATAATCCCACCGGAATTTATATAGTTCAATAAAGCAAAGATTATGTTATTCATGTTCCATCTCATGAAGCTTGCAGCAGGGAGACTTAGCTACACTGGTTGAGCTCCCAAGGATACATGGTTACACTGGCCATGGTTCATTCTCTTCTTCCTCCTCTTCTTGAGCCGATTGAACTTGAACATAGAAGGGAATACCCCGCTCCTCGAGGAAAGAGTTGCTAGACTAGGGTATTAGAGTTACCTTGTTGAGGAGGGTTGTCATTTTGCTATTTCTAGGTGGGGAGCTATATCACTTACACAGTATAAGAAAGGATTCATAGTCATCAAAGTTTGTGTATGTAGACTTATTCTGATCTGGATTGTTGAGGAGTCTTGACTATAGCATAGTGGAACTTAGAGGCTGTTAAGTTTTAACCTAAGTCCGAATAAGGTTCAGACACATTAATAATCCAAAGATCTGACTAAGCTCCATACTTCAATTTAATGAAGACAAGTTTAATAATCAGCATTGATTCATCTTTCCCTTCTTTTTCTTTTCCTTTTTCTTCTTTTCACTTCTTTTTCAAATAAGTGTTTTCTAAGGGACTAGAAAAGTAAAGTATAGGGGGTGATGAATACTCATTTATTGCTCTTTATTCTTTTATTTTAGGTAAAAATCTTTGCAAAACACCATGTAGATAGATGTAAATACAATAAGTTATATCAATTAGGCATGCTTGTGTAAATATCAATAATTAGCATGTTTTTGTGCAAAAAAAAGAACAAAGGAATAAAGAAAAAGAAGGAAATATTTAGAATAAATATTGAGTGACCTAAACCCAAGAGAGGGCCCAATTTGGGCCTGATCGCCTAATAAAATAAGTAGAGAGAGATAGGGCCATTCATCATTACATATTTCCTTCTGAGTGTACATATTTTATTTTCACAAAAATAAAAATAAAAATGTGTTTTTTATCATTTTGTATATATTTCTAAAAACAAAATAAAAACTAGAAAAATAAAATAAAATCAAAAATAAAATAAATTCTCTCTCTCACCCTGGTACATACCATGTACATATGTACCTATATCTATTTATTTCACCCTTGTAAATTCAATAAAAATAAAATAAAAATTATTTTATATCCCAAATATTATGTTGTAAATAAATAAAATATAAAATTGGGGTAATTGTATAAAAATAAGAAAATAAAAATAAAATTATAAAATACATAGGTATTTTATACCTGTATATAATATTATATTATGTATATAAGATAATTTATTTTTCAAAAAAATAAATAAAAATAATTAAAAAATAGTTTGAAAATAAATAAACATTTTTTATTTTGTAAATATTTTGAAATAAAATCTTTTTTGATTTTTAAATGAATTTCCAAATCTTTTTGACCTTGAATTATTCTGACTGGTCCACGGGGGATTGTTGACCCCCGGTCAACTCCCCCCCGGACCACCTCTCACCCGGATCCGTTTTCGCACTCGACTTCTCCAAATTTTCAGGAATGGATCTGATCTTCTTTCACCTTGATTTTTGCGCACATCTCTTTCTCATGGATCATGCATCCTCGCGGATCCCTAGGAGGGATCGGATCCTCTTCGATTTGTGCGCCCATGCCCGCTCAACCTCGTCACTTAGGATGCATATAAAATCTCCATCTTCGATTCCCAGCCTCTCAGCTCGCGCCGCAAGCCCTAAATCTACCCTAGAGAGACTCCCCTCAGTGTCAGCAATCAGAACCCCTCTTTGGTGGCTGGATTGGGTGCTTGTTGCTGGTGCTCGACGAACGTGGCCGGAGCGCCGCCACGTACGAGCCTCCCAGCCTGCTGCAGCTCGGTCGAGGCGACGACCCCCTTCACCGCACCCTCCTAGAGCTCAGGATTGAGTTGCGATCATCATGTAACCATTTCATTGCCCTAAGCTCTACTTATCTCCGATTGTTCATCTTTCCCTCTGTCGGCTCTGACCCAGTGGCCGGAGCTCCGCCGATCATCTCTAGCTGTTCGGATCACCCTACCGTTCCATCGTCACCTTTCCCCCATCATCTGATCATCTCAATCTTGGCTATCCGAGCCAATGATTGAGCTAGGATCCTTCCTCCGCCT
The DNA here is from genome assembly GCA_037367405.1 of Ottelia alismoides. Taxonomy (NCBI): domain Eukaryota; kingdom Viridiplantae; phylum Streptophyta; class Magnoliopsida; order Alismatales; family Hydrocharitaceae; genus Ottelia; species Ottelia alismoides. Next base: position 895,179 of record JAZKJV010009139.1, on the reverse strand, counting down.
ACGTTGGAGCCTTCCTCCGCCATTCCCTGTCGCTTCCCTTTGCTGTTCATTCAATAACCCCCGCTGGAGCGAATCTCCGAGCGAGAGTTTTCCTTTGCAGGTCAATAAGTGCAGGAGTACCTCCCAGATCGCCTCTCTCCCACTTCACTGGAGTCGCCAGGCCCCCTTGCCCCCGCCGGAACATCTGGCCATTGACGACTCCATCAGCCACCGCCACCAGACACGGAGGGGCAACGCGAGTGAAACCCCTCCCTCCGATCGTCCATCAACAGCTCGGATCACCTCCTGTTTGCCGGCGAACTTCACCAGGGAGGTGTTCATCCGAAACCCTCCTTCACCGTTGGATCGCATTTTGTCTCCAGATTCCATCACTACCATCCTTTGCTTGCATCTAACAGGCCGTTAGATAGCAGATCTAACGGCCACGTACGCCCCACGTCCGCCATCTCGTCAGAGCCATCATATCCTCCAGGTGTCTGCGCCAACGCCGTAGATCCACTTCCACTCAGCGAGCGCCACATGGCCACCACGTGACCTACATGCCCCTTGGCTGGGTAATTTACACCGCACCCCTTGCAGTTCTTTTCTGTTCTAGTTTAGTCTATTAAATAAATCACACTCTGTGGACTTTTTTCATATTAACACCTATTGTTTTTCTTATTTCTACTTTAGTCCTCTTTTTGTGGATGCACATGCTTTGTCACGTGCATATCTGGAGCAATTGCATGTATGCCCTCGGGGTTTATGAGTGTTATGCTTTTTTTTGTCTGACTCCAACGAGATTTCCGGTTGGAGTAAGATTATATAGTTTTTTATATTTGCACTTATACCCATGTGCGTGGTTTTTTGGACATGTGCTAGAATTGATGTGAAATTTACAGTAGGCCCCTCGGACTTTTAAAACTTGTTACTATTTGGTTCTGAAAGTTAGTTTTTCTTGTAGAATGGTCCCCATGTGCCGTGCATGTTTGATTGGTTGAATAGAATAGTAATTTGACTCCAAATCTCCTCAAATTTGGATACATGGCCCCTGCCACTATGTAAAAATTTCAGTGAATTTTTGGAATATTTTTGTTTTGATTTTCTATTTTCAAAAATTAAAAAAAACTTGCATTTTGCTACTGTCTAACTTGAAAAATCAAATAAAAATATTAAAAAGTCCCTAAAAATTCTAAAAAAAATTGTGGTTTGTTTATTTTGTTGTCTTTTTGAATCTTTGCAATTTTTGTCTCTTTTGGATTTATAAAACCCCTAAAAATTGAAAAACCCTAAAAAACTCATAAATTTATTAAAAATAACAAAAAATCAAAAAATGCAATTTCTTTTCCATTAGTTAGGTTTTTGTTTTTACTTCATCATAAAATTGCCTCTGGAATTTTATAGCCTATTTAATTATTTTTAAATAGCCTTTAGATTCTGGCTGCACATTGTTTTCAATTTTTAGCCTTCTTTCATTTTTAGAAAATTCATTAAAAGTCATAAAAATCCGAGAAAATTACTAAAAACACTTGAAAAATTATAAAATCCAAAAATATTTTTATTTTAATTTTCTGGTCTATTTTATTGTGTTAAATAATTCTTTGTGTGTGACTTTTTGGCTTTCTTTTATATTTTCTTTATAATTAAAAATCACAAAAAAAATTAAAAATATAAAAATCCACCAAAAATACTTTATTTATTTTATTTTTGATTCTCGACTACTTCGTAGGCTTTTAACTAATCTGTGCTCCTTGAGTTCGACCCTGGTCGCTATACCAGGTTAAATAAAACAGCGAGACCGCTATTTGTTTTATTTCTTTGATTTTTGATTTGGTGGTCTTTGTTTTCTTGTTGACTGAGCTTCGACGTTCAGGTCGCACCGACCCTTATTTTTACCTTTACCCGGATTATGAAAGTCTCGTCATCACCAATAAGGAAGCTCAAGCTTCAAAGTCAAATATATGCGAGCCTACAACATGATGACTTGGCTATAGTGGTCAAGCATCCCAGGATTGGTAGCTACACTGGCTACCGTCCATTCTTCTCCCCACCTCCTCTTTTTGAGTTGGTTGTACTTGAACTTAGAAGGGAATTCCCTGCTTCTCGAGGAAAGAGTTGCTGAATTGGGGAATTAGGGTCACCATGTTGGAGAAGACTGACTTTTACTACTTCAGTCAAGGAGAGATACATATCACACACACTGTCCAAGATAGATTCATAGTCGTAAGGGTTTGCGTATGAGTTGACTTATTCTGACATGGCTATTAAGGAGACTTAAGCAGAGTTTTGTGAATCTCGAAGGCTGTTCTGTTTCAAGTCTGGTTCTTAATAAGGATCAGACCAAACTAATAATCCAAAGGTCCGACTGAGCTCCATACTTTGATTTTATGAAGGCAAGCTTGAAAGTTAAAAATCAATACAAGTTCTTTCTTTTATTTTCTTTACAAGTATAGGGGGTGATGAATTTCCATTTCATCAGCTTTATTTTTTCATTTTGGCCTTAAAACCCTAGCTAAATGCATGTATATATCATTAATTTATCAAAATAAACACTATGTAAATTGTACATAAAAAATAAAGGAAGCAAAAGAAAAATGAAGTGTCAAGGACACTGAATGACCCTAGCCCCCCGAGACTCAATCATCATGATGATTTAGTCGACAAGGAATAAAGTAGGAGATAGGGTAGATGAATTGTATAGAAATCACATCAAAAACCTGACTGTTTAATTCATCAATAATTCATTTTTGGGACTCATTTTTTATTTATTATCCATACCTTAAATCAATAAAATTTGGACATGAAAATATAAAGAAAAATACAAAATTGATTTTATCCAAAGTTAATATACAGTGTTCATTCTACACTCTGAATAAGAATCCAAAACCCAAACTTCACAGACCAATAACTTCTCCATAAAAACTCAAAATGCATAAAAATCACTTTAATTATATAGATTTTTATATAGCTATTTAATGAAGGTTGTTTCATTTAATTTGGAGTTGATATGCAAAAGTTAGGATTTGGACCCCTATTATACAATATACATAGGTATATATGCCTATAACTATACTTGTACATATAAACTCACTATAACTTAATACATAAACATAAGTAAATATCATAATTAAATACTAAAAAATAATAAACAATTTTCTTTTTATAACTTCATATTGATTAATTTACATATCATTTTATTTATAATCTGTTTTGTCCTCTAGTGGTATATGTGGACCAATGAGAGGCTGGCGTTTGTTGACCTCCGATCAACTAAGCCTTTGGCACATCTGCTCTGTCAAATGTGTCACCTCCCCGCTTTTCCTCTCTTTTTCTCATATGACCAACCACTCCCATCAATCTAATTTCGCATGAAAATCAATCTCTGATCGACCCTTATAAACACATAGATCCTCAATCCCTTGTGTATAACCTCGATTCATTAAAAATCGTTGGTCAATAAGGACCCCCACCTATATGTATAAATAAAACCTCCTCCTTTGTAGCTCGTTTTGATCCTTCTTCAAGCCCTAAAACTCCTCGTTTCATGTGTGTAATCTCGATGACAAAAAGAATACCCCCGAGGTCGAGGTTGCGCTAGAAGAAGAGTAGGTGGTCCAAGGTGGAACTCCGACAATACCTCTACTCCCTGGTCCCTTGGTATGAGTTGTGCTTTTTCCTTTCATTTCTAGGTAGATTAGTCTTAGGTTTTATATTCCTACATTTCTTCTATCTTTAGATCCGTATATTAACTTAAAGTTGAAAATAAAAGTTCGCTAGAGCTCTCTGCTCTGGCCATGTTTCACCGTGACCCCACCAAATTCTGACCGCCTTCCATGCTCATCTCCTTCCCCTTCTCCCACTGCACTTTTTCCACACTTCGAACCAACCTAGTCCCCCATGGATCAACGAATCGGAGCTCCTCCGCCGCCTTTCGTTGGAGCTCCTCCATCTTGCCCATTTCTAATGCTCCACAGCTTAGTTTTGGGATGAGGAGATTCGCCTCAAGCCCTTGAGTCTCCTTCTATAGGTGCGACACATCAAAGACTCCTGGAGTGTCGATACTGGAGCTGAAGGTGGTTCCCATGCACCCGATTCTTCCTTGAGCTCCAAGCCTCTCCCCAGTGAGGTCTAGACTTTTCTGATGGTGCCATTCGACGTGGGTCATCTCTAGGAAGCTCAGGAGATTGTCAGCAAGTTCCTAGGTGGTCGGGATGAGGAGAAAATCATGCTCGAAGGATGGATAAGGAAGTGTTCTTCCATGTTCTTCCTTCCTGTCAAGAGCCATCCGATCTTCATCGAGGCCCAGATCTAATATGGGTCATTCACTCCAAACGAAGCGGTGCCCTATTCCCATCCGCAAATGGAGTAAGTGACGCCTACATGGCGCCACCCCAACCATCCGAACACATGCTATATGGGGGTAAATTTCACACAAGTCCCTTACCTTTTTGTATATTTCTATTTTGTCCCAAAAGTTGGGTCTGAAGTGTAAATAATGGGGATTATTTTTCATAAACCCCCTGCATGTTTATATAATTACATCGATGTCTGTGCTAGCCCACCTCACGTGCTCCCCACGTGAGGTGGGTATTTAGCAAATAGTACCTTACAATTATTTACATTTATTTTTTAATCCTAAAAGTTGTATGATTATGCATGGTCAAATTACATTTTAGCCCATGCTAGGTGCTTTTAATTTAAATATGCATGGTCGAATTGTAAAGTAGCCCTTGGAGTTTTGTTTTAGGGTTTTGAAATAAATATAAACTTCTTGATATTTGCAAAAAGATTCCTGCCAGTATTTAATTTTTGTGCATGATTGTTTAATTTTTATAAATATCATCCATGCTCCAAAAATTATGCAAAAATAAGACAACGAACTTAGATTCTTGCTCTTTTATGCTATATTTTTATTTTTGCATTTTACACAAATTTCCTATTTTTTAATAATCGAAAAGAGCACACTGTGTTCTTGTTAATTTAAAAAATCCCTAAAAATATAAAGACTTTTCAAAAATCCCCCCAGAAAATTATATGTTGTTTATTATAGTATTTTATAACTTTAGACCAAAAATCCCTAAAAATAGAAAAAAATGATAAAAAATTGAAAAGCTCTAAAATCCTATAAAACTAAAAACATTCAACAAAAAACTCCAACTATTTGATACTTTTATTTAGATATCGTATTACATAAGAAAAATAGTTTTGAGAAATTTTGACTTTATTTAATATTTTAAACTCCAAAACAATTCATCCTATTTATTTAATTCATGTTTTGGGATATTTTTGTCTTTAAAAATACATAAAAATTAGCAAATATACCTCTAAAATCACAAAAACATTAGAAAAATATATAAAATACAAAAACATTTTATTTTGCACTTTTTGGTTATTTTTATTTATAATTATAATTATATTATTCTCTATTGTATATATAGTGATGTATATACCTTTATATATTATTAACATGAAAAAGAAATTAAAAACTAGAAAATTATAAAAATAAATGAATAAATAAATATATATACATATAATTAACATTATTATTAAAATATAAAATAAACAAAATAAATATAATTATTATTTATTTAATTTAAAACCCCACAAATCCATTATTTAATTATTTGAATGAATATTATACAAAATATACATTATTATTTATTCATTACTTATTTATTAATAATAATTCCTGCTACCACGTTTTGCTCCCTATGTTCGATACTCTACCATACTTCCACCTATATACACTTATAGTAGATTTATAATAAATGTTAACTCACGGACTTTTATCACTAATTTTCTGTGGGTTGTTTGTTGATCAAAGGCACACTTGGTCCCACAAAAATTGTTGATCGTGTCTGATTAGCAGACCATGGCAAAATGCCCTCTATCACCTTGAGGGATATGGGAAGATCCTTAAGCGCATCACGGAAGTGTGAGGATCGCATCGAATGCGATCTGGAGTGACTACTCACACTAGTTGCTCGAGGCAGTGGAATTTAAAATTTTTAATGTGATGAAACCATATGATCTAAGAACACTTCTCAGATTGTTTCATCTAAACCACAATTAGGTATTAATGTTACCTCTTTATGCTTGGTTGCGATCGAGTCTCTAAACCAAGAGACCTCCTGACTCAAGTCTGATCTGACGAAGGAGATGCTTGCGAGTGCGTTGATGAGACGCGTGCTCCTCGCAATCCATGTTGATGAATCAAGCAACAAATCTCCTGATCTCGTCACATAAGATCTGACGTCTTATTCATTTGAGAGGCGCACCGAAGGAGATAGAGATCCACAAGCAAATACTCCAGCAACATAATGACGATGTTGCAACGATGGCGACTCTCTTAATGGCTCCATGGTGGATGGCCACAATGAGAGAGAGTGGCACATGACGTGTAGAGAGAGAGAGAGAGAGAGGGAGAGAGCATATGTTCATTATCATTGTATCTTGAAGAGCAAGGGGTGCCTCTTCTTATATAGGGTTTTGGGATCCATGGATCCCAATCCATGGACAAAACTAAATCAATGGATGAGATGGATTTCTGTTTCTTTCAATGGCCATGATCTTGTCATGAGAACACAACAATAAATACTTTAAATTAAATTAAATATACATTGAATTATCATTAACATAATTTACTTTAATTAAATCAATTTAGATAAGAGGATAAAGAGAGAGTTTCAACCCTTAAAATAGGGGGGACAACCACTTTTGAACAATTCAAGCGTGGTCGTCCACCACCCATTAAGGTGACTCCTTTTTCTCAATTTTATATGAGATATAATATCTCATATAATCCACTTAAATATTTGCAACAACTTTTATTGCAAATATATTCACAAAATTGATTCCAAATTAATTTGTGAATATTTCAATCATGCCACTGAAAAAATTGTGAATCACATTCACAACCCAAAATAAAATGTAAATTATATTTTTAATTACTTATCCAATGTGAATCCAATTCACATCAATAATTAATCAACAAATATAAATCACACTATGCTCTCTCTAATATATTATAAATCACATTTATAATATACCTAATTAATATGGATAGTGCTATCCACATTATTCATATCCATGATAATTAAATCACATTTAATCATCATGGTTCTATTTTCTCATGTGCCTAAGTAACATGAATCACATTCACATTATTCATATCTTTGATAATTAAATCACATTTAATCATCCCAGATAACTCTCCTTATAATATGAATCAAATTCATATTATTCATGATAATCAAATCACATTTAGTTATCCTTTTTCTCAATGGTCGAATACATATATCAATTATGAAATTATCCATGAACTCTTTCATGGATAATGCGCTTTCTCTGCGGATACTTGGAGATAAGGACATGGCGATTGTATTGTTCCACATATAGTGACTTAGAATTGAGATCACATCTCAAATCTAGATCTTGAGGACCTCTCATAGATGCTTGATTAAATCAAGACCACAAATCTAATCTTCTCATTACATATGAATCACATTCAGATCAATGTCCAACGTTTGGACTAAGATCAGATTACATCTCTATGAGAGGAGTCACTAAAATTCAGACATGTTTCATCACTCCCTCAGAATGGAAGCGTCATGGTTAGGGCTGGCTATCGAGCCTAACGAGCCGAGCCAAGGCTGGGCTCGGGCTCGGGCTCGATAAGCCCAACTGTGCTCGGGCTCGGGCTCGAGCTCGATCGAGCCCAGCCGAGCTGGCTCGGGCTCGAACTCGGTGGGCTCGAGCCCTTATCGAGCCAGCTCGGGCTCGATAAGTCTTGAGTCGAGCCCTTTATCGAGCTCGAGCTTCTTATCGAGCCTGGTCTAGGCTCGAGCCTATTCAGGCTCGTTAAGGAAATAGGTGTTTTTTGGTGAAAAAGTATTTTGCCTGGGCTCGAACCCGAGACCTCCTTTTTAAAGATCGTCCACCTTACCAGTAAGCCACCAGCCGAGTTGTATATAAAAGTTAAATTATAATATATATTGTAACATTCTGCTTGTTAATAAAAAAAAGTACTAAATATCTAACTATAACCTAGATTAACATAGATAAAAGGTAGAAAATCCAAATCTACAACATAGTCCACCCAACATTGTTGTTACATAAACAACATAAACACAATCCACCATTAACAATGTTGCAAAACTGAGCGTCAAAAAAAAAACAATGTTGCAGAACTAATACAAATAAAAATAAAAATCATTGTAGTTTCACAAATAGAATATATATATATATATGTTCCTTATCGAGCCCATTATTGAGTTATCGAGCTGAGCAGGGCTCGGCTCGGGCTCGGCTCGATAAGCTATTGAGCCCAAAAATATGGCTCGGGCTCGGCTCAATAGCTTAATGAGCCAAGCTCACAAGCCCTTATCGAGCTGAGCCCGAGCCTGGCTCGTCGAGCCGTGACTCAATAGCCAGCCCTAGTCATGGTTATACAATCGTTTATGATCATATCGCCCTCAGGTATTCCTAATAACTGTACATCCTTCATACTAGAAGGCCCATAATAAATTCTAAGTTTTAGATCTCTTTCAGACTGTCTCCTTCAGGATTTTATCATTAAGGTTCTCATTCGATCATTGGGAGTCGCTATTGATCATATTCTTTCCAAAAGCATATATCATACCTATGTGTTGATCATATACTTTCCAAAAGCATATATCAAACCTTACAAATTCAGTCAAGCTTTCAAAGCTAGACAACTGTACGCGGAATTTGATTCTTCCCAATATCTCATGAGTGAGCTCATGTCTTCCGGTTCAGTAATGAACCTGTATGATCCCTTTGAGCGATCGTATTACTCATATGCCCTTGCTTGCAGACCAACGCGCCAATGTATAGACCTTGGTTAGGTCATCAACCTATTGGTCTACCAAATGTACATACTCAAACATATAGTAACACATCTATCTCTGGTCAGAGGATGCGTGCCTATATCATGACAGCATACGACATAGGACTTTGGTTATCTCGATATCGTTAAGTCAACTCTTTGACCTAACTTATCTAACACCTCCGAATCTCTATTCCTATGCAGAGGATTTTGATCAAGAGGTCGGTTAGATATAAACGTTTGGAGAAAAGGATTTCCTTCTCATTCTTAGGCTGAAGATCATCTCTTAATAATCATTTGATGGTGCTTGATGAGTCCTCAATCTAACTCTTTAGCATCCAAGCACCGGCCTCTATGATTCAATAATTGAATCAACAACTGTATGATCATCAAGATGGCCATGGTACATAACCCTAATTGTACTAAGGGGCCTATTATGCTATTTGTTATTCCTCATTTTAGATCATGGAATGATATTTGCAATAACATTTATTGCATAATGGGTCGCCATGGGCTCGCATGTCCAACAATCTCCCACTAGCCAAAAGAACCATTAATGTGCTAATCATTTAAACCCTCACTCATGTGACAATCATAGGCTATTTAGAAAAATAGCTAGGAAAGATGATTAGTCACTCTATTCCCAAGAGACTACGTGAAGTCCTTTTACAACACTTGCATATCCCCAGTAACAGTGCTCGCATCCAATGCTATTGTTGCATCTTACGCAACCAATACTCAATATTGTCAGTTATAGTGTCCTCGATACTACTGCTCGATAATTATTATAACAAGTATGTAATTTTCCATCATCCTTATCAAAATACCCTTATGCCTAGAGATCTCTATCCCCTAAGGTATCCACAGTTAAGACCATTTAGATCTCTATCTATAAAGTCTTAAAATCTTGTAGATAAGACTTAGAGATCACATCTACAAAGTCTTCTCATCTTTGAAGATATTGTTATTAATGCAACCATGTTTTATCTTCATTGTAGGGTTAATAACCGTTTACTACTCCTACTACATGGCGGACATTGGTTTTTGCACACATTTAGCATACACTCGACTTCTCATAACTGATGCTCAAGGGCAAGCAATTCTTAACATTTACTTTCTCAACTCTTTGAGGTGCTATCCCTTCAGAAAGGTCAGTACCATATCTTAAGGGAAAGAAGACTTTCCTTGGGATTTCCCAAGAATGGAATATGTCCAAGGTGTGCCACTAATGTGAAAGTCCCAATACCCTCTTCTCTTTGCTTCTGAGCAACTTCAGAACTGAGATCTGAGAGGTATCCTAGATCATATCTCAAGGTATGGAATAGGCAGACTATAAAACACTTATTATTATCCTTATATCATTCCAAATGATTAGGATATTATCAACATTTAGCATGATGAACACAATGGCACTCCCACTAAGCTTCACACGGTTCTTTAAGATTCTATCTAAAATCATAACATTTATGATTTCATTAGATCCAATGTTCCAATTACAAGAAGCTTATTTGAGTCCATAGATGGAATTCCTTAGCTTGCACACCTTGCTTTCCTCAACTATGAAGCCCTGAGGCTACTTCACATGAATAACCTTGGAGAGGTATTCATAGAGGAATGAAATATTGACTTCCATCTTGAAGATGTCAAAGTTAAGTTGCGTAGCTATAGTTAGCAATATTCCGATGGGCTTAAGCAAGGTCAGTGAAGAGAAAGTCTCATTGCAAGCAATGTCTTCTCTTCGGTGTGTAGCCCATGGCTAGGAGCCGTGCTTTGAAGGTACCAACCTTCTCATCAGGTTCCCTCTTTCTCTTGAAGATCCATTTACACCTTAACAGGTCCTACCCTTATAGGTGGATCCTCGAGGGTCCATATACAACACTTGTATATGAAGTCTACTTTAGAATTTATTGTTAGCATCCATCTTTCCATGCCATGATCTTCATAAGCTTCATCACATGAAGTCAGATCATTGTCAGTCTTAACTAACACATAGAATCCATCCTCAAACTCATTTGAAGAGGTATTAGTGTTTCATCTTTAATTTTCCTTTTAGTTTTCGATTTTAGGAGTCTTATTATCTTCTCAAGGTATAATGAGTTCCTTCACTTCATTTTCATCTTGATTCTCAAGAGAGTCATCCTCTAAGAATCTTATCCTTAGAGATGAGATCTTTTAAGAATCTCAAGGTTATAAAGTAGGTATCCAATACCATTCTTTATTTTCCTAATGAAGTAGCACTCTCTTGTGCTAGATTCCTGCTTACTTGCAGGAAACCTTATTAAGTACATATATTGTAGTCTCTACTACATATATACCTTGGAAACTAAGAGGTAATTATGCTAATATTGATCATTGATCAAATCATGCCACACATGATCCAATTGTATCTCCCTACGATTCTATTAAGTTATTGTACAATAGGAGGATTGAGATATGAATGATATTCCTTTTTCCATAAGGTATTCATTAAATTCATCTAACAGGTACATGCTACCTTGGTTAGATCAAATTCTTTTTCATTTTCCTTCAAACTTTGGTTCTAATCCAAATAAAATGAAATCTTTGAACATTTCAAAGGTTTCTAAGGTGAAGGGAAGAAGTCTCATATCACAAATAATCATCGAATGATATCACATATCATCAATATTTATTATGATACAAATGATCCACATACATTAACATGTATGAGATATTGAATACCTCAGCATCTAACACCATTCCCAGAGAAGGGTGTATTGGATATTTTCTACTTTTGAATACAATGTTCACAAGTATGTAAGAATTGAAATTTCAAACATTCTAAAGCTTCATCTCTTACTAGTCCATTGATCCCATCAACAGAAATATGTCCAAGGCTTGATTCCAGATCATTGTCAAATGATCGTCATCCTCCTATTGATCTTTTAATTTTCAGTATTAGAAATGTTAATGAACCATTCATTAATTTTCTAATTTGGTAGAGTCCTCCAGATGTCAGATTACTGTCTGAAATATATCCATCATAACTCTTTATGATAGGTCTCCAGAATTCATGTTTATTTCAAACATTTAGAAATAAACAATGAGTGTATTCTAATATCTAGGTAATAGAGACCTTCTCTAAGACTAAGGTCTCTCCCACTGAAAATATGAAGTTCATTTATCTAGTAGAGATTGTTGCAACGATTACATCAATATCCATGTGGATGACTATTAAACCTTATGATCAAATTTTCTAGTCTTCTAAAACATATGAAACTAATTGCAAGTGTTATTAGAAAAATGAGACACAATTACCAGACTTTGATCTTATCAAATAAGAAATTCAATTTCAATGATTATATGTAGATGTAGATTATTCTGATGCACTATCTGAGTCCTTCTCTAAGGATCCTAGATAGTCTTGATAGTCATACTATCAACACATTAGGTTGTTGACGTATTGGTATTTAATCCAACTCTTTGGATGTCACATGGAAGTTATATAAGTACACTCAACTCTTCGACTTTCCTTCTTGCTTGGATCCAACCCATGCTTCCACTGCAATCCTTTCATCTATAAACAACCACTTCTTAAGACAAAGGATCTCTTATGTCGAATTCAAAATATTTCTATATAAGAGTATTTCAACATTTATACATGCTTCATTTATTTCATACAATATGAATATTATGAAGCTTCGTGAATGACTAGAGTATAGATAGTGGAATGATGACACTCATCATATCTACATACATCTTAACTCTTAAAGACTTAGGTTCAGGTAGATACTCAAATATATTGAGTACCTCATCTCTTATAGAGCCACCATTCTGCATGATGCAGAGAATCGTGTCATTCATGATCAAATGTCAAGAGCACATATGTATGCCAGAACATCTTCTTAGATTTTTATAAGGATTATTTGACAATTGCGATCATCATCGACATGTCACTTCCAAAGTACATTCGATGAGAGATCAAGACTATAGAGACATACAAACCCTAAGGTTGTAGTACTATTATATATTTATTTGTCATTCCTCATTATTATGAGGAAACTTGCACATTGCAACCACATACATTATGTATTCAACTGCAAGTACAATATCTTGATCATGAATCCAATCCATGATATCTTACTGGTTATTATTGAGTATAGTTTTGAGTGGGTTTAGTGAAGTATTATATGAAATATGAAATTGGCATAAATAAATATATATTACTTTGATTTAGGAATTTTTATATCAAAGTTGTCTTGCCTTGTCAAAACTGAAAGTTCATTCCCTTAATCACTTTCAGTGTAAGAGATATACTTACCATTATATCTCAAGCAAGATCTGGGATCTCCTTTCTTATCTTTGTCATATCCCAATAATATGAGAACTTGAAACTAGGATAAAAAGAAGCGGGAACATGTTCCGCCTTGCAAGTCCAACTTGCATCTCCCAATTCGGTCTTTAACATTAATTGAACCAACCATCAAAATGAATACAACTTGCTATGCACAATCCAATATGGCCCCAATAATATGAGGACTCCATATTGGGGTCACTACTCATACACCCTTACTCTTTCGAGAAGCAAAGAGCTCGATCCAAATGCGCTTGTATGCATGAGATGCCACTTTAGACAGGCATCTCCGACATACAATCTCTGGCGATGGAACCCTTTGCCTTGACGGAAGACCATGGATGTCACTTGTGTGATCCTCTATATCATGTTCAAATTTTAATTAATTATTATGAATCATATTCACATAATTAATTCTTCCAAGGGAAATAACAACTTTATTTATAACAGAATGGTTTAATTTTAATTAGATTCCAATTAATCTAATCATATTAAATTAATGATCAAATTAATATCCAACAAACATTCTTTATTATTACTTGAAATATGATATTATCTCAAAAATACGTATTATTTCGATTTTTAATAACTAGAAAAAATACATCATGATTTCTCAAGCATTATCCCTTCCCTACCCGCTGTCATGGCCAGTATCGACGAGTGTGGGACAGACTGCACACAGTGCAACCTGCTACCCCAACGCTTCCCGACTAGACACCATATCGGCCTCGGGAAAAGATAATGCCAAATAGATCACTTTGTACTTGAGATGATAATCGATTTTCAACCAAAGTTATACCATATACTAATAATCAAAACCATTTTGATTATAAGGAAATTTGCTAAACAAATTCCCAAATCTATGCAAGCAATGTGTGTTGGAAAATGTATGACGTAACCAATTTGTGATCTAGATAATATCTAATCACTTATTTGTTAAGGCAATGTCATTTAATAGAACAATTATCATCAAATAATTCTCAAATATTTATTTATAATTATTCCATAAAATTTACCATTAATTTAACTTATTTATTAAATGGCAATCACAAGGTTCTTGATTAAGTATGCAATTTCCAGCAGTGACCCTCACTTACTAAAATTAGCATATCTCATTCATTTTAAATCTAAATCATGCAAAATCAGTTTCCAAAGTTTGCTAATTTGATTTAAAAAAGAACCCAAGTAAACATGCATTTCTAGACATTTCAAAATAGTAACCAACACTTTAATTACATCATGATTCGCCATCCCCAAAACAGTGGATAAATGTTCATTAAAATGATCATATCTTGAGCAATCGGATTCCAAATCACGCAAACTCAAATCCCCTGATTTTTTTAATTAATGGAAAACATTATCCAAGTGATAGTTTCATGTTTAAAACATTTAAAAAGGGCCGAAAAAATTCACAAAACAGGGCTACGAAAACGAAATGCGATAAAATTTTCACAATCCCTAATGAGCCCAAGTCTTCCTAGGTTTATGGATCGTATCCAAAACTTCCAACCTAAGGCTTTGATACCATTCAAAGGATATGGAAAGATCCTTAAGCACATCACGGAAGTGTGAGGATCTCATTGAATGTGATCGAGAGAGACTAGTCGCACTAGTGGCTCAAGGCAGCGGAATTTAAAAATTTTAATGTGATGAAACCACATGTTCCAAGAACACTTCTCGGATCATTTCATCTAAACCACAATTAGGTAATAATGTTACTTCTTGAAGCATGGTTGTGATCGAGCCTCTAAATCAAGAGACCTCCTGTCTCAAGTCCAATACGATGGAGGAGACGCTTGCGAGCGCGTTGATGAGACGTGTGCTCCTCGCAATCCATGTTGATGATCCAAGTGACAAATCTCCTGATCTCCTCACACGAGATCCGATGTCTTCTTCACGAGCGAGGTGCACCGAAGGAGACAGAGATCCACAAGAAAATACTTTGGCAGCATAACGACGATGCTGCATCGATGGCGACTCTCTAAATGGCTCCATGGTAGACGACCACAATGAGAGAGAGAGGCACATGACGTGTAGCGAGAGAGAGGGAGAGAGCATATGTTCATTATCATTGTAACTTGAAGATCAAGGGATGCGTCTTCTTATATAGGGTTTTGGATCCATGGATCTCAATCCATGGACAACACTAAATCAATGGATGAGATTGATTTGTGTTTCTTTCAATGGCCATGATCTTGTTATGAAAACACAATAATAAATACTTTAAATTAAATTAAATATACATTGAATTATCATCAACATATTTTAATTTAATTAAATCAATTTAGATAAGAGGATAGAGAGAGAGAGTCAACCCCTAAAATATGGGGGACGACCACTTCTGAACAATTCATGGGTGGCCATCCACCACCCATTAAGGTGACTCATTTTTCTCTATTTTATGAGATATAATATCTCATATAATCCTATTAGATATTTGCAACAATTTTTATTGCAAATGTATTCACAAAATTACTTTCAAATTAATTTGTGGATATTTCAATCATACCACTGAAAAAATGTGAATCACATTCACAACCAAAAATAAAATGTAAATTATATTTTCAATTAATTATCCATTGTGAATCAAATTCAAATAAATAATTAATTAACAAATATAAATCACAATATGCTCTCTCTAATATATTATAAATTACATTTATAATGTACCTGGTTAATATGGATAGTGCTTCTATATTATTCATATCCATGATAATTAAATCACATTTAATCATCTTGGATCTCTTTTCTCATGTACCCAAATAACATGAATCGCATTCATATTATTCACATCTTTTATAATTAAATCACATTTAATCATCTCAGACAACTCTCCTTATAATATGAATCAAATTCATATTATTCATGATAATCAAATCACATTTAATTATCCTTTTTCACAATGCTCAGATACATATATCAACAATGAAATTATTAACTCTTTCATGTATAATGCGCTTTCTCCACGGATACCTTGAGATAAGGACAGGGCGCTTGTATTGTTCCACGCATAGTGACTTGATATTGAGATCACATCTCAAATCCAGATCTTACGGACCTCTCATAGATGCTTGATTAAATCAAGACCGCAAATCTAATCTTCTCATTACATCTGAATCACATTCACATCTATGTCCAACATTTGGACTAAGATCCTATTACTTCTCTATGAGAGGAGTCACTACAATCCAGACCTGTTTCATCACTCCCTCGGAATGGAAGTGTCATGGTTATACAATCGTTTATGATTACATCACTCTCAGGTATTCCTAATACCTATACATCCTGCATCCTGGAAGACCTGGAATAAATCCGAAGTTTTAGATCTCTTTTAGACTATCTCCTTCAGGATTTTATCATTATGGTTCTCATCCGATCATTGGGAGTCAGCATCTATCATATTCTTTCCAAAAGCATATATCATACCTAGGTGTTGATTATATACTTTCCAAAATTATATAGCAAACCTTACAAATTCAGTCAGGCTTTCAAAGCGAGATGACTGCATGCAGAATTTGATTCTTCCCAATATCTCATGAGTGAGCTCATGTCTTTCGATTCTGTAATGAACTTGTATGATCCCTTTCAGTGATCGCATTACTCATATGCCCTTACATGCACATCAGCGCGCCAGTGTATAGACCTTGGTTAGGTCATCAACCTATTGGTCTACCAAATGTACATACTCAGACATATAGTAACACATCTTTCTCCGGTCAGAGGATGCGTGCCTATATCGTGACATCATACAACATAGGACTTTGGTTATCTCGATTTCGTTAAGTCAACTCTTTGACCTAACTTATCTAACACCTCCGAATCTCTATTCCCATGCAGAGGACCTGCATCAAGAGGTCGGTTAGATATCAGCAAAATGAGAAAGGATTGCTATCTCCCACTCAGACTGGAGATCATCTCTTAATAATCATTTGGCGATACTTGATGAGTCCTCAGTCTTACTCTTTAGATATTCATCCAAGCACCAGCCTCTTTGATTCAATAATTGAATCAACAGTTGTATGATCATTAATACGGCCATGGTACATAACCCTAATTGTACTAAGGGACCTATTATGAAAATTAGTTATTCTTCATTTCATATCAAGGAATGATATTTGCAATAGCATTTATTACATAATGGCTCGTCGTGGGCTCGCATGTCCAACACACCTATGAGCCGATATGACTTGAAATGGGCCATGGACTCCCTTTCTTGTAGTTTTGGATCGTCTTAGACACCTGAACCCGCTGGGTTTTTCAGCCTCACTAGTTGTGCTTCCCAAGCTGGGTAGTGACAAAGTTGTTGGACTATCCTTTGAAAGCTTTTCGATCTCTGGCTCCAAGAATAGGTAGTGTTTGATGCATACTGGAGCTCCATTCCCGACGGGCAACGACATGATGAGTGTCCCAGCATCTCAGGTGGGTGTCAATGATCAAAGTGGAGTAGGGGAAGGAAGAGAGCGAGTTGGTGTGGGGGAAAGGGAGCTCATAAGGGGTTGGGGAGTGTTGGGATGAGGCGAGTGATGAATAGCTACTCATCAACCTTTATTCTTCCATTTTGTCTTTAAATCCTAATCAAAGCACCTGCAAATAATGCTTACATGTACAAATTAACATACATTATTTATATATAAATAATACATAATTATCTATATTTAAATCTAAAATAAAAGAATAAAGAAAAGAAATGTAAAATAAATGAAGTATCAAAGATACTGAATAACTCTAGAGCCCAGGACCAAGTCAATATTGACTTGGTCGATAAGGAATAAAGTAGGGGGAGATAAGGGCCAAATACATAGTATATAGAACCCTAATTATTTATCTTGAAAATAGCCATTTTTGCTTTATTTTATTCTTTATTTTACGTACTTAAAATATTAAAATTTTCAACATAAAACTTGTACGTATAGTATATAGCAAATTGTAAAAATAATTGCCAATAAAAATAATGTACTATGCAACTAGGCCACACAGATGCAAAAGCCGCAAACCGAACTTCACCGATCAATATCTCCTCCATATGAACTCAAATTGAACCAAACTCATCTCCACTGTATTCTTTATCTTCTAATGAAGATAGTTTAATGAAAAATGTAATTAAGATACAAAAGCCATCTATCTGGGGCACCATTGTACTGTGTATCTAGATATAATATCTATATATTTTATTCTTTGTGTTCTACTCTTCTTATATTTTTAAATAATTGTATATATTACTTAAACTATATTAAAAATATAAACACAAAAAAACCTTAATAATACACTTAAAATAAATAACACATTAAAATATATAGGTATATTATACCTATAATGTACACACTTGTATTTATTTATGTATGTAAATAAAAAAAATGTAAATATATATTTAATTATAACATAAATATATAAAATATGTAAATATGATAATACATGTTAAAATACAAAAAAATGTAAAACATAGGTAAATATGTCTATAAATATACATGTAAAAAATAACACCAAAAAAATAAGGTTGCAAAAATAAATAAAAATCACAGAAAATAGTTTATTAAATTACAAACTTTTTTAAGTTTTTATTTTTATTTAATAAAATCATTTATTAATTTATTTTCAATTTTCTTTTAATTTATTTTCTGTTTTGTCATTTTGTGCTCATGCGTGGACTATAGGAATCTAAGGAGTGTTGACCTCGGTCAACACCCCCTCTCACCTACCCTTACCCCAGCTGCGCATCAGACCTATCAACTCCCCCTTTTCCTCCATTTTTCGCACCCAAGGAACTCATCATCTTGCCTGGCTCTGTGAACAAAACTTGTTGACGGAAGTCCCCTGAATCACTCCCTAGCAATGGATCCTATCGATCTTCCACGAGCTGGGTGGAGTCTTAATCAGAAGAGGACCTCTCGACCTTTGTCTATAAATAGGCACATGCCTTCTCCTTCCCAATTTTGATCCCTTTTGAACCCCCATAACCCCTCAAATCGCTATATGGACTGGAACTCTGGTGACAGGAGGCCAACCCCCATCAATCTGAGGTGAGGAGGAGGAGGAGGAGGTAGAATCAGCCACATGCGATGCTCCACCCGGTCTCTTTTGCTTCCAGGCCAATCCGACCAAGTAAGAGTTGCTAGGTTAGGTTTTAATTTCCTCTTTTTGATTTATAATGGAACTCTATCATTTGTTTCTACTTGTTTAATGTTTAATCCAATCAAAAACAAAAAACTTTGAACAATGAATCACTAGGCTCTGGCCCTCTATTTCACAATGAGAACTCTACCGTTTCGACCCGATGTTGCCTCCACCATCATCTACACCATCCCATATTTCACAGATAGAGGGACTTAGTTTCCATCTCCGTAGGTCGATGGAGACACGCCACCCCCTCATCCCAGTGCCATTCAGCTTCAAACCAGGGTCGAGCTGCATCACCCTCAAGCCCCGATTGCTTCTGTGCAGGTTAAAGCTCCAACGGAGGCACCTAGAAGGAGAATCGAAGCATGACTTGAAGCTTCATGCCACCCTAACTAGATCTCCCTCCGGACCTTGATCAATGAGGTTTGAACCTCATTTGATCTCACCTACAGACGCGGAAGGGACCCATCATCATTTCATGTCCATCAGGAGCGTGAGAGAGAGAGAGCATCAAAGAGAGGAGTTAAGGTCGATTGAAGCTCATCCAGACCGAGCTATTCGGTTGTTTTCCAGATCCTCTCTCTGCCGTTGGATCACGAACAAGGTCCAGGCAAACTAGCAGCCGCATGATTGAGCACTCTCGCAGCCGTCAGATCAGGTTTGAGATTCAACCCTCCATCGTTGAAACATCATCGATTCATTGGAGCACGCCGCGTGGTTAAGTGAAGAGATCTTGGCCGTTCAACAGTACACAATGTTGATTATTTTGCATACTAGACCCTCTATATTTTTGTATTTAGTATTGAATATGTAATCTTTCATCAGCAATGTAAAAAACATATGTAATATTTGCACTAAGACCCCCAAACTTTGAATGATTTGCACTTTAGTCCTTTGTTAGTCACATCGTGTGTCCCTACATGTGAGGCATCAAGCATTTTTCAAGGATAACCCATAAGGTTTGCTTATTTCGATTTGGTCCATTATTTTGAGTACTAAGTGTAAAATTTAAGATTAATTGCATTCAGGGCCTTGGAAGTTATTTTATTTGCAAAAAACCCTTTTTTGTGTGCAATAAACTGAAAATATTTGGGCATTTTGCTTGTATAGCCACAAGACTTGTTTCTGTTGTTATGGATTGCATGTAAATTTCCTGGAAATTGCAATTAGGTCCTTCCTTTCCTGATTTATTTTATTCCTTGTATTTTGTGTGTTTTAAATACTTTTCTACTTCAAAAAATGGTAAAAATTACCTTAAGTGCCTAGAACTCATCTTTGACTCATATATTTTTTATGTAGCATTTAAAGTTATTTTTTTATTTATAAAAATATAAAAACATGTCATAGTTCCCTTTTTTGTCTTTGAAAAATTATAACAAATTTAAAAACACCTCCGAAAATTCCCAAAAAATATATTACTCTATCTTACAAGATTTTCACACATACCTAAAAACCATCAAAATTAAAAACCAAAACTTTAATAATTACAAAATAATGAAAATCTTATAAAATTCTTTCCTAATCCAAAAATTATGTTTAGATGTTTAACTTTGCCTTGATCTTCCTAGTTTATAGGAAAATTGATTTTGGACCATATCTGATCTATTATATATTTATTAGGCCCATATCAATGTCCTAATTTTCTGTTTTGATCTATTTCGTGTATTTCTTCATTTAAAAGTTCACAAAAATTCTCAAAAATACCAAAAAATTCACGAAAATGAAGAAAAAACATAAAAAGCACAAAAATATTTTATTTTGGACATTTTAGCTTTGATTGATATTTTATACTATCAAAAAAAAGTCAAGTTCCTTTTACATATCTATATATTATACATATATATTATATTTATTAGCTATATATCAAATTTAAAATCAATCAGAAACATTTGAATAATTAAAAATCCACAAAAATAAAATAAAGTTAAAACCCATAAAAATATTTGAAAAAATAAAAGATGAAAAATTCCTAAGTAGATTATTCATTTTTTCAATATTCCCCTCTGCTCTCAATGGTTCGATACTCTATACACTTTCCTTATACACATATTTTTGTAGAGTTAAAATAAATTTCTAACTCACATCACTTTAATTTCTTATAATTATTTGTGGGTTTGATTGTTGGTTGATTGTGGATCGGTTGCCACAATAACTTGAGATATGCCTTGTGCGATCTCTAGACCAATCTCCACACAGTTGACCAAATTGTGCCGTTGCCGGGGAACAATGGCTGAGTAGAGTAGAGTAGTCTACTTAGTTGTTTTTTTTCATATTTATTATATCATTATCTTTTCTCTCTTTATTCTATTTCTATATAATTTGTTCTAAGCATATTTATTGTCTGACTTTGTTACAAGGGCCCGCTTATTGAGGGAGAGTTTCTTCAGAGACTTGAGGCACCCGAGAGGCATGGATATTGGTGGTTATACACCAACCGACAAGAGAAGACAATAAATTAATTATAGTCGATTAGACTATATTTAGATTGCTTTTTTATGAGAGGGGGGGGGGGGATTTAGTTGCTTAATTTGTAATAATATTAAACACTTAGACTCTTGGACACTTAACTTCATTTGGCTCCATTTCATCAGGTGATTGTTCACCCAGGGGACCCGAATAAGTTTTTATCGGTTTTCATCGCTTTTTACCTTTATTCCTCTCTATTTTCCCTCATATTTTTATTTATTTTCGCTGATTTGTGATTTCCATATTATTTTTCATTTATCTTCTTCATTGATTTAGCCCTTATATACTAGGAGTGTATGCTCGATTAATTAGGTCCAAAGCCATAATATCATTCATGTATCTAAGTCTCATGATTGGACTTAGTTAAATTGAAAAAGTTATTCAGGTTAATAGAAGCTCATATTTTAGGGTGATTTCATTGTTGCATTCATTTATTGTAATTTTCAATTATGTCTACATCCCGCATGGAGAGAGCAGGGAAGCAAGGTGAGCCTCTGATTGAGCATAACGTCATTGTTTTTCAACTTACCTTACTTTTTCGTCCTCTCCCTCTTATTTTGATTACATAGGCCAAGAAAAGAATTCACAAAATAGATAGGCCTTTGCATAAAAATATTCGATAAAAGTGGAAACCAAAAAAATAAAAAAGGGTCTGCTAAGAAAATTTGAACAAAATAAAATAAATTAACTGGACTTCATTGTATTGGGTGAGTAATACCCTCATTGTTCTCAGGTACCATCCAAACTGAGTGAGGCGTGTCCCTTAAGGATTAGAGCCCAAATCCCAACATCTATACTATCTTGTATATTTACTGGATTCATGAGGTATCGCTTCTATCGGTGCGTGGGCGAGTAGGATCGAGTCTGCTTGCAGACTTAATATGAAGTGATGAGCATAGGGGAGCTGCAACAACGGGTCCCTGTCTTATCATGCCATGTCCGAGTACCACTCAAGGGGGAAGTATTTGATTTGCCATATTGGCTTCCTTCCTCTACTTATTTGGTTGAGAATGGATCCAGACCCAATAACAAGTGACCTTAAAAAAGTACATGCTACTGGTTAGAAAGGAAGTGGGAAGTACATGACGATTGTATGGTAGTACTCACTCGCCTATAGGGTTAGCCGCTAAGGACTAATTTTGACAAGATTGCTTGAGAACCAATAAAATTAACAAGATAATTGCCGAAACTTCATGGCTCACTACGTTGAGTGGGTGAATTCACCCTTAGCTTGAGGTTTGATTGATTAGTTCTAGTTTGGTCAAGATCAAAAACATCGCATACTTGCACCTTTTACTTACACTTCTTTTTATCCTTCTTTTCTTTTGCATAATTTGAGCCTTTCTTTTATTTTATATATCAACTCTTCTTCATTCCGTGCTCTAAATCCACATCATATCAATACCTTTTCCTTCTAAGATGTCACTGCGAACACCTGCATCAAGTCCCAATACCAACATCTCCAATAATTCAAGGCGATCATTGGGAAGTCGGTCCGGACTTTGCAAATCGTTCCCTAGACTCCTTACTTTTTGATTCACCAAGATCTCAAGACCACTCTTGTATTGAATTCTCTACCTTCTAGATGGAGAACAATCAATCTATATTCTCTTCCCCAACTCTAATAAAGTTCACGATTGACCCTAAACTTGAACACTTTAAATCATTTGGAATCTATTTCAAGACAATTGGAGTAATTTTCCAATCGTAGATATTGAACCCGATGGATATCATATCATCATACTTTGAACCTGAGATGGCACCAAAGGGAAAGGGACAACAAGTAGATAGAAATGAGGTCAATGCACATATGCTTGCCACGATATAGGCCATTCGGTAGCAACTCACCAAAAAAGCCCTTGCCTAGACCTCATTTTGGGATATGCTGGCTGAGATGAGGAGGGGCTAAGAGAACCATGGAGGAGGAGAAGCACAACATGGAGGAGTTGATTGCTAAGCAGGTGGACACCATGAAAGGGATGATGATGAGAGAGAGCAACCTAATCTGACTCTAAAAAAACATACAATCCAGGAGAAAGGCTGATAACCTACTGGATTTAGATTCCTTAGAACCATGGTCACTTCGAGCTAAAACCTCATCTTCTCTCACTTATACCCACTTTTTGTGAGAATGCAAATGAAGAGCCTTACATTCATCTACAACAATTCAATTGCATTTGTGGAACCATTCACTAACCCAACATCCCATTAGAAGTGGTCAAGATGACCACCTTCCCCTTTAGCCTTCCAGATAAGGCTCTCTATTAGATCAATCATTTGGGGAAGGTCGTTATGGCCTAGGAGGCCTTGAAGTCTGCATTTTTACACAAGTACCATCCCCTTGGTCATTTGAACCATATGCAAGCATTGATTTAAAACTTCTCGTAGGTGTCCATGAGCCAATCCATGAGGCATGGGAAATATTTAAATATCTTTAGGAGAAGTACCCTCATCATGATATTCCCAAGCTAGTATGGTGCAAAAATGTTTTGGTGGGTTGAATCAACACGGCCATAAGCTGGTGGATGCAACATATGGAGGATAACATTTCAATAATGATGAATGCATCGTATGGCAAATATTTGAGATCGTCGAAGGATCGGCCACCCTATCTTCATCGCATGCTTTCCAGAAGAATCCCCAGATCTCTCACAAAATGGTAAACATAGATGCATCTTATGGAGCAGAGGGAGATGAGAGTTCCAACCTCAACATCACAGGGAACCATGTTTGAAAGGTAGATATAATTGAATATCGATTACATTACTTAGAAAATTAAATGTGATTGAGCGAAGGACCAAATATTTGTACAAGCAAGACCAGATCACCAAGCAATTAGAGCTCTTAGTCAACACATTCAACTCGTGTCAATATACGAGTTCATCTATTGAGACATCTGCTGAGCCCAAGGAAGTCCATCCACATCAGAGTCCATGACAATCACAGTCGGTCCAGCATGTGCACTATGTACATGCACCCGACCATGCACCGTTGCAACAACATCAGACACAGATGGTAGTGTACCATCATGAGCCCAAGTCATTCATTGAGCCATTTTCCCACCATCTCCACCAATCCAAGAGGTGAATGACTGATATATTTGAGAGGAAATTGATGGGTTTTTACTTAATGAGGAAAATATGAGCAATCTGATGAATGTGTCGCTGTAACCCACAACACTACAAATCAGAAATAATGTATCAAGCAGAAATAAAACAAAATGCTAGTGCTCGTACTCAAGGAGGCAACTTTATCTGAGGGCAAAGTTATTTATTTCTAATTAGTAGAAGATTCTTCTTCTTTTCCTTTTATCTTTTTGTTGTTTTATGCCTTTTGAATTCCTTTTTATATTTTTATGGATTTTTAATATTTTTCACTTTTTAAATAATTTCTGAATTTTAATTTTTAATGATTTTTAGATTTTAATGATTTTTAATTTACAAAATTTATCTTTAAATTTTTAAAGAAAACAAATAAAAGGAAAAGAAAATAAAAGAAATAATTACTAATTTTAGTTTTTTCAAAAATATAAAAATACTCAGAAAATCAAATTAAAAATATTTTTTGTCTTATGTAATTTTATACTATTTTTTAGATTTTTTTTGAATTTTTTAAGCAACTAAAATGAATATAAATTTAAACAGAACACAAAACAATTTTAAACTATTGTTTTTTTATTTTAAAAATATGAAACAAAACAAAATCAATTAGAAATCAAATCAAAATAGAAGAAGATTTTTCAAGCTTTAAATCAAGCCCAATTAAGTATTTTTCTATTTTTAGTGATTTTATATGAATTTTTATAGTTTTCCATATTTTTTAATTTGTAAGGTTTTTTATTAAATTAGTAAACAAAACTTTTACAGGTGATAGAAGTATGTAACAAACAATTCCAATTTTTTTTAGAATTTTTAAAACATTTTTCAATATTTATGAATTTTTAAAGCTAAACAAAACAAATTTTTTTGTTTTTGAATTATTAAAAATAACAAAATAAAGAAAATTTGCAAACAAAAATTATTAATGATAAATCAAACAAACATGAAGCTAACCTAATTTTTAGGGATTTTAATGAATTAATTTGATATTTATTAGAAGTAAATAGATATAACACAAACAATCTACAAAAAAGGGATCGATATGCAAATATATAAAGTTTCTGCACTGAACAATAACGAATATAAAACTACAGGACTAAACTCGCAATTTATCTACACATTCATGTGCATATGCACAAAAAATAAGAAAAGGGGAACCTGCTTGCAATTA
Source organism: Ottelia alismoides (assembly GCA_037367405.1). Classification (NCBI taxonomy): domain Eukaryota; kingdom Viridiplantae; phylum Streptophyta; class Magnoliopsida; order Alismatales; family Hydrocharitaceae; genus Ottelia; species Ottelia alismoides. Next base: position 869,191 of record JAZKJV010009139.1, on the reverse strand, counting down.
TTTTTTTCAGAAGCAAACACAACAACAAACAATGATGGATTTATTGCAAATATTCCATAGGCAGTGGTAATTTATGAACACTGGATTCATCTACATAATTTCTTTTTATTATCTCTCTAGCTTAAAAAAAACAATAAAAAATAATAAGTAACACTAAGTAATTAATATTGTGTTGTAAATAATTATCTATAATTATTATATATTAATATACTTATTATTGTGCCATTATTTGATGTGTCTATTTATTATTAAAAATTCCAATACAAATTAGAATAATATTATATATAAGTATTTTAACCTAATTTATAAAATAAAAATCTGTAAAAAATAAGAAAAGAAATTAAATAAGTAATTTAATACATTAAATTACTTACAATTTTTTATGTATATAGATGACTTTATTTCTCTTTGAGTTCCACATGAAAGGTGTAGATCTCATCGAGCTCTACAACTTTCACGTTTTCCATTTTTTCTAATTTGACTCCCTTTTATTTCTTTTCTAATTTGTATCATTTTATTCATTTATCTGAAGGCCACATGGCACGATCTCAGCGCACCATGTGGCCCCTGCCTCTTCTTTAATTCCCACTATCCCCTAGGCTTTTGGATCATCAAATCTAATGATTGAAAACCTGTCGTCAACCTCCAGTTCAGCTTCCCAAAGGCCGCGACCCTTCGTTCCCCTCCTTTGCTGATTTTTGGCAACTTCCTCTAATAACCTCTCATCCATTGTCCTCCACATTCTTCTCCATCCAACTATTCTTTTCCATGCCAACTCATCATCTCAATGTAACCCTATCTCCTTCACTGGTTACAGGTGGTTGAAACCACCGCCCTCAACCACCTGGAACCATCAACTTCCCCCATCAAAACTCCTACTTCGATCACTGTAACTTCCATCCACCACTTTAGGCAACTTCTCCAAGCATCCAACTACCCTCTATGATAGAGAGAGATAGAGAGCGTCCAAAGAAAGAGAACCAATCGCCGATGAGATACTTTGCTTCGTTGGTCAAGTTGTAGATCCCTGAGACGTTCTTGAGCTGCAAGATTGCCAACCTTGTGAAGCGATGACCTATGAAGCTTCAGAGCTTCTTGCCAAGATAAGATTCATCTATGATTCCACTTTCAATCATTTCAAACTCCAGGTTAATCATTCTATTCCTATTTTATTCATAGTTTCTCGGATTTGTTGGCACGCATTCATACTTTATTTTATGGATCTGATCACACGCATATCTTCATGATTCATCCTCCATCCGCGTGTGATATTTTATTCCATAAGCCATGATATGTACCCCTCACCTCTCATCGAATTGTTCTTTGCTTTGTTCAAGCAAAGAACCCAAATTTTGGCTACGTGTTTCCAACTTTGATTTCCATCGATTCCCCATCCAATAGAGCTCTGTGTACTGTGGTTGTGTGTCTCTTAACATTTCCAGGTCTCTTTTGTGTCAATGGTTGGACCTTCTTGAACTTATTTGATAAGCTTCGCCTCAGATGAGATCTCTTCACTGGGAGACTTTAGGTTGTGATTCTTCATCCTTGAAGTCCCACAACGTTCGTCAACCATTGTGCATCATCCCTCGACTATCAAGTTGAGAAGAGTAGCACAGAGGAGCAAGCAACACTTCACCGGAGCACTGCTCGCTCGCTGCCGCTTGTGGAGGAGGGGGAAGATCGCAGCCCACAACTACCATTCGATATGGTCCCTCGGATCAGTTCCGATGGTGGTCATTCAATCCGAGCCTCACTCCGAGGCATTGTTTCATGCCTTAGGGTCGGGGCATCCGAACCTGCTACAACATACCAACATCTGATGCGTGGACCAAGCCACACCACCCAAACCTCTTCCAGGTCACGTGCAACACACACGTAACTTTGGTGAATTTGTAGTCAAGCCCAAAGAACTCTTCAAAATTGTAGACAAGTCTTGTCTTTTGAAAAAAAAGTGAATCTACCCAAGCATGTTTTGTATTTACATTTTAGTCCAATTTAGACCTTATTGTAATAAAATACATCACGTTTTTTTTGCATTTATGACCCTACATTATTTTATTAATAACTTGTGAACTCTTTATCTATTTTTATGAAATTGGTGTCACTGGAAAGCTCAATTTACGCTCTTTGATTTTTACAATTTAATTGTTGATGTGATCTATAGTTTATATACTAAATCTTAGAGTGATCATCTTGTCTATTCAACCTTATTATTTACTTTAAATTGAAATGCAATTAGGTTGAACTTGCTCTCTTCTTGGCATTATGTTATCATTATTTAAGTCATTGAGTTTGCAAGTATTTATTTTAATAAGTTAGTATCATTTTATGTGTTGTATTTCCTTATGATTATATTGCATTATTGTTTGTCAGATAAAATAATTGAATATAAATATTTTAAAAAATGCATATAGTTTGTGTTCCTTTGCATTGTGCTTGACGTAGAACCTATAAATCACTTAAATAAATAACTCGCTCCTAAATTTCATTAGATAATTACTCATGTCCCTGTGTTCGACCCTGGATTTGCCTAGGTAAAAATTAATGCCGAGAACTCTTTATGGAGTTTTTCTTTCAATTTTGAGTGATTGTCAATTGGCCCATGCTACAACGAGATCATATTTGTTTATAACAAATTGACGAGTCATCACTAATACATGTGGATCTGTATAAATTGGACCAAAAACAAAATATGAAAACAACTAAGGACATTGATGCATTTATTCAAATAATCTCAGTGTGACACATGTCAGTGAAGGTTTATTTATAATAAAAATAAAATGTACGGATAGGAGTGATATTTCACCAGAGAAGCTTGTGTGTCATGTGCGGAATGGACAACTGCAATGGGCGACTATAGATCTGATCGTGTGGTCCCAATTTGGGGCTGGACGGATGGCTATGATGCGATCTGGAAAGAAGTGTTCTTGATCTAACACTCCCGAAGACCCTGGGAAGAACTTGCTCGAAGGTCTCCCCTGATGAAACTCGATCTCCTTGTGCTCTTCAGATCCTCCTCCTATCCGACACCTAAAGTCTTTAGGAGGATCCTGATGTCCTTCCACATTGATCGGAGAAGAAAAGAAGGTTTGAGTTCCGTTAATCAGGGACTTGGAGCACAAGCTCTACTGTGCATATCTCACAACCTCTAGCTCTCGATTCAAGCATCAAATAAGCTCCTTACACATGCAATTTAATTCAATGCTTGGAGGTAGAGCTTCGATGACATTTATTATGTAAAAACAAGGTAAATGACGGGGAATGGACTGATCTCTGAAGAGGTGGAGGAGGTGAGATCATATTCTTAGATTCGAGGTAGATCTGGAGATCAAGAGGTGTAAAAAGAATGGAGAAATGATATGGGAACATGAAGCGATGATCAGTATAGGCTAAAAATGAATGGATGACCTCCTATTGGGTAGATCTGAGGTTGATCTACAGTCTACTAAATTGAACTGAAATAGAACAAAAATAACTGTAACTAAATGCTAAAATTTAAGAAATCTAATCTCTAATTTCCTATGGTGACCAACGAATGGTGATGGCCTCAATTTGGCAGTGTCAGGCCAAAAAAACTTTATGCATCGACATATCTAAGCTGGATCTCGCTAATCAGCTCAAAACACACTCCCGATTGAGGGCGGAGAGTCCTATCAAAACCCTCAAGCTCCTGGAATCAATCTTGAGCGAAATTAAGGCGAAAAATGGATGAGATTGAAGAATGGGATCTAGAATAAAATTTACAGAGGTGGGTGACGAGTTGATTTTGAAATTGGGTAGCACGTGTACCAAGTCTAATTTGGATAAAAATTTATTCGGGCCATACGAACAATTAATTGGGCAATCAATTGGTGAAGAAATCGGATGAGAAGGGTGTTTGATCAGGTCGAGAAAAATAAAAGAAGAAGAGGACTCGGCTTATTTAACGAAGACAAGTGGGAGACTTGACTTGGGTCAATTGATCCGGGTCTGCCAATTAGTGTGCTCAGATCCGAATGGGTCCAAGCATTGGGATAAAATAATAAAAATAAATAATAAAAAAATAGAAAAGATGTAAAATAGTTTTAAATCAAAAAAATTACAAAACAAATAATATTAATAAATTAATAGCTTAATTTATAGTGATTTTTAAATAAATGAATGAATTAATTAAATAAGTTAAAACAAATAAAAAACAGTTAGTTATGGGTATATATATACAACATATTCATTTTTAATTAATTATTTTTATAAATAATTACATAATTGAAAAATTTATTTACTTACATAATAACTTAAGGATTTTAAATAATTTTTTTTATTTTTATGAATTAATGTATTAAGTTAATTAAATATGCCTATGCACAATATATGTACATGATACCTATAGTAGAAATATACTTATTTTATTTTTTTCAATTTTAAATTTGTATTTTTATTTTATTTTACATAAATAATATAAAATATGTACAAAATAATAAAAATTAGTTATGTGTAAACATACAAAGAAATAAGTAAATGAATAAAAATATTGTGTACACTATAGATACAATATACAATAACACCCCCAAAAGCAAACTTTCACATCTTAACTCCGATTTTTATGAAACTACATTCATTTTAGATCTTCAAATTTTAATACAATGAAAGTGAATTTAGTTTCTGTTGAGTTTTTATGGAGTAGATATTGATCTAACAAATTTGGCTTTGAGTCTTTTTCATAAAGTTGTTTCTTTTATTCTATAAGGATTTCTTCCGGTAATTATTTTTATTATTTACAACTTATTTTATGTACAAGTTCCAAGAAGAAAACAATTTTATTTGAGTTTGTTTTGGTTATAAATAAAATATTAGAAGATATACAACCTAAACAGTGGTGAATGTACACATGTAAAGATTTGAGTTTCTTTTATTTTTATATATAAAAGATCCTATCTCACCCTACTTTATTCCTTGTTGATTAGGTCAAGTCTTGACCTACTCTCAGTGTTAGGATCAGCCTTTATTTATTACATATGTACAATCTTCTTATTTTTTCATTTATTTATTTAGGTTAAAATAATGATAAATATACACTATTTACATATGATCTGAGATTTATAAAAGAATGAGAACTAATTATATTTACAAGTGTTTTATAATGGATTTTAAGCCTAAATGAACTAATAAAGATGATGAATAGGCGATCCATCACCCCCTATTTACCTTTGCTAGTCCCTTAGCAAACACTTATTTGAAGAATAAGTGACAAAAAGAAATATAATAAAGGAAAAATGAAGAACTTAAAACAATTTTGATTTTTAAACTAATCTCCATAAAATAAAAGTATAAATCTCGCTCAGACCCTTGGATTATTAGTTTGGCAGAACCTTATTGGGAATAGGGTTTAATACTCAACAACCTTTAAGTTCCACAAGTCTCTATTTACTTTGCCTCGACAGTCGGGTCAGAACAAGCCTTCATATGCAAATTCTCATGACTATGAGTCTTACTTCTATTGTATATGTGATATATAGATCTCCACATCTGAAATGACAAAGAACAACCTTCTCTTAGCAAGGTGACCCTAATTCCTGTGTCTAGCTATTCTTTCCTTGAGGAGTGTGGTATTTCCTTCTAAGTCCAAGTACATGTTGTACCACAATCGAAGGAGGGAGAAGATAGAAGAAGAATAAGAAAAGAATTGGAGTGTAGACATTGTAGCTACATCTCCTTGTAAAGACGACCAGTGTAGCCTAGTCTCCACTAAGATATGTAGGTTCTCTGAAGCTTGGACCATTGTGGTCATGTATGTATATTTGGTGTATTGGATTCTTTTTGGTGGAAAATATTTTTACACTGCATTGATCTTTTTGTGTCCCAAAAAATATAGAATCTTTTTTTCCACCCTTGTTTTAGGGTCTAAGCAAAAATGTGACAGCAAACTGACAGATCTGCTGAATACGTGTTTTAATCTGGGCACATTGTAGTACATGTACTTAGCGAATCAATAAGAACCGAGAGAAGATCTCTGTGAAGAGTGTCTCAGCTTAATTTATATCCCGGGCAAGTCCGGGGTCAAACACAAGGAGGAAAAGGAACAACTTTGGAGTTAATTCAAAAATTAAGATCTAGAATTCCAGTGCGGATAATTTTTATATTTTTTATGCAAAAAGAATGCAAATGCAAGAGAATTAAGTTACTAAGAAATCACACAACTTAGCCAAATTAATTTGAATAGAAAATAAGTCCAATTTAGCCAAGTTATATTTTTCCTAGAATTCTAATCCATTGATGAATGCAAGACACTTTTTTGAAATTTTATGGGTTAAAATACAACAATTAAAAATGCACACTTTTTAAGGATTTTATATAATTTTTCACGCATACAGAATGCAACAATTATGAAAAAATCAATGGAAGTTAAACATGACGAAAGAAAGCTAGAATATTTTTCTTGGATTTTTCTGACACAATATGATTTTTTATGAATTTTTTAGTGAAAACAGAGTGACTGAAAGTAATTAAATCCTAATATATTCATAATGTCAATATAGCCAGAGAGCGAATTATCTCATATAGGTATTTTTATATGGAATCTAGAAGACTTGAAATTTTGTAAAAAGGATGTATGTGGATTTAATTAAAAACAATTACGAAAATCACTCTACACAAACACAAGATAACTCCAATTAAAAAGATATTTGGATACAAATTCAATCACATTTTAAGGCATTATCTTTAATTTTCGTGGAATTTTTGGAGCAACAATAAGTGAGATATGAATTTAAGTGCTCAGATTGGGTAAAATATGCAGAATTTCTGTTAAAAAATTTTAATTAATTACCCACAACCCACGAAAATACAAATAAATATTCAGATGGTGGATAATTTTTTGTTCAATATCATGCTATTTTTCGTTGAATAAAATGATGCAAAATAAATATCCAAATTGATATGCAAAATGGGTTATCTGTGCAATTAAGAAAATAAATTGAACATAACAAAGCATGCACAGGGGTACTGTTGTAATTACAGAAAACTAAGATAATAAAATTGCAATTTTTACATAAATAAAAATAAAATAAAATTGACCTTCCTGATGCGGGTGACTAAGGCGCACGAGAGGGGACAAAGAGTGAACGACGAAACGGGGTGGCGGAGAGGCAGACGTACTGCGGTGCCGCGCAGTCGTACGCGTAGGCGGGGCTAAGTCGTGGCAGGCGGCAGAGGGCGGCTGCGCGTGGGAGAGTTGCGGGGGTGCGGTTGCAGTGGAGGGATGAAGACGCTGCCGCGATGAGGGCAGGAAGGGGGCCGTGGCCGGCGCAGCCCACGGCGCTCGCGTGGCTGCGGCGGAGCGCGGAGCTGGAGACGGAGTAGGTTCGGGTGGCGGGCGACCTGGGGGCTGCCGTGGGCAGCGCTGCCGACGGTGCTGGAGGAAAGGGTAGGCCGACGGTTGAAGCTCCAACTTATTTTTTTTTGTTTTAATTAGGTTTTTTTAAATTTTTTTGATAGAACCAAAAAAAAGGAATAAAATAAAAAATAGTGGTAGAGAAAGATGATCTCGCCTGAAGGAGGTCGTCGCTTGAAGAAGATGCTTCACCGCTGTCACCAACAAAACACTCCAAGCTATCTCCTTTTTCTATTAGAATGGCTGATAGGCAAAAAATGAGGATGGAGAGGTGTATAAAAAGAGATGAAAGAAATGGAGGTTAGAATGGAAGTGGAGCAGAATGGGAGGTTAAATTAGAGGTGGAGTTGAATGGGAAGTTAGATAAATAATGGTGTTGAATGGAGGTTGATGAAAGAAGAGAAGTTAGTGTAGAGAATATGATTAAATAAGAGAAAATAAAATTAGGCTACTAAAAAGAGAAAATAAAATAAAGAGAAGAAAAAGAGTGGGGAATTTACAAAATAAGACAAACATTATGTACATTTTGTTTGCTTTTCTAAATTATTTTATTTTTCTTTTAAATATGAGATATTTACAACAAAAAATACAATAAAATACTAGAATCAAAATACAAAACAACGATGATTTTTTTGGATTTTTTAGTAATTAAGAAAGATAAAATAAAAAATGAAGAAAGAATGAATATATTCATAATATACAATGTACATCTAGGTCCCAAAACCCAACTTTTGCAAATGAGCTCCGATTTTAATGAAACTATTTCCGTTGGATAGATAATTTTCTAACTTGAACTTTAAAAGTGAGTTTGGTGAATTTGGAGTTCATATGGAGCAAGAATTCGTCTGGGAAGTTGAACTTTACGACTTTTTGTCTTTGGGATCTAGGAGCATTAGTCTGAGGAAAAATATTTTTTATATTTTTGTATTTTAATAAACATTTTTATGAATAAGTCAGAGAAAGAAATAGCCAAAAAGGAGTTGAAATAAATTATTAAAAATAATGAAGTTTTGGGCTATTTACTGGTGAAAAACTCCTTTAATTTTGCAGCTTTTTATTGCTAATTTATTTTGTACAATGTAATAAACAATAATTAATGTGTTTTATTTACAAGAGTCATTTTATTAATTGATTGATTTTGTAAACATTTATTTGGGATTTTACTCGGGGATTTTGCTAAGATCAAGATATTGAGATGATGAATCTTGGATTCATCACCCCCCTATACTTAAACTTTGCTAGTCCTCGAGCAAATAAAGAATGAACAATTTGGAGTATCCCCTGACTGTGCATGTAAATACAAGACTTGATCCGTTCAAGAACTCTCGGTTCAGAGATCTTAAAACTCTAAGTTGAACCAAACTCTAGTCAAAAGGTATCCAATTTCCCTAATCATCATACTCTCTCTATATACATATATAGTAGGGATATGACTTAAGTGTGGACTACAGTTACAAGAGTAGAGTCGCAACGTCACCCAAGGTTCCAGTCCAAGAGACTCTCCTAAGAACCCAATCCTCAACACTAGGGAATAAACAATTTCTTGCATCCAATCCACGGTCTCTTTAGTTGTCAGACATGAAAGTGTAGATGGAAGGCCAGTTGATGGAGGGCATATGATTATGTCATTTCTTCTCTCCTTCTCATTGAAACAAGGATTCTCTCAAGTGCCTTATTACTCAACGTATATTTTTGGTGTTGATCAGTGCGTCCGTCAAGAAAAGTTGGAGTCGTCTGCACTTGTTTTCCTGGGAGTACACTAGGGTGTGCCTTTTTTGAGTACCTATCGTACCTTCTACACCCAGGCTTGTAGCATTTACGATGCAGAGCCCTTTTTTGGTGCAAGCCCGACTCCTGGTCCTAATAGCAGTGGTCCAAGTGGACACTTTGAAATGGTTGGGAGCGCTCGCCTTTGGTGGAAGCTCTTTGATATTTGACTTTGTGGAATGAGAGCTTTTCTTTAACATTTCATTGCTTTGTAATATTTTTAGCTAGCTCCACTGCTTTTATCCAGAGTTGGCGCACACTGATCGACATTTTTTTTTATTTTATCACACCCTGACACATAGGTAAATGCCAAGAGACAGTACAAGAATAATGTTCTCATACTGGCTAAAGGTGCTGACACTCAGGTTTCATGAAGCCTTCATTGATTTTATCCCATCCTCGAGTATCATCAAATCAGGTCCAAACTCAAATCCCTCATCCCAGTTCCTCATATGAAATTTCAACTCATCTCATCATAACTGCAGCCGTGTATGTGAGGTTTTGATCATATTCTTAAGGTAGAGACTAAGTATGAAATATAGCACACAAATCTTTCAAACTAGGGAAATGTGAATAATTAAGTCAAAGACCCTAATGAGTAAGGCTGGTTAACTCAAAATACCAAGAGCTCATAAACCAAGTGTTCTTGAACATCTCTAGTCTTGTGTGGAAGTGTAAGTATCAGGGATTAAACCAACTCATTTAGTTAGTTTTTTTGTTTTTTTGTTTAAAAAAGAAAGAAAGAATTTTTTTGAAAAAGTTTTTTTAAAAGAAGTTTTTTTTTGAAAAATGAATTTTTGTTTTTTTGGAAAACCCTTTTTTTGAAAAAGAATGGGATTTTGTTTTTGAAAAAGGTTTTTGTGTTTTTTTTTAAAAAGTGGATTTTTTGTTTTTTTGAAACTTTTTGTTATACCTCTTATTTACAACAAATTACCCATAACCCCTTATTTTAATTACAAACAAGTCAAAGTACGAGCTATAGGTTAAGTATATATGTAATATATACAAACCCCCCTATACTTAGCATGTGCTATGTCCTCATGGCACTATGTGACAAAAAGCCATAGCTCGTACTAAGTATAAGTGGGTGAAAAAAATAGAAGTGAAAAAGGAAATAAGAGTGTGGATAATACACAATGGGCATCGACCCCCCTGTACTTAGGTTCTGATCAGCCTAAGTATTAAAAAGAACACAAGAAAGGGGGACCGATGAGGATGGGAAAGCATATATAAAAAGAAAATAAAAAGAAGATGGAGCAACTCGGGTCACTCACCCCCCTATACTTAGGATCTAGTCATCCTAAGTATAGGCACAAAATGAAAACGATACAGAACAGGGGCGAGTGATGCAAATCACGAGGGAGGGAGGAAAATAAAAGAAAGAAAAACTATACAAGGAGGAATGAAAATATACAAGGATCAAGAATGTTTGTGACAGACCTTCTTGCAGGAGCGAGGGGGTGGGTAGTATATACATGTGTCGTCGTTAGAATTGTCCATAGAGGAATAGTAGTGAGGTGTGGGGAACGTCCAACGAGGGTCGACATATAGCTGCTTGCTCAAATATGGCTTCAGAACTACCGAACTGAGCTCACTCATATAGATCACCTCATCCGGACGTGATGAGGACTCCTCAGAAAGTTCCTTCTCTGGTACGTCGAAGGTAACTTTATTAACCGTTTTTCTAGAACCTGAAGCATCAAGAGGAAGAGGAGAGTGATATGTTTGGAGGAGTTCGGGGGAACACCTCAAGGAATCAATACTCTTCTTCTTCTTACCAGATGAACGACTAGAGGATGGAGCAACCAATTTATCAAAATTGGTTAATTTGGTCCCAGTTGTTTCTTTTGATGTAGGTCTTGGATGTAGTGAGGTGTTGACCAGAGGTTCATCATCATATGAGTCACCATATGCATTGTAATACTCCTGCTGGGTCAACACATGTCTCTGGTATGGCATAGTGTTCTCAGTTGGCTTGACATTTTTCAGCTCATGAGTTGGATCATCTAAAAAGTCAAGGAAATCAGAAATGATCATGTCTGACTCAGGGGCAGCTTCTGGTTGTGAGTGCTCTCGAGAAGCTGTCACAGTGGTGGTAATGCAAGCAGTGGGTGGTGTGGAGGTGTAGGGAGTCTCTGAACCAATGGTCGTCTGGACAGTTGGTATCGCAGGTGTAGTAGAGAGACGGGACTCAACTATCTCTCGAAGGTCACGATTGTTTGCGACTTTACGGGTTACCTTGGAATATCATGTCTCCTCAAAGATTGGGTGAGGTCGGAGTGCTCCCAATGCAGAGAAATCGACCTCCCAAGTCTCACAATTTATAGTTGCCTTAGCCAAGGCTAAGAACGACTTCCTAAGAATGATCAGAGACTGGATAACTCTCCTCGGTGCTCAATGTCAATGATCGTGAAGTCTATCTTCTATAGAGCACCTTGGAAAGTAACGATGACTGAAATGGTTCCTCTCGACCGTTTCATGGACAGATCCGCCAACTGAATGATCTCTCTTGACTTCTTGGCAGATTTGAGTTTGAGCTTGGCAAACACAGAGGTCGGGACGATATTAATCGGTGAGTCATCATTGATTCTTGCATGGGTGAATGTGGTATCTTTGATTTCACAATCAAATCTAGGCAACCGCTTTACTCTGCGGCTCTTGGTTTTTCTCCCTATCATCAAAGATGTGGCCAAGACACTATATGTCTCTCAGTCCTTGTTCTCTTTTTGCTTGACCTTTTAGGCATCAATTTACTTCTCACAAATCTTTTAAGGTTGGGAAAGTGTTCAATGGCCATTATTAAGGGAAGCTCAAAAATCAACTTTCTATCCAATGCTTCCCTAAGTGAGGGATCCAAATTTTGTAGATCTTTTTTATTTTCAATTTTTATGTTGTTTTCTGAGTTTTCAATTTTTTTGGTCTTTTTGATAGGTGAAGGAGGACTAGGAGAATGTAAAGACTCTGATTTGGAGGGAAAGTGGTTAGTAGAAGAGGGAGGTAGAAGGGACTCCAGCTGTACATGATGTGTGGTCAATCCGGTGTCTTCCAGGTTTTCAAGATTCAACCCGCAAAATCCATGATCCACATTCCTACCTGGACTCTTAATCGGTCTACAAATGTCATCCTCCAATAAATTTTCATGACACATCATGAGAGAAGTTTGCTCAGTTGGAGGATACCGCTGAGAACTTGGGCTCTTATACTCAACACAGCTTGACTTAGACGTGTAATACTGGGTTGAGTATGGCCCATCAGTATGGCAGATATTGGTCGGAGCCTATCAAGTGGAGTTAGTAGACAGGGGGTCTGTAAATCAATCGCATGAATCCAATCCCCTGAATATTTCGGCTCTCCGAATGGGTTATATGAAGGTTGGTCAATGTGGGTTCTATCACTCGGGTCTTTCAAGTCATGAAGATCGTACGGTGCATGCCTCTCCATTCGATTTGTCTGGTCGACCATGTTGTACCCTAAGGTTAAGTCGGGATGTGTATATGTCAATTGTTGTTATGTCCCAACTCGAGGTGAGAATGAGGTATGTGGGGTCAACTGATTATGCCAATCATTCATCTCAGTAGTCACTTGCACTTCGATTTGTTCCTTGATCCCAGCAAGCGGACAAGAATTTAGTGAGTCAATCCAGGGTGGTTGTGGGTCAAGGGTGCAAGAATGGGGGGTAGGTGAGAAGGATGAAGAAGTGGGAAAGTCGGTCGGAGTTTGACTTCATGGTCGGTGTATGGGTATGAGGAGGAATAAGAGGGTGGAGATGATCGGAATAAGGTCGAGGAAGAGCAACATGGATATGATGACCAATATTTTGACATATTGGAAGGGAAATGGGAGAATGAAGCGGATCGAAGAAGAAAGCGTGCAAGTGCACCGAATAACACATAAAACAAACAAACACAAGAGCAAACCCTGAGTTCACCTACTCAACACAATGATGGTCGTAAGAGTCCGACCTTTTATCTTTTCAATTTTAATTAGATGATAAACCATGATATAAGTCCAATTATGCAAGGCTTAAAAGAAGGTTTCGGGCACTATCCTAGGGATGCGTCCTCACCTCTCAACAATCACAATAGCCAAGCATACAATGAGGGTTTTGCTCTCCCAAAACAAGTGTTAGTTTTAGTCAGTTTTTTGGTCAACTCTGATTAGCAGTCCCAATTTTAAGTTTGGTTATCACTTGATTAGTCCACCAAATAAAGCACGCCTAATGATCAGTCCCGATTTCCTTTTAACCTAAGTTTCAAAAACCATGGGGGAGGGAGTCGAGAAAAAAACTGATGCAAATAGTGAAATCAATGATGCATGCCCAGTTCATGAGACTTACAGTGATGCTCACACTCTACATGCATGATTCAAGGTAGAATTGAATTTTATACTAAATGATATGCAAACGAGAAAACCGTTCCTAGACATGCAGTTCTATTAGCGAGTGATGAACAAGTTAAATTTGACTAATAGCCCTGTGGTCTAAGTGTGTCTCGTTAAATGTGATGTGTGGTCCTAAAAATTACGAGCACATGCAATAAAGATATTCTAATAAAAATGCTCTAAGAGCCGTGAGTGCAAGTCCTATTCTACGTCAATCAACCACACGATCACGAGTGGGTCCAATGTCCAGTCTGGATACAAGCGCGAGCTCCGCTATAAAGAGAAAAATTACCTAAATTATTACAACACAATAATTACAAAAATAAAAAAACTGTCAAAAATAAATTAAATATCCTCTCTCTTCTACAATCAGCGTACGTCATGTCCGCTGACCTCCGATGCACTCCAAGTCCACCGGGCCCTTGCAAGAAAAAAAGAAATTTATATTAGAGAGATCAAAAATAAAATATATACAAAAAATGAGAAGAAAAATAATTGCAAAAAATGGAATAAATACAAGTGGCTCGGGGGTCAGACTAACCGAGTAGAGAAAATCTAAATCTAATTTCCCAAATTAATCCCTAAGTCATTTGCAGGAGAATTAAGTTACTAAGAAATCACACAACTTAGCCAAATTAATTTGAATAGAAAATAAGTCCAATTTAGACAAGTTATATATTTCATAGAATCCTAATCCATTGATGAATGCAAGACACCTTTTTTTGAAATTTTATGGGTTAAAATGCAACAATTAAAAATGCACACTTTTTATGGGTTTTTATACAATGTTTCACACATACAGAATGCAAAAATTATGAAAAAAAATCAATGGAAGTTAGACATGATGAAATAAAGCTAGAATATTTTTTTGGATTTTTCTAACGCAATATGAATTTTTCTATGAATTTTTTAATGAAAACAGAGTGATTGTGAGTAATTAAATCCTAAAAAATCCACAATGTCAAATTAGCCAGAGCGAATTATCTCATATAGGTATTTTTATGTGGAATCTAGAAGACTTGAAATTTTGTAAAAAAGGATGTATATGGATTTAATTAAAAATCAATTACGAAAATCACTCTATAATTTATTTCAGATACAAGATAACTCCAATTGAAACGATATTTGGATACTAATTCAATCACATTTTAAGGCATCATCTTTATTTTTCGTAGAATTTTTGGAGCAACAGTAAGTGAGATATGAATTTAAGTGCTCAGATTAGGTAAAATATGCATGATTTCTGTTAATTAATTTTAATTAATTACCCACAACCCACAAAAATACAAATAAATATTCAGATGGCAGGCAATTTATTGCTCAATATCATGCTATTTTTCGATGAAAAAATGATGCAAAACATATATCCAAATTAATATGCAAATACATGGTTATCTGTGCAATTAAGAAAATAAATTGAATATAACAAAGCATACACAGGGGTATTGTTGTAATTACAAAAAACTAAGATAATAAAATAGCAATTTTTACATAAATAAAAATAAAATAAAATTGACCTTCTTCCTGGCACGGGCGACTAGGGCGCACGGGGGGGGGGGGGGGGGAGAGGTGAACGACAACATGGAGTGGCGGGCGTACTGTGGTGTCACGTGGTCATACACACAGGCAGGGCTAAGTCGTGGCGGGCGGCCGAGGGCGGCTGCGCGTGGGAGAGCCACGAGGGCACGATTACAGCCGAGGGCTGAAGACGCTGCCGCGGTGAGGGCAGGAAGGGGGCTGCGGCCGGCGTGCGGCGCTCGCGCGGCCATGGCGGAGCGCGGAGTTGGAGACGGAGCAGGTCCGGGTGGCGGGCGGCCTAGGGGCTGCCGTGGACAGTGCCTCCGACGGTGCTGGAGGAAGGGGGGCGATTGAAGCTCCTGCTTAATTATTTTTGATTTTTTTGATTTTTTGTTTAATTAAGTTTTTTTTTAAAATTTTTTGATAGAACAGATAATAAAAGTAATAAGTAAAAAATAGTGGTAGAGAGGGATGATGAAGAAGATGATGGAGGTGGTGATGGAATGATGTGATATATAAAAAAGGAAACAAAATATGAGATAAAATAAAATAACAAGAGAAATGAGGAGAAATACTTACCTGATGTTTGCCGGATTTGCGGAGCAGCTACGCTGGACTCCTGTCGTCGCTTCGATCCGATTGGCGAAATGAAAATCAGAGAAGCTATGCGAGCTCGATGGGGAACCCGTGACGTGGAGCGGAGCTCCACGGATCTCACGTGAAGGAGTTCGTCGCTTGAGGAAGATGCTTCACCGTTGTCACCAATAAAACACTCCAAGCTCTCTCCTTTTTCTATTAGAATGGCGGATAGGCAAAAATGAGGATGGAGAGGTGTATAAAAAGAGATGGAAGAAATGGAGATTAGAATGAAAGTGGAGTAGAATGGGAGGTTAAATTAGTGTTGGAGTTGAATGGGAACTTAGATAAATAATGGTGTTGAATGGAGGTTGATGAAAGAAGAGAAGTTAGTGTAGAGAATATGATTAAATAAGAGAAAATAAAAGTAGGCTACTAAAAAGAGAAAACTAAATAAAGAGAAGAAAAAGAGTGGGGAATTTACAAAATAAGACAAACACTATGTACATTTTTTTGCTTTTCTAATTTAATTTTTTTGTCTTTTAAATAAGAGATATTTACAACATAAAAAATACAATGAAATACTAGAATCAAAATACAAAACAACGATGATTTTTTTGGATTTTTTAGTAATTAAGAAAAATAAAATAAAAAATGAAGAAAGAATGAATATATACATAATATACAATGTACATCTAGGTCCCAAAACCCATCTTTTGCAAATGAGCTCTGATTTTAATGAAACCACTTCCCTTGGATAGATAATTTTCTAACTTGTACTTTAAAAGTGAGTTTGGTGAATTTGGAGTTTATATGGAGCGGGAATTTGGTCGAGAAGTTGAACTTTACGGCTTTTTGTCTTTGGGATCTAGGAGCATTTATTTGAGGTAAAATTTATTTTATATTTTTGTATTTTTATAAACATTTTTATGAACAAGTTAGAGAAAGATTAGCCAAAAAGGAGTTGAAATAAAATTATTAAAAATAATGAAGTTTTGAGCTATTTACATGTGAAAAACTCCTTTAATTTTGCAGCTTTTTATTGTTAATTTATTTTGTACAATATAATATGAAATAATTAATGTGTTTTATTTACAAGAGTCATTTTGTTAATTTATTGATTTTATAAACATTTATTTGGATTTTACTCAGGGATTTTGCTAAAATCAAGATATTGAGATGATGAATCATGGATTCATCACAAACGATCCCTCATCCGAAGATTTATTTCAACCCACAACATTCTCTCTTTAGACGTCCATGCCACTAGACTAGGTTTGGGCGTACTGGCCACTCGAAGTAAGTGTGCATGTTTCCATTGGCATGCATTTGTTGCCAGAGGATTCTACCCCTCACAACCTCATCTGTGTTGAGCTAAGTGCATGGTGCTTGTCCAAGTTAGGTCACTGTCTAAATGAATCATGCGTGTGTATGAAATATTCTACTTAGACATAGTCTTATTGACCCAAAGAATAAAGTCACTATGACATGAAAAGTCTCAACTCCAGTTCCTATAAGGTTCCTCTGAAATTAAGTGGATTAAGGACTTAACCAAGATCCATTCTTCAGAATTTATTCTTGAAAAGTTTAGGTATCAATATCATTCTAAAAAAATAGTAATGCAAATGCAAGATTTTTTGCTTGAAAAGAATTTTTCTGATTTAGACATTTTATATGATTTTTAGAGAACTTTTAAAAATTTTTATGGATGTTATACTTTTTCAATTTTTATGAGTTTTTAATAGAGTTAAATAATTAGTTATATTTAAAAGAAGTCACAAGGATTTTATACACAATTTACAAAACATTTATACAAATATATATACAAGAATTATACAAATGTATACAAGACTTTATTTACAAAAGGAATTTTATTTATAACTTTTATATAAAAAATTCCCAAGAGGATTTTATTTACAAAAGAATTTTATATACATATTTTATTAAAGTATTTCATACATAAGTTTTAAAGGTTATTACATGGTCTTATTTACAAAAAAATTACAACAAGTTTATACACATATTCACATACAAATTATTTATATACAAGGTGAGAAAATAATTTTACAAACTAGTTTACAAAAGAATTTACAAATAATTTTAAAAAATCCTTTATAAAATAATTTATAAAAATATTCTCCAAAACATTTTAATTTTTTTTTTGGAAAAAAATTACAAATCATTTTTTACAAACATTTTATTTTAAAACATGTTACAAATAGTTTACAAACTAATAGTTTGTACAACACATAATTTATAAAACATTTTACAACCAAAATGATATTTACAATAATTTTACAAAAAAATATACAAAAATAATTTTTTACAATATTTTTACAAGAAATTAACAAATATTTTACAAAAGAATTTTACAAACTTTTTACAAAACATTTTCATTCCCATTTTATCAGCCATATTAGTAAACAACCAAGAGTATAAGTTATGGCTAAAGTATATATACTACATATACGACACCTCCTATACTTAGCTTTAACTATGTCCTCATAGTGATCAAAAAGTGACAAAAGGAAGACATAACTCATGCTAAGTATAGAAAAGTGAAAAAATCACTCAAAGAATAACGAATAAAATGAATAAAAGTCGATGATCCCCCCATATACTTAGAATCACTCAAAGAATAACGAATAAAATGAATAGAAGTCGATGATCCCCCCATATACTTAGGATCAAATAATCTTAAGTACAAAAGACTAGTCAAACTGGGAAAATTGAGGAAAAGAATATACAAACTCAATGACTTGACTTGTCCCCCCTATACTTAGGGTAAAATATCCCTAAGTATTGAAAAGAATATCGACAAGTTGAGCGACAAGTGAGAGAATATAAGAAAAAATGAAAATATAGAAGAATGAAATGAACGACATCACTCCGCCTATACTTAGGGTAAAGGATCCCTAAGTAAAAGCAACAACAAGAGTAATGAAACAAAACAAAAACAGACAACTCAAGTCATTCACCTCTCCTATACTTACGATAAAGTACATCCTAAGTATAGCACACTCATACGGAAAAGAGGTGAATGATAAAATGGAAGAAAGAAAGAATGGAACGCGCGAGGGTTCCCTCTCACAGATAGTCTAGTTATGCCTATCCGCACCCTCTTTCTCCTTACTTACCTTCCCCGTCGCGACTAGATATATAAGCGGGAAGCGGGAATGCTATTCGCACTCTTGCCCTGACCTTCCACTCGGGTCCTACTTGAAGCCAGAGGCTATGCTTAGCCTCTGCTCCCTTCCTTCAGAGTACCACACTCTTTTTCAAGGGAACTGGCTTATCCTCACGGGGGACCGCCACCTTTCTTTTGGACCGGCAATGTTCTATAGTGAAGTGCGCAGGACTGGGTGAGAGAAATTCAAGCGGGGAGTGGATGACTCGCTCCATGGAATGGGTATTCCGAAGGCTAGTCTGATCTCCCGTCATTCTATATGTTTCCCTGAAGTCCTAAAAGCAGGAAGGACTGACATGCTTTGACTCCTCAGTCTTCACTTTACTCCTTGGACTCTTCCCTGCCCTATCTTATACCAGGGCTGACTATCTCTCTGACTGAGGGAATATATATTCGGAAAGGAACTAGAACAAAAAGAAGGAATATACAAGAGAAAATCAGCTCACGTATCAAACACAGAAGAAGTCAGAGAATCATCATATGATACCACATGAATGGAATTCACTACATATAGGAATGTATCATGATCTAAATATGGCTTCAGCAACTGTCCATTAATAAAAAAATGGTTGTGTATCAGATGACAACCTAGAAATGACAATGCTACAATTGTCACGCACATCTCTCAATATAAGCAGTCTTGACCATTTGGTATTGTGATTGTTGGGGAATAGCTTCAACTTTGCATCAAATAACCACACCTTCTAATTAAGCTCTAAAGTCTTTATCCTAATGTGTCTATCAATCAATCTCTTGACTTTATCCTTGTACATCAGGATGTTCTCATAAGTAAAGTCTCTCTATCTGTTTAAATCCACTTTTCTAATGTGTCCTGCTCTCTCGTAATCCAAGTTGCATACACATATTTCCCATAAAGATTTACGAATTAATTGGCAATTGGTAAGGCTTTCCATAAACCAAGCGATATGGAGACATACCTAATGGAGACTTGTACGCCATATGATAAGCCCATAGAAACGAGTCAAGCATCTTCTACCAATTCTTCCTATCCGGACAAACAAGTTTTGAAGAATAGTCTTTATCTCCCTATTTGAAATCTCAGCTAGGTCGCTAGTCTGTGAGAGGTAAGGAGAAGCAACACGATGCTCAATATCATATCCTTAACTAGCCTCCTAACCTCTCTGTTGATAAAATAGCTTCTCCCATCTAAAATTAGAAACTTCCCGAAACCATGCAATAATGATGTTCTCGAGGAAGTGACAAACCGCATGACTATCAGCAGCTCAGGTGGGGATAGCCTCCACCCAACGATTAACATAATCCACGGCAATCTAGATGTACTGAAGTCCCTGACTGCTAGAAAATGGGCCCATGAAGTCAATGTCCCAAGCGTCAAAAATATTTGAAATCAGGATATACTTGAGGGACATTGTATATGTGGAACAAATGGTTCGTCCCATTCTTTAGAAATCAGTACAACACCTCGCATAATCCATAGCATCCTTAAATAGAGTTGGCCACTAGAGGCCACATTGTAGAACCTTTGTTGTTGTGCGCTTCCCTGAATGGTGTCCACCTACTTCTAGTCTGTGACAGTGGTCTAGGATACTGGTGTATTCCTCTTGAGAAATGCACCTCCTCCAGATACAATCTGCACCCTCACAAAATAAGTACGGATCTTTCCACTAGTAGAAATGATTCTCAGACAAGAACTTGTCTACCTTTAGCTTAGGCCAATCTTGTGGAGCTTTCTTGGAGAAAAGATAGTTCATAATATTAATGTACCATGGGAGTAAGGAAACAAAGAAAATCGCCTCATCTGGGAAAGTCTCTGCAATAGGGAGTAGTAACTGCTCAAGAAACTATGTATCTATGATCAGAGAAAGGTGATCTGCCATAACAATCTTTCTCCAAGTTTATCATGAATCTCCAAATCAAACTCTTGGAGTAGAAGGATCCATTTGAGTAAGAATGAATTAGCATCCTTCATAGCTTTCAAGTATCGTATGAAAGTGTAATCTATGTTACAATCACTCTAGAACCAAGTAGGTGAAGTCTGAACTTCTCTAAAGCAGACACCTCTGCTAGCATCTCCTTCTCTTTAACGGTCTAATTATTTTGGGCATCATCGAGAGTCTTACTAGCATATTGTATAGCAAATGCTACTCCATTCCTTCTCTGCCCTAAAATAGCTCCAACAGCATAATCTGAGGCATCCATCATAATCTCAAAAGGAAGAGACCAATAAGGTGGCTATAGAACAAGAGCACTAGTATCCAAGTCTTTCATCTGATAAAATGCATGGAGGACCTTATCATCAACAATAAACTCACTCTCCTTGATTAGAAGCTCAGTCAATGGTCTGGATATCTTGTTTAAGTCCTTAATGAATCTCCTATAGAATCCAACGTGTCCAAGAAATGACCTCAACTGCATCAAATTCGTCGGTGGCTCTAGCTTGGAGATCACATCAACATTGACCGGGTTAACCTCCATGCCATGCTTGGAGATGAAATGGCCCAATATGGTCCCATTAGTCACCATAAAGTGACTCTTCTCCCACTAGAGCACTAAGTTTACCTCACAATACTCGGTATAAAAAAGCCAAACACGTGTCAAAGCTATCTCCATAGGCGGATGATGAATCTCCATTTCATCACCTATATTCTTTCATTTTGGCCTTAAAAATCAGTCTAAATGCATGTACATATCATTAATTTGTCAAAATAAACACATGATAAATTGTGAAAAATACTGTATATAGTATTGCATATTTAGTATATTCAATTCCAAAATAAAAGAATAAAGGAAGAAAAAAAAGAAAAAGTGACATCATATGTGTGTGTGACCCTAGACCCCGAGACCTGCTCATCATGATGACTTGGTTGACAAGGAATAAAGTAGAGGGAGATAAGGCAGATGAATTGTATAAAATATACATAAAAACCCTAATTTTTAATTCCTTTATAATTAATTTTTGGGACACATTTTACTCTTTATTATTTATGCCCCCAAATAATAAAATCCTCTATATTACTATTGTGGATAAAATTGCACGAAAACTACAAATTGATTTCACATTAAAATAATGCACAGTGTGCCCATGACACACAAATTAGAAAGTCAAAATAAAAACTTCACAAACATGTATCTTCTCCATACTGTATCAAAATGGACAAAAATCACTTTAATTATATATAACTTTTAATAAGCTATTTAATGAAGTTGGTTCAATTTAATGTGGAGCTAACATACAAAATTTAGATTTTGGTCCCATATTATGTAATATACCTGTATATTTTATTCAATACATTATTCCTTGTATTTTTCAAATTCTTTTATTTTTATAAAATTGTATATATAATTTGAAACATATGTACATAATTAAAACTAAATAAACCAAACAACAAAAAAATTAAAATAAATAATCGTACATACATAGGTAAAATATACATGTATCTACCTACAATGTATTTATACATAATTAGTTAAGCACACATATAAACTTAGAAAAATACAAAAAAATACCTAAATGTGTATAAAAATAAATTAAAAACACATAAATGCCTATATAAAATAATAAAATATATATTACAAATTGAAAATAAAATACATAAAATACAGGTATTTGTACCTATATTTACATGCAAATATTAACTGTTATAAAATGCTTCATAAAAAAATATCATAATAAAATATTACATAAAATAAGAAACAATTTTTTATGTTTTACAAAAAAAGTAATAAACTCATTTGTTAAATTTTATTGAATTAATAAAACATTTCAACCATGGATTTTCTGGTTGGTCCACGTAGGCCAACCAGTTGGCTGCCTTTGTTGACCTGGGTCAACTCTTCGACCCAGGCCACCAACCCTGTAAGAATGAGAAGACACCCATCTTCTCCCCTTTTTTCTGGGCGATCCATTGCTCGTTTTCCCTTCGTTTTTTCATGCAATCTTTGCTCTACTCCATCGTGATCAACTCCTAAGTCTTAATCCCTTGTACATACACCTGATTAATTAGAAAACACTAGGTCAATAAGCCTCCTTGCTATGTCTATAAATAAACCACCTGAACCTCTTTCTCGAGTTTTATCCCTCTATTACCCTTGTAACCCCAATCCTTAGTACACACAAACTTCCTGGTGACAATATGAGTTCCCTCGAGGTGTCAGCGTGGAGAAAGGAGGTGGAGAGAAGGTCCACCACTGCCGAGTTCAGTAGCTCTGGCGAGAGTTCGCTACTCCCAAGAATGCCATGTATGAGTTGATTTCCTTTGCTTTTTTTTCTTACTTTTAGTTCCTTAGGTTAGAGTTAGTGTTATTTTTATTAATCTGTCAGTCGATTAGCGTAATTTCCAAGATCTTCATTGACTTGGAGCATGGGATCCATGTCGAAATCACAGTGATTCTGACCTGTTCTGACCCACATCACACTTCCATCTCATTCCCCTACACCTACTCCATCTTTCGACCCATACTCCCTCCTGATTCTGCAAGAATCGGGCTCGATCGGTTCTCCTACTCCATCCGTCAGAGCACCTTTGCCCCTTTGCCCCATTGTATGCAACAGCTTCAAATCGGGTCAAGGACGCTCTCCTTAAGCCCCAAATCCTTTCGTGTAAGTCCGAGGTTAAGAAGAAGCTCATGGCTGAAGAATCGAGGGTGGAACAAAAGCTCTAGGTGCAAGAAGAAGACCCTTCCAGGTCCCCATCGATGGGACCTGGACCCTCTTGATGCCTCCTACAGATGTAGCTGGCCCCAGGAAGGTGTTGGACTGATCAGACACGAAGAATGCGGTCAGAGCATGGAGTTCTCGGTCGATCAAAGGAGGAACATGAAGCGTTCTCCTGTTATTGTAGATGCCTGTAGAGCCATGTGAAGAATGTGGTGGCCTACATCTAATCTGGGCCATGGATTTAAATCAAAATGAAGCGCTCCTTGGCAAAGCTAGATGCACATAAGCAGATCATCATGGAACGTGGGATGACACGCAACCCTGGGTAATTTCCCAACACCCCTCTGCCTTTTGTTTTTTTGTTTTAGTCTTGTAAATAAAAGTTATAGTGTAAAAAAATTATGTAAAACTTACAAGCCCCTCTTGACATTACTAACATTTGCTTAGGGGTCTGTGCCAACTCACCTCACGTGGGCGACCGCAATGAGTTAGGCATTTTGCGAACTAACCCTTCTCGATTTTGTAATTTCAGTTTAGTATTAAAAATCCAAGCCGTAGCATAAAAAATTGGTTATTTTGCATGTAGTCCAATATCTTTAATTTTATTTGCAAATATACCCCTGCTAGCTGATTAAATTTTTTGTAGGCATTTCTTTTTATTAAAATAGCTCCTTTGCTCTAAAATTTTGCAAAATAGCTGGAAGTGCATGATTGGTTGCTTATTCATGCCCTAAATTTTATTTGCCATTTTGCTTGCATTTACTATTTATTAAAAATCATTTACGAGCTTCTTATTCCCTGTTTAGAGATAAAAATAAAAAAATAGAAAAATGATTTAAAAAATTCAAAAAAACCTATACATCATATATTTTGTATAAGAAATACAGACCAAAAACCGTAAAAAAAACTCTCAAGAGAAACCCTAAAAATCGAAAACTTTTCTACCCCTAAAAATTTAGAAAATATTCTCAAAAATATAAAAAATTAGTTCTTTGCTTTTATTTTTAATTATACATACTACTGCACATAAAAATGATTTTTGAGAAATTTTCAACCCTTTCACCATTTTGAATCTCAAATCAATTCGGTCTATTTAAAAAGCTCATGTTTCCTGATTTATTATTTTTAAAAATACAAAAAATCTGTAGAAATTCCCTAAAAATTTATAAAATATAAAAATATTACAAAATATAAAAAGATTTTATTTGGGCCTTTTTGACTCATTTTATCTATTATTTATAAATAATACCACCCTATATAGCCTATATATATTATATATTATAATATCTAGTTTATATTATTATTAGTTATTATAAAATTTGAATCATATTTTAAAACCTAAAAAATTAAGAAGGACTATTTTTTTTGGTTATTTTTTTATTTTTGTATATATATTTTCTATTATATATTACTTATTTATACATATACCTTATATACCTATATATATACTCTTATATTTATAAATATATTACTTATAGTATACATATGCATTATATGTTTTTGTATTTTTATATTTTTCTGGATTAAGGACCCTATCTCCACCTACTTTATTCCTATTCGATCAAGTCAAGTCTTGACCTTCTCACAGGGCTCGGGTCAACCTGTATCTATTACATATATACATTCCTTTTTTTATTTTTTCCTTTATTTCTTTCTTTATATATTTTAGGTTACATTTAACATATATGTACAATATTTACACACAAATGCAGGTTAGTAAGAATATAGAGTTGGTATTATATACATGTGTTTTATAAGGGATTCTAAGCTAAAATAAATGAATAAAGATGATGAAATGCAGATTCATCATCCCCCTATGCTTTAGCTTTGCTAGTCCCTTACCAACACTTATTTGAAAGAATAGGTGAATAAAAGAAAAGAAAGGAAAAAATAAAGAAATTAGGATAATATTGAGTATTAAACTTATCTTCATAAAATTGTAGTATGGTGCTCTATTAGACCTTTGGATTATTAGTGTGGCGGAACCTTAATGGGAACTGGATTTAAAACTTAACAGCCTCTAAGTTCACAAGACTCCTATTCAGGTCTCCTCAACAGTCAGGTCAGAACAAGTCTACAAACACAATTCTTATGACTATGAATCTTTACTTGTACGGTGTAAGTGAAATATAGCTCCCCATCTCAAAGTAGCAAAGAAACAATCTCTTTCAACAAGGTAACTCTAGTCCCTCGATCTAGCAACTCTTTCCTTGAGGAGCGAGGATATTCCCTTCTAAGTTCAAGTACAACTAGCTCAAGAAGAGGAGATGGAGAAAAGAATGGATGGTATCAAATGTAGGTACCTATGGATGGCATGACTAGTGTAGCCAAGTCATCCAGCTGCAAGCTTACAAAAATTTGACTTTGAAGCTCTTAATTTAATTTAATTTATTTTGATTTGTATATACACTCCAACATGCGTTTTACTTTCCAATCAGTCATGTCCATTTTTGGAGATTCTACAATTTGTCTCTTTTTTAGAAATTATATACAAGGTGCAACATGTACATAAGGAGTTTTTCCTCTTGAGCTAGTAGATTGTCCTCTTTTGAAGCATTATTGCAACCCCACATCATCCTGTCTTTAGACCTCAATGTTACTAGATCAAGTTGAGATGTACTACCCTCCCTAGAGGAAGACGAGAGGTTCCACCTAGATGTACTACCCTCGTATGCTACTCCAAGCCAAGAGATTTTGCCTCCTCACTACCTCCTCCATGAAGAGCTACGTGTAGAGTGCTTGTCCAAGATAAGCCACAGTCTGAAAGAATCATGCATATGTTGTTAAATGTTCTACTTATACTAGTCAAGACGACATGTGAACATAGTCTTATAGACTCAAAGAATTAGGTCACTAGGATCTGAAAAGTCTTAACTTCAGTTCTTATATGGATCCTCTGAAATTAAGTGGATTAAGGTCCAACTATGCTCCATTCTTCATACTTATTCCAGACTTAGTTTAAATGTCAATATTATTCCTAAAAAATGCACGTTCAAATGCAAGAAAATATGTAAAAAATATGTACAATGCAAATAGAAAGCAATTTTTGTAAACAATTTTTTAAGAAAGTAAAAAATAATGCACATGTAAAAAAAGAGTTTTTTTTGAAATTTTAATTATGTAAATTTTTATTGACTTTTGGTTTTGAAGTTTTTAGGGATTTTTTAAGAGAAAACAATTAGTAAAATATATACAAGTATATACAAGATTTGTTTTTGTTTTTTTTGGTTTTTTATTATTTTTTGTTGCTTTTTTTATATTTTATATTTTTATTTTTTTTATTTTTGTTTTTTTTGCATTTTTTTGTTTTTGTTTTGTTTGCTTTGTTTTAATAAAAGGTGACTAAAGTTTATATACACACATGTGGATTTTACAAATTTATATACATATCCCCAAAATAATCATATTTGAAAGTACGAGTTATGTCTAAATTATATATACAATATATACGACACCCCCTATACTTAGCTTGAATTATGTCCTCATAGTGATCAGAGAGCGGCAAAGGAAGACATAAATCATGCTTAGTATAGAAAAGTGAAAAAGACTCCTATGCTACAATGACTCAAAGAAAAGATGAAAAGAATAGAATTCAGTGATTCCCCTATACTTAGGATCAAGTAATCCTAAGTATATAAGATTGTACAAAGGGAAAACCGATGAAGAGAATGTACGGACTCAACGGCTCTACTTGCTGCCCAATACTTAGGGTAGAATAACCCTAAGTATAGAATATCAATAGGTTGGGGACAACCGAGAGATCAGAAGAATAAAAACACAAAAGAGATGATATGAACAACATCACCCCCTATACTTAGGGTAGAGCATCCCTAAGTATAAGCAACAACAAGGGTGATGAACAAGACGAATATGAACAACACAAATCATTCACCACCCTATACTTAGGATAGAGCACATCCTAAGTATATCATATATACAGACGGAAAAGGGGTGAATGATAAAACGGAAGAAGAAAGAATGAAATGAAAGGATATACAAGAGGTAGTCAGCTCATGTATCAGACGTAGAAGATGTAATCAAATGATCATTGTCTGATACCACAGATATAGAATCAACTACGGACATGAATGTATCATGATCTAGATATGGCTTCATCAATTGTCCGTCACAACAAATTTCTGTGTGTCAGATGACATCCCAGAAATGACAATACTCCCACTGTCATGCATAGTTCTCACAATGAACGGTCTTGACCATTTACTTTTCAATTTTCCTAGAAATAGCTTCAACTTAGCATCAAATAATCAAACTTCTGATCAGGAGAGAAAGTTTTCCTTCGAATGTGTTTATCATGCCAACGCTTGAATTTCTCCTTATACACGAGTGAGTTATCATATGCAAAGTCTTGGAATTCCAATAATATATTCAAATCTAACTTCCTATTCTTTCCTGCCTTCTCATAATCAAGATTTCATACATGGAGTGCCAATAAAGATTTGTGAATTAATTCCACTGGCAGGTGGCAAGGCTTTCCATACACCAATCCGAAGGGAGACATACCCAAAGGAGACTTGTACGCAGTCTGATAAGCCCATAGGATCGAATCAAGCATCTAGGATCAATTCTTCCTATCTGGACGTATAAGTTTTTGTAATATCATTGTGATCTCTCTATTTGAAATCTCTGCCAAGCCATTAGTTTGAGGGTGGTAAGGAGGTGCAACTCTATGCTCAATGGCATACTCCTTCACAAGCTTCTTTCTTCTCTATTAATGAAATGGCTTCCCCCATCCGAAATCAGTATTTTGGGAATCCCAAATGATGCAATAATGTGGTCCTTGAGAAAGGAACACACTGTACGACTATCTGCGGCTCGGGTGGGGATAGCCTCCACCCATCGACTAACATAATCCACGGCGAGTAGGATGTACTGAAATCTCTGACAGATAGGAAATGGGCCCATGAAGTCTATGCCTCAAGCATCAAAAACATGAGAAATTTGTATGTATCTTAGGGGTATGGTATCTTTGGAACCAACGGTTCCTCCCATTTTCTAACTGTCAGTACAACCTCGAACATACTCTGTAGCATCCTTAAATAATGTGGGCCACTAGAGGCCACTCTGTAAAACCTTTGCTGCCATGCATTTCCCTGAATGATGCCCACCGGATTCTAGTTCGTGACATTGCTCAAGTACACTGGTGTGTTCCTCCTGAGGAATGCACCTTCTCCTGATACAATCCGTACCCTCGTAAAATAGGTAGGGATCCTCCCACTGGTAATAATGAATCTCTAACAGAAATCTGTTTACCTTGTACTTCGACCAATCTTGTGGAACTTTTTTGGAGACAAGATAGTTCACAATATCGACATACCATGGGAGTGAGTCCACATATAAAATGGCCTCATCTGGAAAGGTTTCGGACATAGGGATCATCTTCTGCTCAGAGGTCTCTGCATTCGTGACACGAAAAAGGTGATATGCCACAACATTATTCACTGCAGGTTTATCTCGAATCTCTAAATCAAATTCTTGGAGAAGAAGGATCCATCTGATAAGGCGTGGTTTGGCATCCTTCTTTACCTGCAAGTATCGTATGGCAGTGTGATCCGTGTATACAATAATGTGGGAACCGAGGAGGTAAGATCTGAACTTATCTAGCCCAATAACAACTGCTAACATCTCCTTCTCTGTAACTGTATAATTTTGTTGTGCTTCATCCAAAGTCTTGCTAGCATAGTGTATAGCAAATGGTATCCCATCCCTTCTCTGTCCTAAAATAGCTCCAACTGCGAAATCTGAGGAGTTTGTCATGATCTCGAAAGGAAGAGACCAATTAGGTGGCTGTAAGATAGGAGCACTAGTAACCATATATTTCATCTGATTGAATGCAAGGAGTACTTTCTCATCGAAAACAAACTCACTCTCCTTACACAGAAGCTTAGTCAAAGGTCTGGCGATCTTGCTGAAGTCCTTTATGAATCGTCTATAGAATCCTATGTGTCCCAGAAATGACCCCAACTGCTTCAAATTCTTCTATGGCTCTAACCTGGAAATCACATCAATCTTAGCCGGGTCAACCTCCATACCATGTTTGGAGATGACATGGCCCAATTCAATCCCATTAGTCACCATAAAGTGACTCTTCTCCCACGAGAGCACTAGGTTTACCTCACAACAACATTGAAGAACTCGGTCTAAATGAGCAAGACATGTGCCAAAACTATCCCCGTAGACCATCCATGAAGACCTCAAGGAAACTACCCACCATATCAGCAAAAACGGCCAACATACACCTTTGGAATGTAGCGGGGGCATTACACAATCCAAAGGGCATCCGTCTAAAGGCGTAGGTGCCAAACGGACAAGTAAAAGTAGTTTTCTCCTGATCCTCAAGAGTGATAGCAACTTGGTTGTATCCCGAGTACCCATCCAAGAAGCAAAAGAACTTTTTCCCTACCAACCTCTCAATAATCTGATCAATAAAGGGCAACGGAAAGAGATCCTTCTTGGTAGTTGAGTTCAGGTGTCGATAATCTACACATGAACGCCATGAAGTAGGTACCCGAGTCGTAATCTCCTCACCACAATCATTCTTTACGATAATAATCCCAGATTTCTTTGGGACCACATTTAAAGGGATGGGCCTCTTGGAATCTGAAATCAGATATATAAAGCTAACATCACACCATTTTCTGATCTCCTTCATGATAACGTCCCTTAGATTTGGATTTAGACGACGCTGACATTCAGGGGAGGGTTTACAGTCATCCTCTAGATAGATATGATGTGAGCACAAATCTAGGTTAATCCAACAGAGATCCAAGATATTCCATCCTATGGCCTTGCGGTTTCTCTCAAGAACCTCTAGCACACGAGTTTCTTGTTCAGCGGTCATTTGCGAGCTGAGGATAAGCGGAGATATTTGGGGGGGGGACCCGCAAGGAAGGCATATTTCAACATTGATAGTAAAACCTTGAGCTCAGATAGGGTTTGAATCGACTCTACAATAACTTCTGCTACAGTACTGGTAGACGGTATGTGAGCCGTACTCTGTGGACTATCCACCTTGGCTACTAATGGCTCAACAAGTAAAATCTATAATAGATCTGCAATGAATGATCTCTGCTAAGAAAGGAGGGTCTCATCAGGATGTTCAGCATTTTTATCAATTAACAGCTTAGATATCTCAACAATAATCTCAAAAATTTATCTCTCATATGTACATAACTCAGGAAACTTAATGAATGGCTCAGATATTTGTACCTCAGAACCCTCATAAGGAGTCATATAACCAGTAATATCAAAAAAGTGTATCAAAGGAATATCAGAAGGTGCCTCCAAATACTCAGATTGATCCTCAGAAATCAGTTCAAACTGTCCATCAACAACTAACATAGTTGAATCACCAAGGGAACTCATATCGACTGTGCTTTCCATAGAGTCCTTTTGGGAAAAGAACTCATGGGTATCTCTGAAATCCGTGAAAAGATCTATCTCTTGGAATTCAGTAAGAAAATCAAAGTCTTCTGGCTCTGATATAACTTTCTTTGTATCATCTACCGCTGGTGACGGTAGTGGTCTAGGATTAGAGATCGTCTCAATTTTTACCTTCTCACCATGAGAGTGAAAGATGATCTCTCATGTACCATAATCAACTGCTGCTTTGGCCATTCGGAGGAACGGTCGACCTAGTATTATCAGGGTATGGAGTAACAGTGCAGGTATGTCCATATCCATGACAACAAAATCAACAGGGAATTTCATTACCTGCACCGTCCTCTAAAATGCCTCTTGGCCTCTTAATCGATCTATCAACAAACTAAAGGGTCATCATGGTTGTTTTAAGAGGCCCTAACCGAAATTCAATTAGCAAAGAGGATGACATGAGATTAATGGAGGAACTGTTATCGAGAAGAGTACGATCACATTCCTGATCAAAGATATGGCAACGGATGTGAGGTGCTCCCTTGTCTTTCTTTTTCGGTGGGAGGTTACCGATGGCATGAACTATGGACATGTTCAAGATGTGTTTCTTTATTTCCTTTTGTCTGTTTTTCCTTAGTTGACGCGTTTGTGTACATGCATTTTCATTCCCTTTTTTATTTTAAAAATGTATTCCATGGCTTTAAGGAGTTACATCTTTAAAAAGATGTTCTGAAAGATCTCAACCACTCCAGGATCAGATAGGGCTGTTTTTATTTTTTTAATTTTTTAGATTTAAGAGCAGAAGGAAATGGCACAAAATCAGGAGAGATATTCAAATGTTCATTTCCATTATTCAAATTGGAATCCTTATATACAACAGGACAACCGGAATTAGGATGTACAATGTTGTCCAAATTAGGTGAAGGAAAAACAAAATTCAACACAGAACGAGATGTCGCTGCTGGTGAAGAGGAAGAATCCGCTACTGGTATATTCTCCCTTGTTGATGGTGAACTACATCTGCCTGGTAAAGGTGGTGGTGAAGGCAGTGAAACTCCAGACTTGGGTGCTGCTACACTGAGCCTCTAGACTGCTAGTGAAGGAGATGATGTGGAAGATGATCCTCCATTAGTGGTTCGATGTCCCAACCCCAACTGGTGCGTAGGCGGCTGCAATCTCCTACCGCTCCTGAGATGAATGACATCAGATAAACATGTAAAATCAAGGTCCATACCTGTCTCTGGTGGGGGTGGGCTATTGGCTACCTACTCCTTGCGCTTGAAGTTGTTGGGGTTGGCTTCGACCTATGTTGAAATCAATGTCTTGGTGGTGGTCAGGTCGTCCATCCGCTGAGTCAGTTCATTCATTTTCTTCATGAGTAATGCAAGTTGGTCCCGTGTCGTGTTGACTGAAGGGGCCTCAGGGTGCTCAATGACTGGTTGTCGCTAAGACTGATAGTGCAGAGGCTGTTGGTAACCATATGGATTTTGATAATGAGAAGAAGGAGGATACTGTCCATAATATGCAGTCTCCAATTGATTAGGATGAGGGAAATATGTAGACTACTACTGTTGCTAGACTTGTCTCTAGTTTTGGAACTGTGGTGGAGACTGATAGTGAGGCTGGAACTACTGGTGCTAGTACTGCTGCTGTTTGCCTCCCTAAAACTGGTGGGCGGGTCTCTGACCCTACTATGAACCCAACAGGCCTTGCCCTGATGGACGGGGCTGGTTTCGCTCACGGTCGAACCAGTTGCCGTTCACCGCCTGAATGACATGTGGAGGTGGAGACTGTTGCTCACGAATGTAGGCTACTTCCTGTTGGTACAGAACTATCTGATGTGAGTGTTGTTGGACCTGATCAGGAGTCTGCATGTAGTAGACATGCTAAACTGTGGATGTTCCTCCGCTACTCTACTGGGTGGAAGAAGTCTGCTCCCTTGTAGAGGTATCAGTTGCTTCTCTCGTAATGTGGACTGCGCTCACCGTATTCACAAGAAGCTCCAGGTGCTTTGTCATCTCATCTAGCTTATCCAGGTCTTCGTCCTCTTTTCGATCACTTGAAGCTTCTCAAGCTCCTTGGATCGTTTTTCAATTATGTCCACTTTAGATAGGCGGTTTCCAATAATGGTCAGGTCAGAGCTATCCACCCGATCCACTTTGTGTGATGCCGTCATATTGACAGCCTTGTGGGGTACTGCAGGGGAGGTGACGGGGTGCTTCTAAAAAGCACGTGAAGAAGAAACTTGATAAAGGACATCCTCATCCTTGTTGAAGTGGCTCCCCCCACAACTGCATGTACCAGCTTCTGATTCTTTATGCTTAAACCCCCAAAGAAATTTTGCACATGGCTTATCTTTGGAATATCATGATGGGGGCACTTCTCCATCAAATCTTTAAATCTTTCCCAGGCCTCATAAATAGGCTCATGGGACATCTGGGAGAAGTTAGCAATCAAGGATCGCATTTGGTTGAGTCATCTGAGAGGGTAATATTTGTTTATAAATGTGGACCTCAACTCTTCCCAATTAGTGACAACCTTTCCCAAGTGTTTTAACCAATACAGAGCCTTGTCCATCAGACTGAATGGGAAAGCAGTCATCTTCACTACCTCTAATGGCACATTTGGGTAGTGTATAATTCCACAAATGCGATCGAACTGTTGGAGGTGTACATAAGGTTCTTCATTAATATTTCCATGGAATATTAGAAGAAGAGGCAAAATAGTGGGCTTAAGCTCAAAATACACATGAATCGCAGAGATTTGTATCCAAGAATTTATCTGTCATGCCTCTAGATTATAGGCATCCTTTAATGTAAGCTTAGCCACATGTTCTATCATAGGGTCTTCTCTTCCATTCCCACCTCCGATGTTTCTATTATCCTCCTCTGTCCTATCTTATCTTTCATGTCTCAGCTCGAGAATCATATCTCTCAATGCGGACTGAAAGTCAGCCTTCTCTGTTAATTGGGCTTGAATAGACTGGATAGAGAGTAACAAGGTGCTGTTGATCTCGTTCTGCTCTGACATGGTTCCCTTTCCCCTTGGTGGCATCAAGTGTTCGGTGTCTGACTCTGAAAATGTGCATGACACTCGATTAGTCCTAAAAAACAATGGAGTCTCAGATACTAGTTCGAGATTAGAACCAATGTCAAACAGTGGGTTGACGGATGATTGACGAATTGCTAGATATAATGTTTTATATGGGTTCATTGCAGTACATGTACTTAGTGAATCAGTCAGAACCAAGAGAAGAACTCCTTAAAGAGTGTCTCTGCTTTAATTTATATCCCGAGCAAGTCCGGGGTCGAACACAGGGATGCAAAGGAACAACTTAAGGTTAGTTTGGATAATTAGGTTTAGATTTTCAAGTGGTAATTTTTTTGTATTTTTTTAATGCAAATATAAATGAAACAACTATATGCAGGTGAATTAAGAAACTAAGAAAACACACAACAAGGCCAAATTAATTTTAATGTCAAATCAGTTCAATTCAACCAAATTATATTTTTCTTAGGATCTTAATCTAGTGATGCATGCAAAACATATTTTTTTAGAATTTTAGGGGTTAAAATGCAACAATTAAAAATGCACACTTTTTATGGGTTTTTTGCAATTTTGCACACAAACAGTTTGCAAAAATCATGAAAAATTTTTTGAATTGAAAACATGATGCAAGGAAGCTACAATAATTTTTTTAGAATTTTCTGAAAAAATATGAATTTTTATGGATGTTTTAGTGAAAATAGAGTGCTAATGAGTAATTAATTCTTAATAAATCCACGTTATAAAATTAGTCAGAATGCAAATTAACTCAAAAAGGTATTTTCGATTTTAATACAGGAGACTTGAAATTTTGTGAAAAGGATGTATGCGGATTTAATTCAAAATGAAATAAGAAAATCACTCTACAATTTATTTCAAGCCTAGGACAATTCTATTTTAGATGAAATTTTGAAATAATTCAATCATATTTCAAGGCATCATGTCTAATTTTTGTGAAGTTTTTGAGCAACAGTGAGTGAGATATGAATTTATGAGTACAGATCGGATAAAATATGAATATTTCAGTTAAACAGTTTTAGTTAATCACACACAATTCACAAAAATACAAATAAATATTCATATGGTAGATAGTTTGTTGCTCAACACGATGACATTTTTTATTGAATAAAATAATGCAAAATAGATGTCCAAATTACCGCACAAACACAAGGTTATCCGTGCAAATTCAAAGAACACAACATATAAGAAAACTAAGCATAGTGACCTTCTTGTAATTACAAAAACTTAGTACAAATAAAATGTAATTTTTCCAAATAAAAAAATAAAAGACCTTCTTCTTCGTTCTGGGCGGCTAGGGCACGATCGGAAGGAGGCGGAGCGGCGGCAGGGGCACGCCGCGCGTGGGCGGAGGGCGGAGGGGCTGACGGTAGCCGACGGGCCACGCGAGAAGAAAGCGGCACTACGGACGGGCGACGAGGCACCGTGGGCTGGAGTTCTGGCAGAGGGGACGACGGATATGCGGCAGTGCGTCGCGCGATGGAGGAGGGCCGCGTACAGCGGTGGAGGAGGCAGCTGTAACATGGGGGAGCAATGGCGGCACGACCGCGCGTGGGGTCGCTTGGAGCGGCAGGCAGCTCACTGGATGAGGGAGGGCGGCGATGCGGTGCTGTGGCAATGGAGAGGGCGACCAATGGCTGTGAGTAGCGGTCCGCGTGCGCAGGGCTGGTGGTGGTCGCGCCGGCCGCGCACGGCGGCTGCGACGATGGGGGGCGGTGCCCGCTGCGGTAGAGGGGGGCGACCGTCCTTCTGCATTTTTTTATTTTTTTGAATTTTTTTGCTGTTTTAGATTTTTTTATTTTTTTATTTTTTAAACAGGGAATAAAGACAAAAGGTGATAATGAAGGAGAGATGGTGGTGGTAATATAAAAATGATGGTGTTGGTGAAAATAATAAGGAAACAAAATGTGAGATAAACAAAAATAACAAGAGAAATACAAAGGAATACTTACCTGAATCTTCGTCAGATTTGCATAGTAGCTATGCTGGACTCCTGCCGTCGTCTTGATCCGATTGGCGAAATAAAAATCGGAGAAGCTATGCGAGCTCGATGGGAAGCTCGTGACACGGAACGGAGCTCCGCAGATCTCGCCTGAAGAAGGTTGTCGCTTGAGGAAGATGCCTTGCTGCTGTCACCAACAAAACATTCCAAGCTCTCTCCTTTTTCTATTAGAATGACGGATAGGGAAAATTTGTGGATGTGAATATGAATATAAAGAGAAGAGATAGGGAGGTTAGATAGATGGTGGAGTTGAATGGGAGGTTATATTATTGGTGGAGTTGAATGGGAGGTTGATGAAGAATGTGGGGTGGAATGGGAGTTGGTGGTAGAATAGAAGTTATTGTATAGAATGGGAGAAAAATAAAAGGAAAATAAAATGAAATAAAGTAGGCTACTTTAACTACAATTAAAATAAAAGAGAATAAAAAAAGTGGGGAATTTACAAAATAAGACAAACACTATGCACAATATTTTTTTACTTTTCTAATTTTAATTTTTTTTATATTTTTAATAAAAGATATTTACAACAGAAAAATAAAATAGTAGAAATAAAATACAGTACAAAATTAATTTTTTTGGATTTTTAATGATTAAGAAGAGTAAATAAAAAATGAAGAAAGAAAAAATATGTACAATATATACAAAGTACACTTAGGTCCCAAAATCCAACTTTTACAAATGAGCACCGATTTTAATGAAACTACTTCCATTGGATAGATAATTTTATAACTTGAACTTTAAAAGTGAGTTTGGTGAATTTGGAGTTTATACGGAGCGAGAATCTGGCTGAGAAGTTGGACTTTACCACTTTTTATCTTTGGGATCTAGGAGCATTTATTTGATGTGAAATTTATTTTATATTTTTGTATTTTTATGTACATTTTTATGAACAAGATAGAGAAAGAATAGCCAAAAAGGAGTTGAAATAAAATTATTAAAAATACATGATGTTTTGGGCTATTTATAGGTGAAAAACTCCTTTAATTTTGTGGCTTTTTATTGCTAATTTATTTTGTATAATCTAATATACAATAATTAGTGTGTTTTATTTACAAGAGTCATTTTGTTAATTTATTGATTTTATAGACATTTATTTGGGATTTTACTTGGGGATTTTGCTAAGATCAAGATATTGAGATGATGAATCGCGGATTCATCACCCCCCTATACTTAAACTTTGCTAGTCCTCGAGCAAATAAAGAGTGAATAAGTTGGAATAGCCTCTGACTGTGCATGTAAATACAAGACTTGATCCGTTCAAGAACTCTCGATTTTAGAGATCCTAAAATTCTAAGGTGAACCAAGCTCTAGTCAAAAGGTATCCAATTTCCCTAATCATTAGACTCTCTCTGTATACATATATAGTAGAGATATGATTTAAGTGTGGACTGCAGTTACAAGAGTAGAGTCGCAACGTCACCCAAGGTTCCAGTCCAAGATACTCTCATAAGAACACAATCCTCAACACTAGGGAATAAACCATTTCTTTCATCCAATCCACCGTCTCTTTTGTTGTCACACTTGAAAGTGTAGATGGAAGGCCAGTTGATGGAGGGTATAGGATTGTGTCATTTCTTCTCTCCCTCTCACTGGAACAAGGATCCTCTCGAGTGCCTTATTAACTCAATGCATTTTTTGGTGTTGATCAGTGCATTCGTCAAGAGAAATTGGAGTCGTCTGCACTTGTTTTACTGGGAGTACACCGGGGTGTGCCTTTTTTGAGTACCTATCATACCTTCTACATCCAGACTAGTAGCATTTACGTTGCAGAGCCCTTTTTTGGTGCAAGCCCGACTCCTAGTCCTAATAGCGGTGGTCCAAGTGGACACTTTGAAATGGTTGAGAGTGCTCGCCTTTGGTGGAAGCTCTTTTGATAATTGACTTTGTGGAATGAGAGCTTTTCTTTAACATTTCATTGCTTTGTAATATTTTTGGCTAGCTCCACTGCTTTTATCAAGAGTTGGTGCACACTGATCAACATTTTTTATTTTATTTTAT
The DNA here is from genome assembly GCA_037367405.1 of Ottelia alismoides. Taxonomy (NCBI): domain Eukaryota; kingdom Viridiplantae; phylum Streptophyta; class Magnoliopsida; order Alismatales; family Hydrocharitaceae; genus Ottelia; species Ottelia alismoides. The sequence continues at coordinate 831,303 of JAZKJV010009139.1, read as the reverse complement.
CACGCCCTGGCATATAGGTAAATGTCAAAAGATAGTACAAGAGCCATGTTCTCATACTGGTTAAAGATGGTGACACTCAGGTTTCATGAAGCCTTCATTGATTTTATCCCATCCTCGAGCATCATCAAATCAAGTCCAAACACAAATCCCTCATCCCAATTCCTCAATTGAAATTTCAACTCATCTCATCATAACTGCAATTGTGTATGTGAGGTGCTGGTCATATTCTTAAGGTAGAGACTAAGTATGCAATATAGCACACAAATCTTTCAAACTAGGGAAATGTGAATAACTAAGTCAAAGACCTTAATGACTAAGGCTCGTTAAATCAAAATCTCAATACCTCATAAACCAAGTGTTTTTGAACATCACTAGTCTTGTGTGAAAGTGTAAGTGTCAGGGACTAAACCAACTTATTAGTTAGCTTGTTTTTGTTTTTTTTATTTTTTTTAAAGAAAGGAAGAAAGAAAGATTTTTTTTCAAAAATATTTTTTTTGAAAAACACACATTTTTAATAACAAAGAAATAAAAGATTTTTTTTTGTTTTCTTTGAAAAGTTTTAAAGCAAATAGGGGTTTTTTTGAAAAGTTTTTTTGGAAAAGTTACCCACCCCATAATTATTGTATAATATATACAAAAATATGTGAAAGTACGAGCTATGGGTAAAGTATATATGTAATATATACACCCCCCTATACTTAGCATGTGCTATGTCCTCATGGCACTAGGTGACAAAAAGCCATAGCTCGTACTAAGTATAAGTGGGTGAAAAGAATAGAAGTGAAAAAGAAAATAAGAGTGTGGATAAACGGGCATCAGCCCCCCTATACTTAGGCTTTGGTCTGCCTAAGTATTGGAAAGAACACAAAAATGGGGGACCGATGAGAATGGGAAAGAATATACAAAAAAATAAAAAGAAGAGACGGAGCAAATCGGGTCACTCACCCCCTATATTTAGGATCTAGTCATCCTAAGTATAGCCACAAAATGAAAACGATACGGAACTGGGGCAAGTAATGCGAATCACAGGGGAGGGAGGGGGATAAAGGAAGGAAAATATGTACAAGGAGGAGTGAGGATGTACAAGGATTAAGAAGGTTTGTGATGGACCTTCTTGTGTGAGAGAGGGGGAGGGTAGTATACATGTGTGTCGCTGTCAGAGTCTTCCGCAGAGGAATAATAGTGAGGTGTGGGGAACGTCCAACGAGGGTCGATACACGGCTGCTTTCTCAAATATGGCTTCAGAACATCCGAACTGAGCTCACTCATATAGATCACCTCATCCGGACCTGATGAGGACTCCTCCGAAAGTTCCTTCTCTGGTACGTTGAAGGTAACTTTCTTAGCCGATTTTCTAGAACCTGAAGCAGCAAGAGGAAGAGGAGAGTGATACGTCTTAAGGAGTTCGTGGGAACACCTCAAGGTATCAATACCCTTCTTCTTCTTACCAGATGACCGACTAGAGGATGGAGCAACCGATTTATCAAGATTGGTCAATTTGGTCCCAGTTGTCTCTTTTGGTGTAGGTCTTGGATGTGGTGTGTGTGAGGTACTGACCAGAGGTTCATCATTAGATGAGTCACCACATACATTGTAATACTCCTGCAGGGTCAGCACACATCTCTGGTAAGTCATAGTGTTTTCAATTGGCTTGGCATTGATTGGCTCATGAGTCGAATCATCTAAATAATCAAGGAAATCAATAATGATCATGTCCGACTCAGGGACAACTTCTGATTGTGAGTCCTCTCGAGAAGCTATCACGGTGGTGGTAATGCAAGCAGTGGGTGGTGAGGAGGTGTAGGGAGTCTTTGAACCAATGGTCGCCTGGACAGTCAGTGTCGTAGGTATAGTAGAGAGACGGGACTCAACTGTCTCTCAAAGGTCACGACTGTCTGCAACTTTATGGGTTACCTTGGAATATCATGTGTCCTCAAAGATCGGGTGAGGTCGGAGTGCTCCCAATGCAGAGAAATCGATCTCCCAAGTCTCGTATTCTATAGTTGCCTTAGCCAAGGCTAAGAACGGCTTCCCAAGAATGATCGGAGACTGGGTGAACTCTCCTCGGTGCTCAATGTCAATGATCGTGAAGTCTATCTCCAGTAGAGCACCTTAGAAAGTAACGATGACTGAAATGGTTCCTCTCGACCGTTTAATGGACCGATCCGCCAACTGAATGATCTCTCTTGAATTCTTGGTAGATCTGAGTTTGAGCTTGGCAAACACGGAGGTCGGGAGGATATTAATCGGTGAGTGATCATCGATTCTTGCATGGGTGAATGTGGTATCTTTGATTTCACAATCAAATCTAGGCAACCGCTTTACTCAGCGGCTCTTGGTTTTTCTCCCTAGCATCAAAGATGTAGCCAGAGACACTATATGTCTCTCAATCCTTGTTCTCTTATTGCCCGACCTTTTAGCCGTCAATTTACTTCTCACAAATCTTTTAAGGTCGGGAAAGTGTTCAATGGCCATTATTAAGGGAAGCTCAAAAATCAACTTTCTATCCAATGCTTCCCTATGTGCAGGATCCATTATTTGTAGATCTTTTCCTTTTTTAAAATTTTTGGTATTTTTAACGTTTTCAAATTTTTGGTCTTTTTGATAGGTGAAGGAGGACTAGGAGAATGTACAGATTATGGTTTGGAGGGAAAGTGGTTAGTAGAAGAGGGAGGTAGAAGGGACTCCGGCTGTACATGACGTGTGGTCAATCCGGTGTCTTTCAGGTTTTTAAAATTCAATCCGCAAAATCCATGATCCACATTCCTCAGTGGACTCTTGATCGGTCTAGAGATGTCATCCTCCAATAAGTTCTCATGACACACCATGAGAGAAGTCTGCTCAGTTGGAGGATACTACTGAGAACTTGGGATCTTATATTCAATACACCTTGACTTAGGCGTGTAATACTGGGTTGAGTATGGACCATCTGTATGGTAGATGTTGGTCGGAACTTCATCAGGTGGAATCAGTAGACATGGGGCATGTAAATCGGTCGCATGAATCCAATCCCCTGTATGTGTCGGCTCTCCGAATGGGTAATATGAAGGCTGGTCAATGTTGGCTTGATCACTCAGGTCAATCAAGTTAGGAAGATCATATGGTGTAGGCCTCTCCATTCAGTTTGTCTGATCGACCGTGTTGTACCCTAAGGTTAAGATGGGATGTGTATATGTCAATTGTTGTTCTGCCCAACTCAAGGTGAGAATGAGGTATGTGGTGTCAACTGATTGTGCCAATCATTCATCACAGTATTCGCTTGCTCTTCGATTTGTTCCTTGATTCCAGCAAGTGGACGAGAATATGGTGAGTCAATCCAAAGTGGTTGTGGGTAAGGGGTGTATGAATAAGGGGTATGTGAGAAGGATGAAGAATTGGGGAAGTCAGTCGGAGTTCTGACTTCGCGGTCATGGTGGGTGTATGAGGAAGAATAAGAGGGTGGGGATGATTGGAATAAGGTCGAGGAAGAGTGACATGGATATGGCGACCGATATTCTGACATCGTGGAAGGGTGATGGGAGATTGAAGCGGATCGAGGAAGAAAGCGTGCAATTGCACCGAATAACACACAAAATAGACAAACACAAGAACAAACCCTGGGGTCAACCTTCTCAACACAATGATGGTCACAAGAGTCCGACCGTTTATCTTTTCAATTTTAATTAGGTGATAAATCAAGATAAAGTCCAATCACGCAAGGCTTAAAAGTAGGTTTTGGGCACTATCCTAGGGATGCGTCCTCACCTCTCAATAATCACAATAGCCAACCATACAATGAGGGTTTTGCTTTCCCAAACAAGTGTTAGTTTTAGTAAGTTTTTTTGGTCAACTCTGATTCACAGTCCCGATTTTAAGTTTGGTTATCACTTGACAAGTCCACCAAACAAATCACGCCTAACGATTAATCCCGATTTCCTTTTAACCTAAGTTTCAAAAACCAAGGGGGAGGGAGTTGAGAAAAAATCGACGCAAATAGTGAAATCAACGATGCATGCCCAGTTCAGAAGACTTACAATGATCCTCATGCTCTGCATGTGGGATGCAAGGTAGAATTGAAATTTTATACTATATGATGCAAACGAGAAAATCATTCCTAGACAAGTAGTTCTATTAGCAAGTGATGAACGAATTAGTTTGGACTAATAGCTCTACAGTCTAAGTGCGTCTCGTTAAATGTGATGTGTGGTTCTAAAAATTACGAGCACAAGCAATAAACATATTCTAATAAAAATGCTCTAAGAGCCGCGAGTGCAAGTCCTATTCTACGTCAAGCAACAACACAACCACAAGCGGGTCCAATATCCAGTTCGGATACAAGCACGAGCTCTTAAACAAGAGCCGCTATAAAGAGCAAAATTATCTAAATTATTACAACACAATAATTACAAAAATTTACAAAAAAATCTCTCAAAGATAAATTGATTTTCTTGCTCTTCAGCAGTCGGCGTGCGTCACGTCCGTCGACCTCCGATGTACTCCAAGTCCACTGGGCCCTCGCAAGGAAAATAAAATTTAGGTTGGAGAGATCAAAACAAAATATATACAAAAATGAGAAGAAAAATAACAGCGAGGAAAAAGGATTAATTTCAATTGGCTCGGGGGTCAGACTACCCGAGTAGAGAAAATCTAAATCTAAATTTCCAATTTAATCCCTAAACCGTTTGCCTCCACGACAACAACGCCATCTGATGAATCGTTGAATACGATGTTTAATCTAGGTTCGTTGAAGTACGTGTACTTAGCGAATCAGTCGGAACCGAGAGAAGATCTCCGTGAAGAGTGTCTCGGCTTTAATTTATATCCCGGGCAAGTCAGGGGTCGATCACATGGAGGCAAAGGAACAACTTAACGTTAATTTGGATAATTAGGTCTAGATTTTTAGGTGGGATTTTTTGTATGTTTTTAATGCAAAAATAAATGAAACAACAAAATGCAGGTGAATTAAGAAACTAAGAAAACACACAACAAGGCCAAATTAATTTTAATGTCAAATCAGTTCAATTCAACCAAATTATACTTTTCCTAGGATCTTAATCCAGTGATGCATGCAAAACATATTTTTTAGATTTTTAGGGGTTAAAATGCAACAATTAAAAATACACTCTTTTATGGTTTTTTTGCAATTTTTCACACAAACAGTATGCAAAAATCATGAAAAACTTACTGAAATGAAAACATGAAGCAAGGAAGCTACGATAATATTTTTAGAATTTTCTGACAAAATATGATTTTTTTATGGATTTTTTCAACAAAAGCATAGTGATAATGAGTAATTAATTCCTAATAAATCCACATTCAAATTAATTAGAATGCAAATTATCTCAAAAAGGTATTTTCATATGGAATACAAGAGACTTAAAATTTTGTGAAAAGGATGTATGTGGATTTAATTAAAAATCAAATATGAAAATCACTCTATATTTTATTTCAGGCCCATGACAATTCTATTTTAGATGAAATTTGGATAGCAATTCAATCATATTTCAAGGCATCAGGACTAATTTTTGTGAAATGTTTGGAGCAACAATGAGTGAGATGTCAATTTATGAGTATAGACTGGGTAAAATATGAAATATTTCAGTTAAACAATTTTAGTTAATCACCCACAATTCACAAAAATACAAATAAATATTCAGACGGTAGATAATTTGTTTCTCAACACGATGACATTTTTTAATTGAATAAAATAATGCAAAATAGATGTCCAAATTACCACACAAAGACAAGGTTATCCGTGCAAATTCAGAGAACACAACATATAAGAAAACTAAGCACATGGACCTTCTTGTAATTATAGAAACTTGATATAAATAAAATGTAATTTTTCCAAATAAAAAAATAAAATACCTTCTTCTTCATTCTAGGCGGCTATGGCACAATGGGAAGGAGGCGGAGTCGGCGGTGGGGGCGCGCGGCACGTGGGCAGAGGGGCTGACGGTGGCTGATGGGCCGCGTGAGAGGAAAGCGGCGCTACGGACGGGCGGCGAGGCACCGCGGGCTGGAGTTCTGGCGGAGGGGACGGAGGATACGCGGCCGTGCGCCGCGCGACGGAGGAGGGCCACGTACATCGGCGGAGGGGGCGACTGTAATGCGGGGGAGCGAAGGCGGCACGATCGCGCGCGGGGTCGTTTGGAGCAGCAGGCGGCTCACTGGATGAGGGAGGGCGGCGATGCGGTGCTGTGGCATTGGAGAGGGAGGCCGGCGGCTGTGAGTAGCAGCCCGCGCACGCAGGGCTGGTGGTGGTCGCGTCGGCCGCGCACGGCGGCTGCGACGATGGGGGGCGGTGCCCGCTGCGGTAGAGTGGGGCGACCGTCCTCCTGCATTTTTTTTTGATTTTTTTTGCTGTTTTAGATTTTTTTATTTTTTTATTTTTTAAACAGGGAATAAAGACAAAAGGTGATAATGAAGGAGAGATGGTGGCGGTAATATAAAAATGATGGTGTTGGTGAAAATAATAAGGAAACAAAATGTGAGATAAACAAAAATAACAAGAGAAATACAAAGGAATACTTACCTGAATCTTCGTCAGATTTGCGTAGTAGCTATGCTGGACTCTTGTCATCGTCTTGATCTGATTGGCGAAATAAAAATCGGAGCAGCTATGCGAGCTCGATGGGAAGCTCGTGACGCGGAACGGAGCTCCGCGGATCTCACTTGAAGAAGGTCGTCGCTTGAGGAAGATGCCTTGCTGCTGTCACCAACAAAACATTCCAAGATCTCTCCTTTTTCTATTAGAATGACGGATAGGGAAAATTTGTGGATGTGGATATGAATATAAAGAGAAGAGAAAGGGAGGTTAGATAGATGGTGGAGTTGAATGGGAGGTTATATTATTGGTGGAGTTGAATGGGAGGTTGATGAAGAATGTGGGGTGGAATGGGAGTTGGTGGTAGAATAGAAATTATTGTAGAGAATGGGAGAAAAATAAAAGGAAAATAAAATGAAATAAAGTATATTACTTTAAATACAATTAAAATAAAAGAGAAGAAAAAGAGTGGGGAATTTACAAAATAAGACAAACACTATGTACACTTTTTTTGTTTTTCTAATTTTAATTTTTTTATACTATAATAAAAGATTTTTTCGACAGAAAAATGCAATAAAATAGTAGAAATAAAATACAACATAAAATTTTTTTTTTTTGGATTTTTAATGATTAAGAAGAGTAAATAAAAATTGAAGAAAGAAAAAAAATGTACAATATATACAAAGTACACCTAGGTCCCAAAACCCAACTTTTGCAAATGAGCTCCGATTTTAAGGAAACCACTTCTGATGGATAGATAATTTTATAACTTGAACTTTAAAAGTGAGTTTGGTGAAATTGGAGTTCATACGGAGCGGGAATTTAGCCGGGAAGTTGGACTTTATGGCTTTTTATCTTTGGGATCTAGGAGCATTTATTTGATGTGAAATTTATTTATATTTTTGTTTATGACATTTTTATGAACAAGATAGAGAAATAATTAGCCAAAAAGGAGTTGAAATAAAATTATTAAAAATACATGAAGTTTTGTGCTATTTACAGGTGAAAAACTCCTTTAATTTTGTGGCTTTTTATTGTTAATTTATTTTGTACAATCTAATATTCAATAATTAGTGTGTTTTTTTACAAGAGTCATTTTGTTAATTTATTGATTTTATAGACATTTATTTGGGATTTTACTCGGGGATTTCCCTAAGATCGAGATATTGAGATGATGAATCGCGGATTCATCAATGATGTGAAGGGTGACATGGAGAATGTGGAATATTTGGGGAGTAAGTCTCCCCTAATAGAAGGTGAACGGATAAGAGTGTCGAATGAGTTCACAAAGTACGAATGAGAAATACTCTGGTCCGACAACTTCGAAATTAATAGACAGGATGCGAGAGCATGAAGGTTAATGTAAGAGAGAAAATGAGTGGAAGATATAAATTTTGTGGAAGGATCTCTAACGCTAAAAATCAAACACAATACAAACCCCCAGTCCACCAATTCAACTCAATGTGAAGACCATGAAAGTTCGATCAATTATCTTATCAAATTTTATTTTAGGTGATAAATAAATCTATCAAAGCGGTTAAGTGAGCTGTTAAGAGCCCAATGCTCCCAGCACAACTAGTTTTTCCCAGCCAGTATGGGTTGTAGACCGTTTATTCCACTCTGTTAAAGAAGTCCCGGACTGATTACCGGCTACCCGGTGAAGTCCTTACTGGAGAACAAATAATCAAAAGACTAGTAGTCTGAAGAGACTTCGAGCATGGCTCTATCCTAGTATGTGGGTTGCTCTCTTACTGCAGATAAATCAAACAAGGAGGGGGTGACTCTCCCCAAAACAATGATTTTTCCTTACGTTTATTTTAGGGTCGAGTTTTCTTTAACAGTCCTGAATTTTAGGCCGTTGTCACTTGGTTTGAATATTTTCAATGAATCGCCTACCGAGTGTCCAATTTCCTTTTTAACTTATGTGAGTGAAACAAGGGAGGAGATCAGAATTGCCAATGCATGATTAAACATAATGATGCATGCAAGGGTTAGAGATGCGTACCTTATCGTCAACACTCTACATGTAGGGTGATCCGCGTAGAATTTAAACATAGAAAAAATAAACTAACCTATATGATGCAAGTGAACAATCCTAGCAATATCTTCTATAGCAGGCAAGAATATGCTAATTTGACTAAGTCCGGTTACTCTTTATTCTATAGGTACAAAAATTCTTGTTTAAGATTTTTGGACCTAATTAATTACTTAGCTCAAGCAAATTAATAAAGAAATCAATAGGTGGCTCACGAAATCCGGGTGAAACAAATAAAAATAAAGCGATGAAAACAAAAGCAGCGAGGTCCCCCAGGTACACCGACACTTGGCGAAACAGACCCCGCAAACAAGGTATATAGTATCCTTTTACAAGAGTTCAAATTTTATAAATAAAGAAAGGAAAGTATATGCATTTTTATTAAAAAAAACCTGGTCTTCTTCAAATCTTCTTCTCCTCCTCTCACGCTTTCCTGCGGCTTCAAGATAAATCAAGTCGCCTCCGCTTCGCTTGGTTACTTCAACTCTCCTAGGATTGCTTCTTTTGCTCCGCATGCCCTCGCAAGAAAAAGGAAAGAAAGAATGTATAAGAAACACAATTATAAAATATGAGCATGAAAGATGATAGGGAATATGAACAATGAATAATGTCGAAAAATATAGACAAAAATTACAACCAAGAATAGTAGGTCAAAAGAGAAACCTAACTACCCTCACCGTGCCTCCTCGGCAACGACGCCATTTTATTGTCACGTTTTTCTTGGGTTTTTATTTAATTGAATTATGAACAAGTCGTTGCAACCCAATCAAGCGTCAACAAAAAAAATCGATTATTTTTTTATTCTCAAGCTGATTTAATTACAAAAGAAATGTAGCAAGTAAAATTTTTGCTATTTAATTAACCTGTATAACAACATGGTCGAACTCAGGGAGGCTACAATTCCCGTGGGTTATTCTAGTAATCGAAAAATCAATTAAAGGAAAAATAGAATCTCAAATGCAAACTATCTTAGTTTTTTTGTGAGATTTTTACCTTTTTAAAGTTCTTAAATTTTTATTTCTATTTTTATTTTCTGATTTTTGAAATTTTTAATGATTTTTAATTTTGCAAATTTTTAATTTTCAAAAAAAAAAATTTCAAAATAAATTTATACACAAAAGAAATGCAATTGTTTTGGATTTTTTCAATATGAAAAAATGTCTTAAAAATGTCCATATAAAATATTTTTGTATTTTTATGATTTTTTACTATTTTTGTAAATTTTCTGAGATTTTTATTTTTTTTAGGATTTTCAAAATAAACCAAAATAGTGGAAATGCAAACAGTAAGCAAATAGGATTATTTGCAATTTAAAAATATAAAATGAAAACAAAAATTGCAAAAATTATTTTTCCTATAAACTAAAGTAAATTATCTACAAACAGTTACTACAATCACCTTTTTTATTTTTCTACAATTTTATATAATTTCTTTGGATTTTGAGTATTTTGTATTTTTTTGGGTTTTAAAAATTATTAATGCATAAGAAATGGATAGAAAATAAACATAGAAAGAAACTAATTTAATATTTGAATTTTTATGATTTTTCAATGTTCAAACAGTAAAAAAGGGATGCTTTTGATTTTTTAATAACAGCAAATAATAAAAAATGCAATGAAAATTTTGTAAAGTAAAGAGGAACAACAGGAATACAACATGAATTTTATAGAATTTATTGAGCTATAAAAATTTTTATTTCAACAAGAAGAACACGTAAAACAATTGTGTGGATAGCAAGGACTGAAATATTAATTGTTATTGTTTTTGAATTGAAATATAATAGGAAATAAATAAAATGCAGAAAGTGCAAATTACCTAATAAACACATGCTAGAAGCTCTGGACAACGAGGACCTCTTTACAATTTTTAGAAATACGAGGGGTGTGGGTATAATTTTTCCAAAAAAATAGGGCTTATTCGATTCCTTGTTCCACGCTAAAGGGGAAACGGCAGCCCCTACATTCTTCATATCACCCAAAGCAAAAGGGGCATGTAGAGGCGGGGCTTGGGGGTGACTCCTCCTACGCACAGCGACACAAGTGGCGTTAAGGCGACTGATCTAGGCTATGTAACTGGCGGGCGTGGTGGACAGGGTGGCAGAGACACTTGGTGACGTACGCATAGATGGCTGAATGACAGAAGAAGGCAACGGTTCGCTGAGTGCTGCTACAGGCAGTCGGCGATGTCGGGTGGAACCTACTGCTGGCGGCGATGCAATGGTTGGCGGTGGAGGTCTGAGGACGGCGGCTGGAAAGTAGTGCATGCATGCGCGATGGTGCGTCTGGTAGCGGAGCTTCTTGCGCGGAGGATGGTGACGGTGGTGGGAGCTCCAGGGGCATAGATGGCATTGGTGGGTGAAGCTGGTCTGCCCCAAGCGAAGGAGGGGCGACGATGGCGTCAACGATGATCGGCGGACGGTGCAGAGGAGATGGCTAGGCGACACACGCCCAGGTCGACGGAGGTGACGTGCTTCGATGATGAGGCAACCTATGGGATGGAAGCTAGAGCGACGGGCGCTGCCCGCTACTCCAGCGGAGGAGAGGGGCAGGGTGGCGGCCGCAGTGCCGCCCAATTCCTTTTTTCTGAAATAGAAACAGAACTGCAGATTTTTTTGTAATATATTTTTTTATTTTTTATGTTTTTTAAATAGAAACTGTAGATTTTTTTTAAATTTTTTTATTGTATAAAAAGAAACTGCAGGATTTTTTTATTTTTTACGAAACAAATGTATTTTTTTGTAATTAAGTTTTTACTCAAGCAATTAAAATATAGATAAAAAATGACTCGAGCATAAACGACTCCATCTAAAATCAAACACAGAAATGTGAGTGGATGATGGATCCAGCGAAATGGGAGATCGATATTGTATCTCCGGATGCCGTGCGTGACTGGAGTTGAAAGATTACGTGAGGTAGAACGTGAAGCGATGAGATTGAGAAAATGAGATGGAATTGAAATCGAGGGAGGATTGAATCGTGATGGTTGATTGAAAAAAAATTGATTAGCTAAGATCTAAAATATAACAATGAAATCAAAGAGAAAATTAAATCTAAATTTATCTAGAAGAATTACAGAAAATAAAGGGGTGTCGATCTCACCGTGGGAGCATAAAATACCATAATGGCCTCAACGAAGGACGATTCGCTATCACTGGAAGGCTTAGAGGATAGGCACCTTTCTATAACAAGAAGCTCTTAGAGATTAGGCTCCTCTCACCAAAGATTGATCAAGTGAGAATGAGGGAGGAGGAGCTAATTAAATAGAAAATAAAAAAAAATTGAAATTCAAAATTTGAATGAACAGGAAAATAAGGAAGGGAGTTAATGGTGGAAATAAATAAATTAATTAAATTAATAAATTTAAAAAATGAAATTCGGAATTAGATAAATTAATAAAATAATTAGATAAAAATTAATTAGCCACCTTAATGGTGGTTATTTAAAGTATACATTCAAATCTTATATACATGGTAGGTTTTCAAATCAAATAAATAAATAAATCAATCAAAATTTCGTAACTATATTAATTTAATTAATTAATGTTAGATATCAAAATTTTTTTGGTGATTTTTATATAAGGAGGTTAATTTTATACATATTATATATACATAATGTACATTATATACATGTACAAATAAGGAAATATTTTTTAATTTAATTTTTTAAATTTTTTTATTTACTTTAAATTACAGTGAATAATATTTACAATTACTAAAAATATAATATGTAAAAACATAAAATAATAAATACAATAAATGGTCTAATTGAAAAAAACAACCACAGAAACCTGTTTTTTCAACCTTAACTCCAAAAATTATGAAGCCACATCCATTTTAGAAATAATTTAATTTAGAATACAATGGAAGTGAGTTTGATTCAATTTGAGTTCACATGGAGCCGGAATTGGTCTTTCGATTTTAGCTTTATGGCTTTTTCTGAGTGTGGTTACTTTTATTTTGTACATGATTTTATTTTACAATTATTTTTATTATTTAGGAAACATTTTTATTTACAACTTTTTTTGAAAATTATTTATTTTGAGGTCAATTTATGTACAAAAAAATAGTGTTAGTTTTATACAAATATACACAAAAAAGTATTTACAAAACATTTTTTTGATTTTTTGAGTAAGGACCCTATCTCCCCCTACTTTATTCCTGGTCGATCAGGTCAAGTCTTAACCTTCTGTAGAGGTTTGGGTGAGCCTGTATCTATTACATATATACAGTCTTTTTCTTTTTTCTTTCTTTTATTTTCTCTTTATCTCTTTATTTATTTATTTTAGGTTAAAATAGCAATATATGTACAATATTTACACACAAATGCAGGTTAGTAAGAATACGGAGTTAGTATTATATACAGTGTTTTATAAGGGATTTTAAGCTAAAATAAATGAATAAAGATGATGAAATGCAAATTCATCAATTATTATGTATTATTATATTAAAAAGAATTTAAAAATTAAAAACTAAGAAATATATAATTTAAAAGATATAAAGAATTATTTTATTTAATTAAAAGCCCACAATAACATTGATCGATAATGTGCATATTTGTATATACACATTTGCATTATTTATTCATTCATTTAAATAATTCCTCCTACGCCTTGTGTTCTTTGTGGTTCGAGACCCTACCTGTTTGTACACTATACACACTTGTTTTTCATAGGTTACAATAAATTTTAATTTACCCCTACTTTTGATTGCTTCATATTATTGTGTCGGTTGATTGATAATTCAACCAGGGATGTTCTTAGGTTGTCATCACTGTGACTTAGTGGTCTCGCATTGTGAGGACCACAAGACAATACCTAGGAATATCTCTCCTACCTTTATCAAATAGCGTTGTTGTCGGGGAGCAACGGATAACGTAACATTGTATACATTATGGTGCACATTATTCCCTCTTTCATTCTCAGCTTGTTTCTTCTAGATAACTGCTTATCTGTTCTAACCCACTTGTCTCTGTTTGACTTTCTTATGAGGGACCACGTGGCAAAGGCTACTTCTAGGACGTGGATTCACTTGAGTCACGAGGAGGTTGACTCTTCTTCTTGTGAGTCCACTAGGAAAGAGCATGAGAGGGGCAGAGAAGAAAAAGAAGAGCATAATACTTAGCTATTTTTGTTTTATTTTGTGAGAGGAGTTTAGCTATTTTTGTTTTATTTTGTGAGAGGAGTTTAATAATTTGCACTCAGACACCGCTACACTAACGAAGCCCATTGTCGGGTGTCTATTCACCTGGGGGCCTCATCGCGGTTTTTCATGTTTTATCGCTTTTCTTTTATTTTGTTTCCCATGTTTTGAGCTTTCCGCCTTCTTTTTCTTTATTTTATGTGATTGAGCCCCTATATCTAGGATTGCTTGACTAGGTAGCTAGATCCACACCCCTAATAGAAGCATGTACCTATAGTGATATACATTTGGACTTAGTCAAAAATTAATTGCAAACTACTTGAATTTGGAACCGTGCACTGTGAGGGACTCCATACAGCTTTTGCAGGACTTGTTGTGGCGGGCACTGAGGAGTCCCCAAGATCAGGCACTTAGGATCCATTTTTTAGTAATTAGCATTTGATTCTTCCCGATATTTGTAATTTTTGTTTAGGACGCTTTCTCGCTTTGCATACCACCCATGTAGTGTAGATATTTTAAATTCCAATTTGCATCCTGCATGGAGAGCACTAGGAAGCACTGTGAGCCTTCTTTCTTTGCATGCATCATTTGAGACAAGGATGAGATTTCTATACTCGTCTCCACTTACATTTCTTTCTGTTCTCCCCCTCTCTCTTTGTTTTTGCTCACCTAGGACTTAAAAGAAAATGCAGAAAAATCGTTAGGCAGATCGCTTTGAAAATATTCAAAAATTTGAAAACCTAAAAATTAAAATAAGGGGGCTGTAATAAAACATTGACCTTAATTAAAATTTGATAATGGACATCATTATTTTGGGTTCATAAAGTCCTCATTGTTTTAGGTACTCTTTTAAACTGAGTGAGATGCGACCCTAAGGACTAGAGCCCAAACCCGATCTGTGACCCATGATTATCACCTAGGATGATGAAGTATTGGTGATTCTATCTTACGTGATAGAGTAGGACCTTGTCAACGATGGTATTCCCAGCTTGTGTGGAACACCGACTTGGTATGAAGTACTGAGCTTAGGCCACACCCTCACAGGTGTGTCTGTCTCATCGGGTTGCATCAGAGTACCTCGCTTGCGAGGAAAGTAGTGGTTTCTCCTATTGATTTCCTTTCTCTATTCTTTAGCTGAGTAGCCCTACATGCACGCTTGCAAGGGAAGTAGTGGTTTCTCCTATTGATTTCCTTTCTCTATTCGTTGGCTGAGTAGCCCCACAGGCATGAGATCAAGGACTTCTAAGTGTGCAGATCACATGTTACAAAGGAGGTGGAAGAAGTACGAGGTACTTTCCCAGCAGAACACACACTCCTACAGGGATATCGCTCATAAGGACTTGTTATGAGAATTTACTGCAAAATTAAAAAAATGAAAAGAGAAAAATAGTTGAACTCTTAAGATTCACTTGTGTTTAGTTGGTGAACCCAAACTTGTATGGTGTTTGTTTAATTTAGATTAATGTCCAAGATCAAGTCCTGCACACTTGTGCAAGTTTTGACTTTCATTTTTCTTTATTCTCATTTGACCCCCGCTTACTTTGAGTCATTCTACTATTTTGCACTCCTTTTTTTTCTTCTTGTGGACCTCCGTATCATTCATCCATTACTCAATCTTCTCTTTGACCCCGAGATGGTGACCCATGAATGGCTTGATCATGACTCTGCCGAACTCCTTTTATATTTACGGGGTGGGCCTAAGTGGGTGATGGTCTCAATTTTCGATGGATCCACTTCCATCCCCTTCTTTGACACAATATGTCCCAGTTAATCCCTTGCTTCACCATGAGGTGTGATTTCTCCCAAGATAATATCAGGTTTACTTCTAAGAAATGTCTTCCCAGAATGATGGGTGTTTCACTCAGTGTGTTAGCAGGATCCATATCCATCACAATGAAGTCCATAGGAAATTGATGTCCTTGAACGGTGACTATGACATCCTCAAGAAGTCCTATTGGTCTTTTTAATGAATGATCAACCATTTGTAAAATCATCGAGACAGGTTTTAGTTTCCCTAAGTCAAAGTGCTCTATGATAGCAGTAGGGAGGAGATTAATCGAGGCGCCATTATCCAACAGAGTGCGCTCGAAAGTCAAGTCATCGATTGTGCATTTAATCAAGGGTGTCCCTAGATCTTTCTTCTTGGTGGGAAGGAATAGGAAATGACATTCAATGTGGCCCATGGAAGCACATACTTTTTAGTATCTTCTTGATCCTTTTTATTCTTTCCCTTTAATTTCCGCTTTGGTGTGCAATTTTTACTTCAAGAAGCGGGAGAAGGCTGGGACTTGTTCGAGGGCTTTTAGGAGCGGGATTTTGATGCAATGTCTGAGAATAGTTTTTCTAGCTTTGGATCGATGGTGGATGATCGAGTCTTTCTTCGGTGAAGAGCTCCAGGAATGGGGATTGTTATGGTTGGGGAGGAAGGAGGAAGCATGGTTGTCTCATATGGTTCTTCTTCATCATCAATCTCTTCTTTAATCTCTATTTGATCCTCAAAAGCAAGCAGTCTGGTGAAAGGAGATGTAGTTTTCCCGTTTCTCAGAGTTACAACATTAGCAAATTGGTTTGAATGGGTTGTGGTTTTAAAATTCACTTGATTCCTAGATGCTTGTTGTGTGGTCCCTTGGTTTAAATGTTTTTTCCTAGGAGGTGTGAAAAATCCTTGATTTTGGTTTTGGACGCCAGGTGGTGAGGTGAAAGACCCGGCAAGTGGTGGAGTTTGGAGTACTCCAGATTAGCTAGCCTTGTTGGTGTCGGGATTTGGCAGAGGTTGAGGTGATAAGGCTGGGATGTAAGATCTGATATCGGTAAATTACCGGGCATTCTCAGAGTTGGCTTGTTGTTGAGCTTCAGTGGCCTGTTGTTGTGCTATGGCAAGCTATTGAATAGCTTGTGCCAAGGCATCAAAATTCATAGCAGTAGTGGGTGGTTGGGTCACTGGTGGTGCTATCGGTTGTCTGGGCTGATAGTGGTTGTTGTATTGCCCTTTCCACAAAATATTATGTTGTTCTCACCATATTGAATTTTGGGTGTTTGAATATGCCCCTCCTTGATTTCTTTGTACCCAATTCACAATATCAAGGGTCATGTCTTGATTATAGGTGAATAGGGTGTGGCCAACTTCTTGAATGATGGGTTTAGAAATGACACCACAGACGTTGTTCGAGACATTGTTCATAGACAATTTTCCTATGGATTGGTTCATAAGGTCCATTTGCATGGATAGAGTTCTCCATTTATCATTATTTTCCTCGATCCACTTGTTGTTGGTTTTCTCTTTGTTGACTTTGTGAACTGGTCTCACATGGGTGCTATATTGCTCAATGGAAGAGTTGTTCTCTGAGTAGTCAGCCATGTTCTCAAATAATGTCCATACAAAGTGTTCGTCATGACTAATATAGTTACATTCACATGATCCATCTATGACTCTCTTCAAAGATGTGTCTATGCCCTCATAGAATAGTTGAACTAATTTCCACTTTGGGATTGCATGACGAGGGCATTTACTAAGTAGCTCTTTGAAGCATTCCCAAGCCTCGTGAATGGGTTCGTTGGTCTTCTGTTTGAAGGAAGATATGGCTTGTCTCAGGGCATTGGTTTTTCCTACAGGGAAGAATTTTTTTATAAAGGCTTCTCTCAAGGTATCCCATGAAGTGATAGGGGTCCCACAATTCCTCAACCATTATTGAGCTCGTTCTTTTAGAGAGAATGTGAAGGCCTTAATGTAGATGTACTCTTTTTCTATCCCGGAGATACTCATTGTGTCACACATTGTTCGAAAGTCTTGGATATGAAGAAAAGGGTCTTCACTTTTGATTCCATAAAATTTTGAGATCAGAGGGATGGATGTAGGTTTGATTTCAAAGTCTGCTACCTCAGGTGGGATATGGATCCAATGATATGGATCTTCAAGGGTCGGATTGTAATGTCTGCTTATGGGTGGTCCCCTATTCAGAGGAACTATGACTCGATGAATGGTGGAACTTTCCTCTCTCAGAAGCTATAATTGTTAGAGGATGAGGTCAATGGGATTCGAGAGATTTTCTTCTCCCATATCAGCTATATCGGGTGTGTTCTCAGATTTTTCACTCGAACAAAATGGGTAAGATTTTGGTATATAGATCGGATCGTAATCTAAGGGTTGTTGCAATGGATTTTTCAGATATCTACGACCTAGCATACACAACACAAATACCAGACAAGTTGTTGATTCACCAAGTCACACAAAAATTACTGCGGAAGTGGTTATCTTTTCGATTTTAATTTAGTGATTCAACAAATGTTATTAGAGAATTAAGAGTCCTTAATGAAGAGGTGGGTGTGGAAGATTGTGAGAAATCGATGTCCTAATCCGGATGGGGGATCGAGGGTGCGTTACTCAGATCAATGATCTTTTCTTCCCACAAGAACCGGTGCCCAACGCATCGAGGAGTTACGATTTCTCTCTGCAATCCCACGTAGCACCATGTATTTTTGTCTCTATCATAGGGTTCTATGTGCTTGTGAGTTTTGTGTCATTCACCATGTACATCAAACAAGCATTCAAATTTTTGTCCGCTTTCGCTCGGATCACTGCAGTGATCTTTCGAACTTATCTTTTTAATGTGATCAAGCATGATTTTGGTGGTCTTTGAATTAGGTTATCAGAGGGAGAAGACCATAGAGACGATGCAATCAAGAACTCTTTTTTAAGTTTTTTTCGGTTTAATTCGGAGCACAAACAAATGCAAAAAATTTAAAAACCTAAAATGCCAAAGAGAAAGAGTAGCTCATAGTGCCTGCATTTCTGGCGCTAATCCGTAATATTTTGTCCTATTGATAGCGAGCTTTTACGAGAAGGAGGGGGAAGAAATTACAAAAATTGATAAGGAAAATTACAAGTTCACTATAAAAATGCAAGAATCATCGCCTTCATTTTTTTCTTTTTCTTTTCGGAATCCAAGTACTTGAAAATAAAAATGGCAAGGATTAGCAGATGAACAATATGATAAGAATGAAGAAAGAAAAATTGCAAATGTTGCCTAAGTCCCCGGCAATGGAGCCAAAATGTTGACAAGATTTTTCGTGGTTTAAAAAGATGAATTTATCAAGTCGTTGTCTTACCACGAATAATCAAGGTTAAACAAATAATATTACAACCACAAGCATAATAAAAACACACAAGATGTATAGTGCAAGTAGAGGTTCATATCCGCAGGGACTAAGCAAACTCGTAATTTTTGTTCCTTTTCTCACTTGATTCAAATTTTATTCCATGGCGATGAGAGAAAAATTATAAAATCTTGAAGAGAATGCGATCTATGGTGAAAATGCTTCCTAAACATAGAGTAAGCAAATGCGGGTATGAGTGGAACTAAGTAAGGAAGTAGGGGATGAATCACAACTTATTATGGAAAAATGAGAGTCACTTGTAATTTTTCAGAGAGCATAATAGAATATAAACTTGCAATGCATATATTATAGAGAACTTTGAGTATGGCTTACAAAATAAGAATGCTTCCAAGTTCAACTTAAACAAAATATTAATGTAATAAAAATGCAAGGTGATCTTATAACAGAAGAGTTGTTTTCTTCCAAATTCAACTTACATAAAATAACTTAAGGAAAAAAATGCTAGAACTAAATAAAGATGGGGGGAAGTCTTCTCTATTGGAGCTTTCGGAGACGACGGCCGAGTCACGATATAGAGGCAGTGTGAAGATGGAGGTGTGGAGACGAGCGCGGAGGAGGTCCGCACATGCTGGAGTACGCAGAGATGGAGCCGGACTACACGGAGGAGGTGTGCGTAGGCTGGTGGTCGTGCAAGGTGGTGCAGGCTGAAGGGGATAGTCGTACGTGCAGAGGAAAGAGGAGGGAAAGTCGGGGGTGAGAGAACTTGTGCCCGGAAGGAGAGAGTTGCGTTGAGGGAGAGGTCACGAGCCCCTTGATGCCTTGGAGGACTGCTCCTTTTATGGATGCTATATGCATCCTTTTGCTTTTGAAGGGTCTTCATCTCATGCACAAAAAGACAAAAGAAATAAATATATTCATATATAGGGAAGTTGCATGGGCAAGAGAGAGAAGAATAAAGAGAGTATTCATGCATTGCATTATGTGGGAGGCTCAATGTGCATGAAAGAGAATTGCGGTGCCCCATGTGCAACCAATAAAGAAAGGGTATATTACCTTCAAGCTCCTCTCCATTTCTTTCCAACAAAATATATGTAGAACCAAATTGGATGTATAAATGTATGTGGTTGAATGTGATATTTTATTTAATGACCATGCAATTTTTGTTTGTATACATAAATTATTTCAATGATTAATTGAATGATTGGAATGTGATATTATATAATTAACGTAGAGGAGAGAATTTGTTCATTTAAATTAATTGTGCATTTTAGATTTTGTTTTCCTATTGTATTTGTAGATTAAATAATATCTGGATTAAGTGGTATTGAGGTGTATGTGTTAGATATTAATGGGATTCTTCATGTAATTTGTATGGTATTATACCAACATAATATGTAATCATCATGACACATTCCTAGTCATCGTTGATTCTGTTCAAGTAAAGTTTGAAGAAGATTTCTCCGCTGCCACTAAAACATCAGAAGATTCAGATGGTGCTCCAACATACATTTTTGTATAGTTTTCTTTTTTTCATTTGTACTTTATTTTCATCACTGCATTCTTCCATTTACTTCACTCATTCCATTCATCACCACTATACTTAGGTTATGTTTCATCCTAAGTATAGGGGGTGAGTGTATATGAGTGCTCATTTGTCCTCCACTCGCCTCTCTCCTCAATTTTTGACATTCTTTATACACTTAGGGATATCGCACCCCAAGTATAAAGAGAGACGGACCGGTCTACTGATTTGTTTATTCCCAACCCCGGCTCACCATGCTTTGTGTATAGTTTTCTATACTTAGTATTATTTAATATCAAGTATAGGAGGGTCAGTTGACTTCTCATTCCTTATTCAGTCATTGTAGTATAAATTTTCCTATCCTTAGTATGAGTTATGTCTTCCTTTTCTCTCCTATCTATGAGGACATAGCTCAAACTAAGTATAAGGGGATCATATACTTTGTATATATTTTAGCCATAACTAGTACTTGCATATTTTCAAATAATGTGGCTAATTAATAAATATAAAACACACATATAATCATTCATAAATATTGAATGATTAACATGTTAAAAATGTTTTGCATAATGTTTTATAAATGGTTGGAAAATCCTTTTGAAAAATCATTGAAAACTGTTTGGATAGTGTTTTGTAAATTTTTTCAAACCTATGGAAACAAGTTATGGTTTGTAAAAATTTCTTTTCTTTGTTTCAAGAAAATATTTTGAAAAATCAAAAAAATATTTGGAAATATTTTTGAAAATAGTTGCAAAAATAGTTTGAAAAATCTATACATATTTTCTGAAAAATCATTGCAAAATGATTTCAAATTTTGTAAATATTTGTAAAAGTTATTTTTCAAATTATTTTTCAGAATAAAGTTATCAAAATGTTTGTCATAATCTCTTCAAATTATTTTGATAACTATGAACATAATTCATGCAAATAGAAATTCTTTACAAACCTTGTATATAAAACATGTAAATACCTTATGTAAATTCATCACTTAACTTCTTGTAAATAAAAAATGCACTCCTGTATAAATATCTACACATAATCATTTGCCAAAACTTTTTTGTTTTTTGAAAATCACTAAAATTTTGCAAAACCAAAAAAACCATAAAAATTGCATAAAAAATTGCAAAACTTTTTCAAAGATCCATAAAAAGTCCAAAATCAAAAAATGGTTGCACAAAGTATTTTCTACATTATGCATAGCATTTGCATTTTTCGGATTGATTTTAACAAGTGAACGAGTCTAAACAAAATCCGAAGATTGGAGATTGGTTAGACCTTAATCCATTTAATCACAGGAATATTAAGGGAACTGGAATTGAGGTACTTCAATCTACTAGAAATAATTCTTCAAGACCACCAGACTTAGTTTAGTGTTATCTTGATTGTCTAAGTAGAATATTTCGGAACACACACATGACTCTTGTCAATAGTGCCTAATATGTACACATACACCTTGCACTTTTCTCAACTCAGTTGAAGTAGTAAAGGGTTGGATTAGCCGGCATGAGACACAAGCCAATGGAAATATCAGAAGTCACACATCTATGGTCACTATACTCCAACCTGATCTAGTAGCCATGAGATCTATTGACAGAATGTTGTGGGTTGCAATAGTGCTTCAAAAGAGGGGTAGTTTGCTAGCTTAATTGGAAATGTCCTTATGTAAATGTTGTTGTACATACTATTAAAAAAATACAAAAGATAAAATAAAAACTCCAAAAAAATAGACAAGTAGAAATCAAGAAAAATCAATTCCTATCGGAGCACGTATGTATTTAATAAACAAGCTTGAGCTTAAAAAGTAAAAGAGACATGTGAGCCTACAACCGGTAACTTGGCTACAATGGTCAAGCATCCTAGTATATGTAGCTACATTGGCTACCATCCATTCTCCTCTCCACCTCCTCTTCTTGAGATGGTTGTACTTAAACATAGAAGGGAATACCCTGCTTCTCGAGGAAAGAATTATTGGATTGGGGAATTAGGGTCACCATGTTGAAGAAGCATGAATTTTACCACTTCATCGGACAAGAGCAACCTATCATTGACATTGTACAAGATAGATTAATATTCCTAAGGGACTGCGTATGACATCGAAGTGTTCTGACATGGCTTTGGAGGAGACTTGGGCAGAGTTTTGTGACTCTCAAAGGTTGTTGTGGTTCAAAATCGATTCTCGACCAAGGTTCTGACCAAACTAAAAATCCAAAGGTCCAAATTAGCACCAAACTTTGATATTATGGAGACAAGTTTAAGAGTTAAAATCAATCCAAGTTCTTTCTTTTTCTTTTCTTTATTTTTTTTTCTATACTTATAGGAATAAGTGTGTTATTGGGACTAGCAAAGACTAGTATAGGGGTTGATGAATCTCCATTTCATCACCTTTATTCTTTCATTTTGGCCTTAAAAACCCTAGCTAAATGCATATATATATGCCATTAATTTGTTAAAATAAACACCTGATAATAGTACAAAGTACTATATAAAATACTTCATATTTAATATATTTAATTCTAAAATAAAAGAATAAAGGAAGAATAGAAAAAAGGAGATACCATAGGTGTTGAGTGACCCTAGACCACAAGACCCAGTCATCATGATGACTCGATCAACAAGGAATAAAGTAGGGGGAGATAGGACAGATGAATTGTACATAATATACATAAAACCCCTATTTTTAATTTATTTATAATTAATTTTGGGATCTATTTTATTCTTTATTATTTATGCTCCAAATAATAAAAACCATCTATAGGACTATTGTAGATATAATTATAAGAAAAAATACAAAATTGATTTCACATTAAAATAATGCACAATGTGCCTGAGATATATAAATAAAAAGTCAAAATAAAAACTTCACAGATATTTATCTTCTCTATAATATCAAAATGGACCAAAATCACCTTTAATTATATATAACTTTTAATAAGCTATTTAATAAAGGCAGTTTCATTTAATTTGAAGCTATGCTGCAAAATTTAGGTTTTGGGCCCATATTGTGCAATATACTAGTATATTTTATTCAATACATTTATTCCTTGTATTTTTCAAATTCTTTTTTATAAAATTTTATATACTATTTGAAACATACGTACATATTTAAAATAAACTAAAACCATCGAAATAAAATTAAAATACATTACAATACATAGGCAAAATATATATGTATATACATACAATATATATACACATAATTAATTAAGTACACATACAAACTTAGAAAAATACAATAAAAATACCTAGATTGTATAAAAATAAATAAAAAATATATGAAATACAAGTACAAAATAATAAAATATATATTATAGGTTAAAAATAAAATACAAAAATACAGGTATCTATACCTTTATCAAGATGTAAATATTAACTTGTCATAAAAAGCTCACAAAGATAAATAAAAATCATAATAAAATACTACATGAAATAAGAAATATTTTTTCACATTTTAACCCAAAATTAATAAAAAATTATTTGTTAATTTTTATCGAATTAATAAAACATTGCAGCCTTGGATTTTCTGGTTGATCCACGTGGACCAACCAGAGGGCTGCTTTTGGTTGACCTAGGTCAACTCTTCGACCCAGGCCACCAACCTTGTCATACTAAGAAGACCCCCGTCTTCTCCCCTTTTTCATGTGTGATCCATCACATGTTTTCCTTCAATTGTTTATGCAATCTCTGCTCCATTCCATCATGATCAACACCTAAGTCCTTAATCCCTTGCACATACCCTTGATTCATTAGAAACCCTAGGCCAATAAGCCTCCTTTCTCTGTCTATAAATAAATCATCCAAACCTCCTTCTTGAGTTTGATCCCTTGATTGCCCCTGTAACCCCAATCCTTAGTGTGTGCCAACTTCCTGGTGACACCAGGAGTTCCCTCAAGGTGTCAACGTGGAGAAAGGAGGCGGAGAGGAGGTCCACCACCACCAAGTTCAACAGCTTCGGTGAGGGTTCGTTGCTCCCTGGAATAGCCAGGTATGATCTGATTTCTTTTGCTTTTTATCTAACATTTTCATTCCTTAGTTTAAGCTTAGCATTAGTTTTTATTAATCCATCAATTGATTAGCGTGATTTCCAAGATCTTCGTTGACCTAGAGCTTGGGCTCCATGTCAAAATCACAGTGATTTTGACCTGTTTCGACCCCCATCATACTTCCATCTCATTCCCCTACACCTGCTCCATCTCCAGACCCATACTCCCTCCTGATTTTGCAAGAATCGAGCTCGATCGATGCTCCTCCTCTGCCATCCACCAGAGAACCTTCACCCCTTTGCCCTATTGTGCGCAACATCTTCAAATCAGGTCAACTCTCCTCGAGCCCCCAAATCCTTTCGTGCATGTCCAAGGTGGAGAAGAAGCACATGTGCATGCAATGAGGCTGGAAGAGATGCTCCATGTGCAAGAAGAAGAAGAAGACACTTCCAAGTCCACATCATTGGGACCTAGACCCTCTTAACACCTCCTACAGACATGGCTGGGCCCCAGGATGGTGTTGGGCTGATCAGATACAAAGAAGGCAGTGGCAGCACAAAGTTCTCGCCGATCAAAGAAGGAACATGGAAGTGTTCTTCCCTATTCTTGCAGATGCCTCCAGAGCCATTTGATAAAGTGATCAGCCTAGATCTAATCTGGGTTGTGGATTTAAATCGAAACGATGTGCCCCCCATACCGTTGGATGCACATAAGTGGATCATCATGGAGAGTTGGATGGCGTGCAACCCTGTGTTATTTCCCGAAAACCCCTCCACCATTTGTTTTTTTGTTTTAGCCTTGTAAATAAAAGTTATAGTGTAAATAAATATGTAAAAATTGTAAAGATGCCACCTAACATCACTGACATTTGCTAAGTGGTCCGTGCCATCTCACCTCATGTGGGCGGCCACGTGAGTTGGACATTTTATGAACTAACCTTTCTAGGTTTTGTAATTTAAGTTTAGTATTTAAAATTCAAGTTGTAGTATAAAACTTTTGGTTATATTGCATGTACCCCTATCTTTAACCCCTGCCAACTTTATTAAAATTTTTTTATGCATTTCTTTTTATTCAAAATAGCTCATGTTCTCTAAAACATTTGCAAAAATGGGTGTAAGTGCATGATTGGTTGCTTATTAAAAATCTATACTTTATTTTTCATTTTCCATGCATTTACTATTTATTAAAATTCAATTATAAGCTATTTATTCCCTGTCCAGAGAAAAAAATAAAAAATATAAAATACTTTGAAGAAATCTAAAAAAATTATACATCATATATTATTGTATAAAAGAGTTAAAGACCAAAAACATTAAAAAAAGTCTCAAGGGAAAACCCTAAAAATTGATATCCCTCTATAACCATTAAAAGTAGAAAATATTCTCAAAAATACAAAAAATAATTCTCTACTTTCTATCTTTATTTATACATATTACTACACATAAAAATTGATTTTGAGTAATTTTAAACCTTCTAGCTATTTTTAAATCTCAAATCAATTCTGCATATTTAAAAGATCATGTTTCTTGATTTCTGATTTTAAAAATTTTAAAAAATCTGAAAAAAAATCCCTAAAAATTTGTAAAATCTGAAAAATATTTAAAAATTATAAAATATTTTTTTGGTCCTTTTCGACTCTTTTTTAGCTATATGTATAAATAATATACCCTATAAAGCCTATACATGCTTATATAATATAATCTATAGTTTATATTATTAATAATTATTATTAATACTATATTTTAAAACCTTTAAAAAATAAAAGTATCGTTCTTTTTTGTTATTTTATAATTTTTGGTATATTTATTTATATATTCTATTATATAATACTTATAGTCTACGTATACCTTAAATACCTTTATATATACACTCTTATATTTATAAATATGTTAGTATGCATTATTATATTAAAAAGAATTTAGAAAATTAAAAATTAAGAAATATATAATTTAAAAAATAGAAAAAGAATTATTTATTAAAACCCGCAACAACTTTGAGTGATATTGAGCATATTTGTATATACACATTTGCATTATTTATTCACTCATTTAAATAATTCCTGCTACGTCCTATGTTCTCTGTGGTTTGTCACCCTACCTGCTTGTTCACTACACACATTTGTTTTGAAGGGATTGTAATAAATTTTGATTCATACATGTTTTCGATTGCTTCATATTATTGTGCGGGTTGATTGTTGATTCAATCATGGAGGTTCTTATGTTGTCATCACAGCAACTTAGTGGTCCTTCCTTGTGTGGACCACAAGACAATACCTAGGGATATCTCTCTTGGCTTGATCAACCGATAAATCGTCCATAAAGACCTCAAGAAAACTACCTACCATGTCGAAAAAAATGGCCAACATACACCTCTGTAATATAATTGGAGCTTTACACAATAAAAAGGGCAATCGTCTAAAGGAGTAGGTGCAAAATAGACAAGTAAAAGTAGCCTTCTCCTAATCTCATGAGCGATTGCAACTTGATTATACCCTGAGTATCCATCCAAGAAACAAAATAACCTTTCCCAGCAAATCTTTCTACGATCTGGTCAATAAAAGGCAGTGGAAAATGATCTTTTTGGTCGCTGAGTTCAAGAGTCGGTAATCTACGCAGAGACACCATGAAGTGGGTAATCGGGCCAGAATCTCCTCTCCACGGTCATTCATCACAATTGTAATCCCAGATTTCTTTGGGGCCACATGTAACGAGACGACCCATTTGGAATCAAAGATAGGATAAATAAATCCAGGTTCGCGCCACTTTCTGATCTCTTTCATGACAATATCCTAGAGATTAGGATTCAGACGATGTTGAAACTCACAGGTCAGCTTGTTATCATCCTCTAAATAGATATGATGTGAGCACAATGTTGGATTAATCCCACGGAGATCCGAAATCTTCTAGCCTATGGCCTTGCAGTTTCTCTCAAGAACTTCTAACAAGCGAGATTACTGGTTGTCAGTCAAATATGAACTGATGATGGTCGGAAACATTTGGGGTGCACCCGCAAGGAAGGAATACTTCAATGTTGATGGTAAAACTTTGAGCTCAGATGGGGTCTGAATCTGATCTATAGAGACCTCAAACAGTGTACTAGTGGAAGGTAAATGTTCTAGCAACTGTGAAGTGTCCACCGTTTTTTAACAATAGGCTCAGCATGTAATGTCTCAAATAGATCTACAATAAACTCTCTCTACTCGGCATGGGATGGATAATCAGAAATCTCAGTGTACTCATTAGAAAATAGATCAAATAGTTCATCAGCATATAACTCAGAATCATCAACAACGGAGCAAATGTCGATTGTGCTTTTCAGGTCTTCCTTCATGAATGGAGCTTATGGGTATGCATGTAACACCACAAACAAATCTGTGTCTCTAATCTCAGCTAGAAAATTACAATCCTCTAACTCAAGTGTAACATGTTCTCTCTCTCATCTAATGCTAGCAGTGATGACTTAGAATCTAGGATCATCTCTATATAACCTTATCACTGTGGAGTTAATGGTTATCTCTTCAATATCATAATCTACTATCATATCGGTGGTTCATAGGAACAACTGACCAAATATGATTGGGGTATGAAGTAACACTGTTGAGGTGTCCAAGACAATGAAGTCTACTAGGAATTGCATTCCTTGAACCTTTACAATTACGTCCTCTAGAATGCCCCTGGGACTCTTGATCGATCTACCGGCAAATTGAAGGATCATACTGGTGGATCAAAGAGGCCCCAATCTAAACTCTTTGTGTAGCTAGGTTGGCATGAGATTGATGGAGGATCCACTGTCGAGAAGAGTACGGTCATACTCTTGATAAAGAATGTGACATCGGATGTGAGGTGCTCCCTTGTCTTTCTTTTTAGGAGGGAGGTTGCTAATGGCATGATTTGTGGTCATGGTCAAAATATGCTTCTCGGATCTCTTCCATTGGTTATGCTTTGGTTGACGCTTTGTAATACATGCTTCTTTTAATCCTCTTTTCACAATGGACATGTACTCCATGGCCTTCAAGAGTAGCATCTCAAGAAAAATGTTCTGAAGTACCTCAACCACTCCATGATCAGAAAAAGTTGTTTTTAAATTTACAATATGCTTGCTTTTATTCAATGCATCAAGAAAAGGTACAAAATCAGAATATAAAACAACATTCTTTTTATTCATATCTAAATCAACATATACATATGGACGATCATAATCAATCTATACAATATCATCCATAATAGGTAAAGAAAAATGAAAAACATCTCCTACTGATGATGAAGAAGACTCCACGACGAGTATGTTCTCCTCCAAGGCTGACTCGACTCTGCATCTCCCTTTATTGTGTTTTTGGGATTTTTATTTTTCTTCATTTTTGGTATTTTGTGGTGGATGGTGGTGATTATGCTCCTATTTGTATTACATCTCTTCACAATCTCTACTAAGTAGATTAAAAAGGTGAGTAAGATGATAAAGGTCAATCCGCGGCTTACTGCATGATCCCACTGGTGCTGGTGGCTACAATCTCCTACTGCTCCTGAGAGTAATGACATCAGATAAACATGAAAAATCACAAGGCATACCTATCTCAGGAGTGGTTGGATCATGATGTGCTACCTGCTCCTTATTGTGGTGGAAATTGTTGGGATTGGCTTTAACATGGGCTGGTAAAATGGTCTTCATGGTTGTCAGGTAGTCAAGCCTCTGGTCGATGTCTCTAATATTCTTCATCAACTATGCTACATAATCCAGTGTGGGTTTCACCAAGGGTGCCTCTGGCTGCTCCATAATTGGTGGTTGTTGAGACTGGTAGTGTGGAGGTTGCTTCTACCCTGAGTATGCAGACTGTGGTGTGTACTGATAATGAGGATGAGGAGGAGGATGCGAATACTGCGCAGGATGCTACTGATGGTAAGGCTGATAAGAATATGTAGGCTGTGTCTGCTGAAATCTGTGTCTCCTTGTCTGGAAGTGTGGTGAATACTGATAATGAGGTTGTGGTTGATGATGGTGCTGATGTGGCCTACCTCCTTAAAACTGGTGAACTGTCCTCTGGTTGGCCTATGGACCCAACTTTCCCTGCCTTGGTGGACGGGTCTGGATTCCCTCAAGATCACACTAAATGCCATTCACCTCCTGAATGTGAGGTGGAGGTAAAAACTGTTGCTCTGAAAAATGTGTAGGCTCCTGGTAGTATGACACAATGTATGCTGAAGGTTGTTGTTGTTGAACCTCGTCTGGAGTCGGCACGTAGTAAACGTGCTGAACTATAGGAGGTGTTCGAAACTCTGATGTGCTGAAATGGAATTAGATGTCGCATAGGCAAAGGTCTCACCTGCAGCACCCGAACTCTGGCATGCATGAACGGTACTAACATGAAGCTCCAAGTACTCTGTAATCTCATCTAGCTTGTCTAACTTCTTTGTCCTCTACTCGATGACATGTAATTTTTCAAGCTCTTGTGATCGTTTTTCGATTATATCAACTTTCTATAGATGATTCCCAATATTGGTCAGATCAGAACTGTCCACCCTATCCACATCACTAGATGTTGTCTTGTTGATGGCCTTGTGAGGTGTAGAATAAGGTAGACGATACCTTTGATATGCGTGGGAAGAAGATATAGTTGCAGATCTCTCCATCATTTCCTTGAATATCTACCATGAACAACCTCATCTTTATTGAAATGTGTGCCCCCACAATCGACATCTACAAATCTTTGGTTTTTCGAGCTCAAACCCCCAAAGGAATTATGCAATAGGCTTGTCTTTAGTATATCATGATGGGGGCACTTCTCCGTCAAATCTTTGAATCGTTCCCATGCCTCATGAATGGGCTCATCGAACATCTAAGAAAATTTGTCTATAAGAGATCGCATCTGATTCTATCGTCCTAGGGGATAATACTTGCTCGGTAAAGCTTACCTCTGCTATTCCCAGGCGTGACCACCATTCCTAAATGATTGATCCCGTAGAAATCCATAAGGCTAAAGGGGAAAGTTGTCATCTTCACTACCTCTAATGGGTTGTTAGGGTGGTGCATTGTGCCACATATACGGTTGAACTGCTGGAGGTGTGTGTATGGTTCTTCACTAATGTGACCATGGAATATGTGTTGGACATGCAAGCCCACAGTGAGCCATTAAGTAATAAACGTTATTGCAAATATCATTCCCTGATCTGAAATGAAGAATAACTAATTTGCATAATAGGTCCCTTAGTACAAATAGGGTTATGTACCATGGCCATCTTAATGATCATACATCTGTTGATTCAATTATTGAATCATTGAGGCTGGTGCTTGGATGAATATCGAAAGAGTTAGATTGAGGACTCATCAAGCACCGTCAAATGATTGTTAAGAGATGATCTCCACCCTGAGTAGGAGATGAAAATTCTTTCTCATTTAGCTGATATCGGATCAACCCCTTGATGCAGGTTCTCCGAATGGGAATAAAG
The DNA here is from genome assembly GCA_037367405.1 of Ottelia alismoides. NCBI lineage: Eukaryota > Viridiplantae > Streptophyta > Magnoliopsida > Alismatales > Hydrocharitaceae > Ottelia > Ottelia alismoides. Next base: position 800,548 of record JAZKJV010009139.1, on the reverse strand, counting down.
ATTCAGAGGTGTCAGATTAGTTAGGTCAAAGAGTTGACTTAACGAGATCGAGATAACTAAAGACCTATGTCGTATGCTATCACGATATAGGCATGCATTGTCTGACCGAAGACAGATGTGTTACTTATGTTTGAGTATGTACATTTGGCAGACGAATAGGTTGATGACCTAACCAAGGTCTATACACCAGCGTGTTGGTGTGTATGCAAGGGCATATGAGTAATACGATCTCTTACATATGAGTAATACGATCTCTTAAAGGGATCATACAGGTTCATCCAGAAGACAAGAGCTCACTCATGAGATATTCGGAAGAATCAAATTCCACGTGTGGTCGTCTCACTTTAGATGCTTGAGTAAATTTATAAGGTTTGATATATGCTTTTGGAAAGTATATGATCAACACCTAGGTATGATATATGCTTTTGAAAAGTACATGATCGATATCGACTCCCAATGATCGAATAAGAACCTTAATGATAAAATCCTGAAGGAGACAGTCTAAAAGAGATCTAAAACTTCGAATTTGTTCTTGGTCTTCCAGTCTGCAGGATGTACATGTATTAGGAATGCTTGAGGGTGATGTGATAATAAACGATTGTATAAACATGACACTTCCATTCCAAGGGAGTGATGAAACAGGTCTGGATTTTAGTGACTCCTCTCATAGAGAAGTAATCTGATATTAGTCCAACTGATGGACATTGATATGAATGTTATTAAGATGTAATGAGAAGATTAGATTTACGGTCTTGATTTAATCAAGCATCTATGGGAGGTCCGCAAGATTTGGATTTGAGATGTGATCTCAATATCCAAGTCACTACACGTTGAACAATACAATCACCCTGTCCTTATCTCCAAGTATCCACGGAGAAAGATCAATAAGAGGATGAAGATCATTTGACAACGATCTGGCATCAAATCTTGGACGTATGTCTATTGATGAGATCAATAGACTGGTAAGAGATGAAACTTTAGATTGTCTGAAATTTCAAATCTTGCATACTTGTGAATATTTATTCAAAAGTGAAAATGTCCACTGCACCCTTCTCTGGGAATTGTGTTAGATGTCGAGGTATTCAGGATATCATAAATATTGATGTATGTGGATCATCCATATCAAAGTAAACATTAATGATATGTGATATCATTATATGATTATTTGTGATATAAGATTTCTTCTCTTCACCTTAGAATCCTTTGAAATGTTCAAAGATTTCACAATTTTTGTTTAGAACCAAAGTTTGAAGAAAGATGAAAATGAATTTGATCTAAATAAGGTAGCATGTACCTGTTAGATGGATTCAAGGAATACTTAAAGGAATTTTCATTCCTATCTCAATCCTCTTAATACACCTAAACTCAATAGAGTTTTAGAGAGATACCATTGATCATGTGTGACATGATTTGATCAATGATTAATCTTAGCATAATTAGCTCTTAGTTTCCAGTATATATATATATGTTGTAGAGACTACATTATATATCCTTAATAAGGTTTCCTGCAAGTAAGCTGGAATCTAGCACACGAGAGTGCTACTTCATTAGGAAAATAAAGGATGGTATTGGATACCTACTTTATGACATTGAGATTCTTAAAAGACTCATCTCTAAGGATGTGATTCTTAGAGGGACTCTCTTGAGAATCAAGATGAAAATGAAGTAAAGGAACTCATTTAATCTTGAGAAAATAATGAGGCTCCTGAAATCGGAAACTAAAAGGACAATTAAAGATGAAACACTAATTCCTCTTCAAATGAGTTTGAGGATGGATTCCATGTGTCAGAGAAATCTGACAATGATCAAACTTCGTGTGATGAAGCTTCTGAAGATCATGTCATGGAAAGATGGATGTTAGCAATTAAGTCTAAAGTAGACATCGTATACAAGTGTTGTATATGGACCCTCGAGGATCCACCTATATAGTTAAGACCCGTTAAGATGTAAATGGATCTTCAAGAGAAAGAGGGAACCTGATGAGAAGGTAGAGACATTCAAAGCATAGTTCGTATCCACAAGATACACACCAAAGAGAAGACATTTCTTGCAATGAGACTTGCTCTTCAGTAAACTTGCTTAAACCCATCAGAATATTGCAAACTATAGCTACACAACTTGACTTTGACATCTTCAAGATGGAAGTCAATATTGCATTTCTCTATGAATACCTCTCCGAGGATATTCATATGAAGTAGCCCTAGGGCTTCATAGTTAAGGAAAGTAATCTGTGCAAGCTGAATAACTCCATCTGTGGACTCAAATAAGCTTCTTGGTTTTGGAACATTGGATTTGATGACATCATAAATGTTATGAATTCAGAGAGAATCTTGATGAATGTGTGCAGCTTAGTAGGAGTGTCATTATGTTAATCGTGCTAAATGTAGATGAGATCCTAATCATTTGGAATGATATAAGGATAATAATAAGTGTTTTTATAGAATGGCTATTCCTTAGCTTGAGATATGATCTCAAAGACACCTCTTAGATCTTAGTTCTGAATTTGTTTAGAAGCAAAGAAAAGAGGGTATTGGGACTGTCACAATAGTGGTACACCTTGGACATATTCCATTTTCTGGAAAATTCCTAAAAAGGCTTCCTTTGCTTAAGATGTGGTACTGACCTATCTGAAGGGATAGCACCTCAAAGAGTTGAGGAAGTGAATGCTAAAAATTGCTTGCCCCTGTGCATCAGTTGAGAGAAGCCATGTGTATGCTAGATGTGTACAAAAGGCAGATGTCTGTCATGCAGTGGGGGTAGTAAACTGTTGCTAATCCTTCTAAGGTGATAAAACACTTGATTGCAGTAATAACAAAATCTTCAAAGATGACAAGACTTTATAGATAGTGATCACTAAGTCTTATCTTCAAGAGATTAAGACTTTATAGATGTGATCTAAAAGGTCTTAACTCCGGATACCTAAGGAGATAGAGATATCCAGGAATAAGGGTATTCTGATAAGGATAATGAAATTACTGGTTATGATAATTATTGAGATGTAGTGTCAAGGACACTATAACTAACAAAATTGAGTATTGGTTGCATAAGATGCAACATTCGCATTAGATGCGAGCACTGTTACTGGAGATATGCAAGTGTCGTAAAAGGACTTTGGCGTAGTCTCTTGGGAACAAAGTGACTGATCAGCTTACTGACGAGTCGCTGGATACGTTGATTAATTTGATCACGTTGTAGCACGTGTACTCAGCGATTCGGTCAGAACCGAGAGAAGATCTCCGTGAAGAGTGTCTCGGCTTAATTTATATCCCGGGCAAGTCCGGGGTCGAACTCAGGGAGGCAAAGCAACAACTTGGGTTTTAATTCAAAAATAAAGGTCTAGATTTCCACGCGGTATTTTTTATATTTTTTTAATGCAAATAGAATGCAAATGCAAGTGAACCAAGACACTTAGAAAACACAAATAAGGCCAAATTAATTTTAATGGAAAAGAAGTCCAATTTAGCTAATTTGTATTTTTCCTAGAATCCTAATCCAGTGATGAATGCAAAACACATTTTTTTAGAATTTTAGGGGTTAATATGCAATAAAGAAAAATGCACACTTTTTATGGGTTTTTTCATAATTTTTCACACATACAGTAAGCAAAAATCATGAAAATTTTACTGGAAGTAAAACATGATGCAAGGAAGCTACAGTAATATTTTTAGAATTTTTTGACAAGTTATGAATTTTTTATGTATTTTTTAGTGAAAACAGAGTGATAGTGAGTAATTAATTCCTATTAAATCCACGTTATCAAATTAATCAGAGTGTGAATTATCTCAAGTAGATATTTAGATAAGAAATCCAGGAGACTTGAAATTTCGTGAAAAGGATGTATGTGGATTTAATTAAAAATCAAAAACTAAATTCACTCTACGAATTATTTCAGGCACAAGAAATCTCCATTTCAGTTGAAATTTGGACAGTAAATTAATCACACTTTAAGGCATCACATATATTTTTTGTAGAATTTTTAGAGCAACAATGGGTGAGATATAATTTTACGAGTCCAGAATGGGTAAACTATGCGATAATTCATTTGAACATTTTTAGTTAATTCTCCAGACATCAAAAAAAATATAAATAAATAACCAAGTGACAGAGAATAAGTTGCTCTACATAATGCTATTTTTTAAATAAAGAGATGCAAAATATAAGTCCAAATTAACACATGAAGAGAGGGTTATCAGTGCAAAACAGAGACTGAAATTAACCAATACAAACATGCATATAGACCGTTTTGTAATTACAGAAATAGGATGGACAAACTTGCAATTTTCACAATAAAAAAAAGAGAAAACAAAAGACCTTCCTTCTTCCTGGTTCCTTGCGCAGGGGGAGGAGAGGAACCCAACAAAAGGGGGAGGTCGGGCGGCGCCGGCGGTGGCGCGCCGCACGCGGAGGGCGGCTTGCAGCGGTGGCGGAGGACCTGCGGCAGAGGGGGGGGGCGACGAGCGGCGGCGAGCCACGGGGTGAGAGGGCGGCGGCGCCAACCGCACTCGGCGCTGCGGCGATGGAGGCGCCGGGAGCTGTGGAGCCGCGAGGGCGGCTGGTGGCGCGCTGGAGTTGAGGGAGGTGGCGTGGCGCTGCCGGAGTGGAGGAACGGCGGCGGCTGGCGGAGAACGGGGCGGCCGGGAGGCGTCGGCTGGCGTGGATGATGGTGGTGCGGGGGAGCGACGGCCGTGGGCTGCTGCTTCCCTGCAGAATTTTTTTATTTTTTTGTTTTTTTTTATTTTTTTGATTGTTTTTTTTGTTTGTTGCTGTAATAAAAGAAATTTTTTTCTTTTAATTTTTATATTTTTTTGTTTTGTTAAACAAGAAATAAATGTGGTTATATACAAAAGGGGAAGAGGATGAGTTGGTGGTAAAAAAAATTGTGGAATGAAACAACAAAGTAACAGAATATTAGATAAGATAAAATAACAAGAGAACGATGAGGAATACTTACCTGAATCTTCGTCGGATTGGCGGAGCAGCTACGCTGAACTCCTGTTGTCGCCTCGACCCGATTGACGAGATAAAAATCGGAGAAGCTACGCGAGCTCGACGGGGAACTCGTGACGCGAAGCGGAGCTCCGCGGATCTCACCTGAAGGAGGTCGTCGCTTGAGGACGATGCTTCGCAGCTGTCACCAACAAAACACTCCAAGCTCTCTCCTTATTCTATAAGAATGGTGGATGGGGAAAAAATGTGGATGTGGAGATGATTATAAAGAGATGAATAATGGGAGTTAGAGAGGTGGTGGTGTTGAATGAGAAGTTAGATTATTGGTGGAGTTGAATGGGAGGTTGGTGGAAGAATATGGAGTGGAATGGAGGTTGAAAGAAGACTTGGAGGTTATTGGAGAAAGGGAAGTTATTGTAGAGAATGTGATTAAATAAAAGAAAATAAAAGTATGCTACTTTAAATACAATAAAATAAAGAGAGAAGACAAATAATGGAGAATTTACAAAAGAAGACAAAACACCATGTACAATTTTTGTTTACTTTTCTAATTTGTATTTTTTTTGTCTTTTTAATAAGAGATATTTACAACAGAAAAATACTATAAAATAATATAATTAAAATACAACACAATCATGATATTTTTGGATTTTTAGTAATTATGAAAGATAAAATAAAAAATGAAAAAAGAAAGAATATATACATAATATACAATGTACATCTAGGTCCCAAAACCCAACTTTTGCAAACGAGCTCCGATTTTAATGAAACCACTTCCGTTGGATAGATAATTTTCTAACTTGAACTTTAAAAGTGAGTTTGGTGAATTTGGAGTTCATACGGAGCGGGAATTTAGCTTGGAAGTTGGTCTTTACGGCTTTTTCCCATTGGGATCTAGGAGCATTTATTTGAGATATAATTTGTTTTGTATTTTTGTATTTTTATGTACATTATTATAAACAAGTTAGAGAAAGAATTAGGCAAAAAGGAGTTGAAATGAAATTATTAAAAATACATGAAGTTTTGGGCTATTTACATGTATAAAACTCCTTTATTTTTGCGGCTTTTCATGCGTAATTTATTTTGTACAATCTAATATATAATAATTAGTGTGTTTTATTTACAAGAGTCATTTTGTTAATTTATTGATTTTATGGACATTTATTTGGGATTTTACTCGGGGATTTTGCTAAGATCAAGATATTAAGATGATGAATCGCGGATTCATCACCCCCCTATACTTAAACTTTGCTAGTCCTCGAGCAAATAAAGAATGAATAAGTTAGGTTAACCCCTGACTGTGCATGTGAATACAAGACTTGATCCGTTCAAGAACTCTCGGTTTTAGAGATCCTAAAATTCTAAGCTGAACCAAGCTCTAGTCAAAAGGTACCCAACTTCCCTAATCATCAGACTCTCTTTGTATACGTATATATAAGGGATATGACTTTAAGTGTTGACTGCAGTTACAAGAGTAGAGTCACAACGTCACCCAAGGTTCCAATCCAAGAGACTCTCCTATGGACCCAATCCTCAACACTAGGGAATAAATCATTTCTTGCATCCAATCCACCGTCTCTTTAGTTGTCAGACTTGAAAGTGTAGATGGAAGGCCAGTCGATGGAGGGTATAGGATTGTGTCATTTCTTCTCTCCCTCTCATTGGAACAAGGATCCTCTTCAAGTGCCTTATTACGCAACGCAATTTTTTTTGGTGTTGATCAGTGCGTCCGTCAAGAGAAGTTGGAGCCGTCTGCACTTGTTTTCCTGGGAGTACACCGGGGTGTGCCTTTTTTGAGTACCTATCGTACCTTCTACATCCAGACTTGTAGCATTTACGATGCAGAGCCCTTTTTTGGTGCAAGCCCGACTCCTGGTCCTAATAGCGGTGGTCCAAGTGGACACTTTGAAATGGTTGGGAGCGCTCTCCTTTGGTGGAAGCTCTTTTGATAATTGACTTTGTGGAATGAGAGCTTTTTCTTTGACATTTCATTGCTTTGTAGTATTTGTGGCTAGCTCCACTGCTTTTACCAAGAGTTGGCGCACACTGATCAACAATTTTTTTATTTTATCACACCCTGGCACATAGGTAAATGTCAAGAGATAGTACAAGAACCATGTTCTCATACTGGCTAAATGTGCTGACACTCAGGTTTCATGAAGCCTTCATTGATTTTATCCCATCCTCGAGCATCATCAAATCAAGTCCAAACTCAAATCCCTCATCCCAGTTCCTCAAGTGAAATTTCAACTCATCTCATCATAACTGCAGTCGTGTATGTGAGGTGCAGATCATATTCTTTAAGGTAGAGACTAAGCATGCAATATAGCACACACATCTTTCAAACTAGGGAAATGTGAATAATTAAGTCAAGGACCCTAATGACTAAGGCTGGTTAACTCAAAATCTCAAGACCTCATAAACCAAGTGTTCTTGAACATCACTAGTCTTGTGTGAAAGTGAATTGTGTCAGGGATTAAACTAACTTATTAGTTAGTTTTTTTTTAGTTTTAGTTTTTGTTGTTTTTTTTTGTTTTTTTTTGTTTTTTTTGTTTTTTTTTTGACAAACAAAGGCAAAGAAGTTTTTTTTAGAAAAGTTTTGCTTTTTTTTTCTTTTTTTTAAAAGATAGGTAAATAAGAAAATACTTTTTTTTACCCACCCCATAATTATTATATAATATATACAAAAATACGTGAAAGTACGAGGTATGGGTAAAGTATATATGTAATATATACACACCCCCCTATACTTAGCTTGTGCTATGTCCTCATGGCACTAGGTGACAAAAAAACATAGCTCGTACTAAGCGTAGGAAAGCTAAAATAATAAAAAGTATAGAAGTCGATCCGCCCCCCCCTATACTTAGGCTCTGGTCAGCCTAAGTGTAGAAGAAGAGAAAAAATGGGGCAGACGAGGTCAAGAGGAGAAATGATGAGTAAATACAAATGACGGGCATCGGTCCCCCCTATACTTAGGCTTTGGTCAGCCTAAGTATTGGAAAGAACACAAGATTTGGAAGACCGATGAGAATGGGAAAGAATATACAAAAAGAAAATAAAAAGAAGAGAAGGAGCAAATCGGGTCACTTACCCCCTATACTTAGGATCTAGTCATCCTAAGTATAGCCACAAAATGAAAACGATACGGAACTAGGGCGAGTGATGCGAATCATGAGGGAGGGAGGTGAATAAAGGAAGGAAAATATGTACAAGGAGGAGGGAGAATATACAAGGATCAAGAAGGTTTGTGACGGACCTTCTTGCGGGAGCGGTGGGGTGGGTAGTATACACATGTGTCGCTGTCAGAATCGTCCTCCGAAGAATAATAGTGAGGTGTGGGGAACGTCCAACGGGGGTCGACACACGTCTGCTTGCTCAAATATGGCTTCAGATAAGCCGAACTAAGCTCACTCATGTAGATCACCTCATTCGGACCTGATGAGGACTCCTCAGAAAGTTCCTTCTCTGAAACATCGAAGGTAACCTTCTTAGTCGGTTTTCTAGAACCTGAAGCATCAAGAGGAAGAGGAGATTGATACGTCTTAAGGAGTTCGGGGGAACACCTCAAGGAATCAACACTCGTCTTCTTCTTACTAGATGACCGACTAGAGGATGGAGCAACCGATTTATCAAGATTGGTCAATTTGGTCCCAGTTGTCTCCTTTGATGTATGTCCTGGATGTGGTGTGTGTGAGGTTCTGACCAGAGGTTCATCATCAGATGAGTCACCATATGCATTGTAATACTCCTGCAAGGTCAGCACACGTCTCTGATAAGGCATAGTGTTCTCAGTTGGCTTGACATTGTTGGGTTCTTGTGTCGGATCATCGAAATGATCAAGGCAATCCACAAATGTCATGTCCGACTCAATGATAGCTTCTGGTCGTGAGTCCTCTCTAGAAGCTGTCGTGGTGGTAGTGCAAGCAGTAGGCGGTGTGTGGTTGTAGGAAGTCTCTAAACCAATGGTCGTCTGGACAGTCGGTATCTCAGGTGTAGTAGAGAGATGGGACTCAACTGTCTCTCGAATGTCACGACTGTCTGCAACTTTACGGGTTACCTTGGAATATCGTGTGTCCTCAAAGATCGGGTGAGGTCGGAGTGCTCCCAATGCAGAGAAATCGATCTCCCGAGTCTCACAATCTATAGTTGCCTTAGCCAAGTCTAAGAACGACTTCCCAAGAATGATCGGAGACTGGGTGAACTCTCCTCGGTGCTCAATGTCAATGATCGTGAAGTCTATCTCCAGTAGAGCACCTTGAAAAGTGACGATGACTGAAATGGTTCCTCTCGACCGTTTAATGGTCCGATCTGCCAACTGAATGATATCTCTTGACTTCTTGGCAGATCCGAGTTTGAGCTTGGCAAACACGGAGGTCGGGAGGATATTAATCGGTAAGTCATCATCGATTCTTGCATGGGTGAATGTGGTATCTTTGATTTCACAATCAAACCTAGGCAACCGCTTTACTCTGCGGCTCTTGGTTTTTCTCCCGATCATCAAAGATGTGGCCATAGACACTATATGTATCTCAGTCCTTGTTCTCTTATTGCCCGACCTTTTAGGCATCAATTTACTTCTCACAAATCTTTTAAGGTCGGGAAAGTGTTCAATGGCCATTATTAAGGGAAGCTCAAAAATCAACTTTCTATCCAATGCTTCCCTAACTGCAGGATCCAAACTTTTTAGATCTTTTCCTTTTTCAATTTTTATGGTATTTTCCGATTTTCAATTTTTTTGGTCTTTTTGCTATGTGAATGAGGACTAGGAGGATGTACAGACTCTGGTTTGGAGGAAAAGTGGTTAGTAGAAGAGGGAGATAGAAGGGACTCCAGCTGTACATGATGTGTGGTCAATCCGGTGTCTTCCAGGTTTTCGAAATTCAATCCACAAGATCCATGATCCACATTCCTACCTGGACTCTTGATCGGTCTACAAATGTCATCCTCCAATAAGTTCTCATGACACATCATGAGAGAAGTTGACGCAATTGGAGGGTACTGCTGAGAACTCGGGCTCTTATGCTCAACACACCTTGACTCGGGTGTGTAATACTGGGTTGAGTATGGCCCATATGTATGGCAATTGTTGGTCGGAGCCTCATCAGGCGGAGTTAGTAGACAGGGGGTCTGTAAATCAGTCGCATGAATCCAATCCCCTGTATATGTCGGCTCTCCGAATGGGTGATATAAAGGTTGGTCAATGTGGTCTCTATCACTCAGGTCAATCAAGTCAGGAAGATCGTACGGTGTAGGCCTCTCCATTCGGTTTGTCTGGTTGACCATGTTGTACCCTAAGGTTAAGTCGGGATGTGTGTATGGCAATTGTTGTTCTGTCCCAACTCGAGGTGAAAGTGAGGTATGTGGGGTCAACTGATTATGCCAATCATTCATCTCAGCAGTCGCTTGCTCTTTGATTTGTTCCTTGATTCCAGCAAGCGGACGAGAATATAGTGAGTCAATCCAAGGTGGTTGTGGGTCAGGGGTGCAAGATGGTGGGGTAGGTGAGAAGGACGAAGAAGTGCGGAAGTCAGTCGGAGTTCTGACTTCGCGGTTGGGGTGTGGGTATGAAGAGGAATGAGAGGGTGGAGATGATCGAAATATGGTCGAAGAAGAATGACGTGGATATGATGACCAATATTCTGACATCTTGGAGGGAAAATGGGAGAATGAAGCAGATCGAGGAAGAAAGCGTGCAAGTGCACCGAATAACACACAAAACAAACAAACACAAGAGCAAACCCTGAGTTCACCTACTCAACACAGTGATGGTCGCAAAAGTCCGACCGCTTATCTTTTCAGTTTTAATTAGGTGATAAATGAAGATATTAATCCAATTACGCAAGGCTCAAAAGTAGGTTTTGGGCACTATCCTAGGGATGCGTCCTCACCTCTAACAATCACAATTAGCCAAGCATACAATGAGGGTTTTGCTCTCCCAAAACAAGTGTTAGTTTTAATCAGTTTTTTTTGTCAACTCTGATTAGCAGTCCCGATTTTAGGTTTGGTTATCACTTGATTAGTCCACCAAACAAAGCACGCCTAACGATCAGTCCTGATTTCCTTTTAACCTAAGTTTCAAAAACCAAGGGGAGGGAGTCGAGAAAAACCGATGCAAATGATGAAATCAATGATGCATGCCCAGTTCAGAAGACTTACAGTGATCCTCGCGCTCTACATGCGGGATGCAAGGCAGAATTGAAATTTTATACTATATGAATGCAAACGAGAAACCGTTCCTAGACAAGCAGTTCTATTAGCGAGTGATGAACAAGTTAAATTTGACTAATAGTCCAGCGGTCTAAGTGTGTCTCGTTAAATGTGATGTGTGGTCCTAAATATTACGAGCACAAGCAATCAAGATAATCTAATAAAAATATGCTCTAAGAGCCGCAAGTGCAGGTCCTATTCTACGTCAAGCAACCACACGACCACGAGCGGGTCTAATGTCCAGTCCGGATACAAGCGCGAGCTCCCAAACAAGAGCCGCTGGAAAGAGCGAATTACCTAAGTTATTACAACACAATAATTACAAAAATTTATAAAAATTCTCTCGAAAATAAATTGATTTTCTTGCTCTTCAGCAGTCGGCGCGCGTCGCGTCCGTCGACCTCCGATGCACTCCAAGTCCACCGGGCCCTCGCAAGGAAACAAAGATTTATATTAGAGAGATAAACAACAAGATATATACAAAAATATAAAAATAAATAATTGCAAAAAATGGAATAAATACAAGTGGCTCGGGGGTCAGACTACCCGAGTAAATAAAAATCTAAATCTAAATTTTTAAACTAATCCCTAAGCCGTTTGCCTCCCCGGCAATGGCGCCATCTGACGAGTCGCTGGATACGTTGATTAATTTGATCACGTTGTAGCACGTGTACTCAGCGATTCGGTCAGAACCGAGAGAAGATCTCCGTGAAGAGTGTCTCGGCTTAATTTATATCCCGGGCAAGTCCGGGGTCGAACTCAGGGAGGCAAAGCAACAACTTGGGTTTTAATTCAAAAATAAAGGTCTAGATTTCCACGCGGTATTTTTTATATTTTTTTAATGCAAATAGAATGCAAATGCAAGTGAACCAAGACACTTAGAAAACACAAATAAGGCCAAATTAATTTTAATGGAAAAGAAGTCCAATTTAGCTAATTTGTATTTTTCCTAGAATCCTAATCCAGTGATGAATGCAAAACACATTTTTTTAGAATTTTAGGGGTTAATATGCAATAAAGAAAAATGCACACTTTTTATGGGTTTTTTCATAATTTTTCACACATACAGTAAGCAAAAATCATGAAAATGTTACTGGAAGTAAAACATGATGCAAGGAAGATACAGTAATATTTTTAGAATTTTTTGACAAGTTATGAATTTTTTATGTATTTTTTAGTGAAAACAGAGTGATAGTGAGTAATTAATTCCTATTAAATCCACGTTATCAAATTAATCAGAGTGTGAATTATCTCAAGTAGATATTTAGATAAGAAATCCAGGAGACTTGAAATTTCGTGAAAAGGATGTATGTGGATTTAATTAAAAATCAAAAACTAAATTCACTCTACGAATTATTTCAGGCACAAGAAATCTCCATTTCAGTTGAAATTTGGACAGTAAATTAATCACACTTTAAGGCATCACATATATTTTTTGTAGAATTTTTAGAGCAACAATGGGTGAGATATAATTTTACGAGTCCAGAATGGGTAAACTATGCGATAATTCATTTGAACATTTTTAGTTAATTCTCCAGACATCAAAAAAAATATAAATAAATAACCAAGTGACAGATAATAAGTTGCTCTACATAATGCTATTTTTTTAAATAAATAGATGCAAAATATAAGTCCAAATTAACACATGAAGAGAGGGTTATCAGTGCAAAACAGAGACTGAAATTAACCAATACAAACATGCATATAGACCGTTTTGTAATTACAGAAATAGGATGGACAAACTTGCAATTTTCACAATAAAAAAAAGAGAAAACAAAAGACCTTCCTTCTTCCTGGTTCCTTGCGGAGGGGGAGGAGAGGAACCCAACAAAAGGGGGAGGTCGGGCGGCGCCGGCGGTGGCGCGCCGCACGCGGAGGGCGGCTTGCAGCGGTGGCGGAGGACCTGCGGCAGGGGGGGGGCGACGAGCGGCGGCGAGCCACGGGGTGAGAGGGCGGCGGCGCCAACCGCACTCGGCGCTGCGGCGATGGAGGCGCCGGGAGCTGTGGAGCCGCGAGGGCGGCTGGTGGCGCGCTGGAGTTGAGGGAGGTGGCGTGGCGCTGCCGGAGTGGAGGAACGGCGGCGGCTGGCGGAGAACTGGGCGGCCGGGAGGCGTCGGCTGGCGTGGATGATGGTGGTGCGGGGGAGCGGCGGCCGTGGGCTGCTGCTTCCCTGCAGAATTTTTTTATTTTTTTTTATTTTTTATTTTTTGATTGTTTTTTTTTGTTTGTTGCTGTAATAAAAGAAATTTTTTTCTTTTAATTTTTATATTTTTTTGTTTTGTTAAACAGGAAATAAATGTGGTTATATACAAAAGGGGAAGAGGATGAGTTGGTGGTAAAAAAAATTGTGGAATGAAACAACAAAGAAACAGAATATTAGATAAGATAAAATAACAAGAGAACGATGAGGAATACTTACCTGAATCTTCGCCGGATTGGCGGAGCAGCTACGCTGAACTCCTGTTGTCGCCTCGACCTGATTGACGAGATAAAAATCGGAGAAGCTACGCGAGCTCGACGGGGAACTCGTGACGCGAAGCGGAGCTCCGCGGATCTCCATGAAGGAGGTCGTCGCTTGAGGACGATGCTTCGCAGCTGTCACCAACAAAACACTCCAAGCTCTCTCCTTATTCTATAAGAATGGTGGATGGGGAAAAAATGTGGATGTGGAGATGATTATAAAGAGATGAATAATGGGAGTTAGAGAGGTGGTGGTGTTGAATGAGAAGTTAGATTATTGGTGGAGTTGAATGGGAGGTTGGTGGAAGAATATGGAGTGGAATGGAGGTTGAAAGAAGACTTGGAGGTTATTGGAGAAAGGGAAGTTATTGTAGAGAATGTGATTAAATAAAAGAAAATAAAAGTATGCTACTTTAAATACAATAAAATAAAGAGAGAAGACAAATAGTGGAGAATTTACAAAAAAAGACAAAACACCATGTACAATTTTTGTTTACTTTTCTAATTTGTATTTTTTTTGTCTTTTTAATAAGAGATATTTACAACAGAAAAATACTATAAAATAATATAATTAAAATACAACACAATCATGATATTTTTGGATTTTTAGTAATTATGAATGATAAAATAAAAAATGAAAAAAGAAAGAATATATACATAATATACAATGTACATCTAGGTCCCAAAACCCAACTTTTGCAAACGAGCTCCGATTTTAATGAAACCACTTCCGTTGGATAGATAATTTTCTAACTTGAACTTTAAAAGTGAGTTTGGTGAATTTGGAGTTCATACGGAGCAGGAATTTAGCTTGGAAGTTGGTCTTTACGACTTTTTCCCATTGGGATCTAGGAGCATTTATTTGAGATATAATTTGTTTTGTATTTTTGTATTTTTATGTACATTATTATAAACAAGTTAGAGAAAGAATTAGGCAAAAAGGAGTTGAAATGAAATTATTAAAAATACATGAAGTTTTGGGCTATTTACATGTATAAAACTCCTTTATTTTTGCGGCTTTTCATGCGTAATTTATTTTGTACAATCTAATATATAATAATTAGTGTGTTTTATTTATAAGAGTCATTTTGTTAATTTATTGATTTTATGGACATTTATTTGGGATTTTACTCGGGGATTTTGCTAAGATCAAGATATTAAGATGATGAATCGCGGATTCATCACTTACCTAGCTATTTTTCTGAATAGCCTATGATTGTCACATGAGTGTGGGTTTAAATGATTAGCACACTATGGCTCTTTGGGCTAGTGGGAGATTGTTGGACATGCGAGCCCACGATGAGCCATTAAGCAATAAATGTTATTGCAAATATCATTCTCTGATCTGAAATGAAGAATAACTCATTTGCATAGTAGGTCCCTTAGTACAATTAGAGTTATGTATCATGGCCATCTTAATGATCATACAGCTGTTGATTCAATTATTGAATCATAGAGGTTGGTGCTTGGATGCATATCTAAAGAGTTAGATTGAGGGCTCATCAAGTACCGTCAAATGATTGTTAAGAGATGATCTCCAGCCTGAGTAGGAGATGGCAATCCTTTCTCATTTGGTTGATATCTGACCCACCTCTTGATGCAGATTCTCTGCTTGAGAATAGAGATTCGGAGGTATCATATTAGTTAGGTCAAAGAGTTGACTTAACAATATCGGGATAACCAAAGACCTAAGTCGTATGTTGTCACAATATAGGCACACATCCTCTGACCGAAGACATATGTTTTACTATATGTCTGAGTATGTACATTTGGTAGACTAATAGGTTGATGACCTAACCAAGGTCTATACACCGACGCGCTTGCGTGCATGAAAGGGTATATGAGTAATATGATCTCTCAAAGGGATCATACATGTTCAATTACTGAACCGGAAGACATGAGCTCACTCATGAGATATTGGGAGGAATCAAATTACGTGCACGGTCATCTCGCTTTTGGAAGTTAGACTAAATTTGCAGGTTTGATATATGCTTTTGGAAAGTATTTGATCAACACCTAGGTATGATATATGCTTTTGGAAAATGTATGACTGATACCGACTCCCAATTAGCGAATGAAAAGCTTAATGATAAAACCCTGAAGTAGATAGTGTAAAATTGATATAATACTTCGGGTTTATTACGGGTCTTCCAGTATGCAGGATGTACATGCATTAGGAATACCTGAGGTTGATGTGATCATAAACGATTATATAACCGTGATGCTACCATTCCAAGGGAGTGATGAAATGGGTCTAGATTTTCATGACTCATCTCAGTAGAGAAGTAATCTGATCTTGGTTCAAATATTGGACATTGATCATAATGTGATTCAGATGCAATAAGAAGATTAGATTTGCGGTCTTGATTTAATCAAGCATTTATGAGAGGTCCGCAAGATCTATATTTGAGATGCGATCTCAATATCCAAGTCACTATACGTGGAATAATACAATCACCCTTTCCTTATCTCCAAGTATCTACGGAGAAAGTGCATTATCCTTGAAAGAATTCATGGATAATTTCATTGTTGATATATGTATCTGAGGATCGAGAAAATTGTTAATTAAATGTGATTTAAGTATCATGAATAATATCAATTTGATTCATATTATAAGGAGAGTTATCTTAGATAATTAAATGTGGTTTAATTGCCAAAGATGTAAAATAATGTGATTGCGATTCATATTATTTGGTCACATGAGAATAGAGATCCAAGATGATTAAATGTAAGTCATTATCATGGATAAGAATATTGTGTATAACACTATCTTAATTATTCATATATATATTATAAATGTGATTTATAATAAGTAAGAGAGTTATTTGTAAACAACATATACAATTTAAATGTTGATGTCAATTGGATTAACATTGGACATTTAATTGAAAATGCAATTTACATTTTATTTCGGGTTGTGAATGTCATTCCCAATTTTCCAATGGCAAGATTGCAACAATCACAAAATAATTATGATTTTTTTGTATAATAATTTACAATAAGTGTTGATGTAAATCTTAGAGATTTCCATGGAATAATGTAATCTCATGAGATTATATTAGATTGGCTCCTTCCCAATTACGAGGGTGGACAACCACCAACTCCCAATAGGAAAGGGTGGTCGTCAACTCCCATATTATGGAAGGAGGCAATCTCCATTCCACAATCTCCATGCATGAATGATTTAATTTGGGATTAATTATATTGCTATATATTTAACTAAATTAAATTAGTTGTTGTATGCTGTCATGATATAGGCACACATCCTTTGACCGGAGACAGATGTGTTACTATATGTTTGAGTATGTACATTTGGCAGACCAATAGGTAGATGACCTAACCAAGGTCTATACATCGGCGCGCTAGTGTGCATGCAAGGGCATATGAGTAATATGCAAAGGGATCATAGATTTTCATTACAGAACCGGAAGACATGAGCTCACTCATGAGATATTGGGAAGAATCAAATTCCACGGGTGGTCGTCTCGCTTTAGAAGCTTGACTGAATTTGTAAGGTTTGATGTATGTTTTTGGAAAGTATATCAACACCTAGGTATGATATATGCTTTTGGAAAGTATATGATCGATATCGACTCCCAATGATCGAGTGAGAACCTTAATGATAAAATCATGAAGGAGACAATCTAAAAGAGATCTAAAACTTCGGATTTATTCTGGGTCTTCCAGTATGCAGGATGTACATGAATTAAGAATGCCTGAGGGTGTTGTGATCATAAACAATTGTATAACCATGACGCTTCCTTTCCGAGGGAGTGATGAAATAGGTCTGGATTTTAGTGACTCCTCTCATAGAGAAGTAATCTGATCTTAGTCCAACTGATGGACATTGATCTGAATGTGATTTAGATGTAATGAGAAGATTAGATTTGCGGTCTCGATTTAATCAAGCATCTATAGTAGGTTCACAAGATCTGGATTTGAGATGTGATCTCAATATCCAAGTCACTATACGTAGAACAATACAATCACCCTGTCCTTATATCCAAGTATCCGTGGAGAAAGCGCATTATCCTTGAAAGAGTTCATGGATAATTTCATTATTGATATATTTGTCCAAGCATTGAGAAAATGGATAATTAAATGTGATTTAATTATCATGAATAGTATGAATTTGATTCATATTTTTAGGAGAATTGTATGTGATAATTAAATGTGATTTAATTATCAAAGATGTGAATAATATGAACGTGATTCATATTATTTGGGCACATGAGAATAGAGATCCAAGATGATTAAATGTGATTTAATTATCATGGATATGAATAGTGTGGATAGCACTATCCATATTAATCAGATATATTATAAATGTGATTTATATTATATTAGAGAGAGCATATTGTAATTTATATTTGTTGATTAATTATTGATGTGAATTGGATTCCCATTGGATGACTAATTGAAAATATAATTTACATTTTATTTTGGTATGTGAATGTGATTCACAATTTTCCAACAGCATGTTGTTGTAAATCTTGGAGATATCATGAGACTATGAGATATCATGTGATAATAAGATCTCATGAGATAGTAAGATGCCATGAGAAGAGTGGTCGTCTCTCCCTTTTTAAGGAGAGGAGGTTTATCTCCACATTATCTCCAAGGATAATTGATTGATTTAATTTGAATTTATATATATTGATTTATCGATATATATTAAATTAAATTAAATTAATTATTGTTCTATTTTCCCAACAAGATCATGGCCATTGAAAGAAACAGAAATCAATCTCATCCATTAATTTTGTGTTATCCATGGATTGAGATCCATGGATCCCAAAACCCTATATAATAAGAGGCACCCCTTGTTCTTTGATGAACAAGTTTACAATGTAAACTAATGCTCTCTCCCTCTCTCTCTCTACACGCCAAGACTCTCTTCCCCTCTCTCTCTCTCTCTCTTGTGGCCATCCATCATGGAGCCTTAGAGAGAGTCGTTATCGCCGTATCATCGTCGTTATGCTATCCGATCATCTAATTTTGGATCTCCATCTCCTTCGATGCTCCTCGCTTGTGAAGAAGACGTTGGATCTCGTGTGACGAGATCAGGAGATTCACCATTTGGATCATCAACATAGATTGTGAGAAGGACGGGTCTCATCAACGTGCTCGCAAGCGTCTCCCCCATCAGATCGGACTTGAGACAGGAGGTCTCTTTGTTTAGAGACTCAATCGCAACCACGCTTCAAGAGGTAACCTTAATTATTGTTGTGGTTTAGATGAAATGATATGAGAAAGGTTCTTGGATCATGTGGTTTCATCACATTAAAATTTTTAAATTCCGTTGCATTGAGCAACTAGTGCGACTAGTCGCTCCCAATCGCATACGATGTGATCATCATGCTTCCATGATGCACTTGAGGATCTCCGCATATCCTTCAATATGGGGAGTAAAGGAAGTATTTGGGGCTTCAGCTTGAAATTCCCACGAATTGTAGGAATCCAAATCCATGTAATAGTGTGTCATGCTCCTGGGTTATAGGAATGTCTAAGGGTGAGCTTGGCTTAAACTCAATTTGCATCAACAACTGGTTCTGCTCTCTGTTTCTCATCTCCCCATTCTCATCTCCTTTCTTCTACTCATACCCCTCTCTCCTCTCTCCTCGTGCATTCCTCATCTCAAACTCTCAACTCGGCCTGGGTGTTGTCATACTCTATAAGTTGTGCCTGAATTGCCTTAATGGATGCCAACATCGTACTGTTGATCTCAAACTGTTCTGCCAATGGGGCCTTTCCCTTTGGTTCCATCGATTCCTCAAGATCCATCTCTAAAAATGTACAAGGCACACAATTAGTCCTCAGAAATTATGGAGTCTTGAATGAAAGTTTGAGATTAGAGTCTATCTCGAATAAGGTATTTTTTTGCAAAAGAAATGATGAAAGAGAAAAAAGAATATCTGCAAAAGAAATGATGAATAAGACTGAACTGGAGTATATAAAGAGAGGTTCGCGAAGTTCGAACAAAATGTACTCCAATTTGACATCTCTGATACAAAAGGAAGATGAGAGATCATGATGTCAAACAACAAGAAAAAGAAAGTGAAAAAGGCACGACACAGAAGGATCTTTATTCTAAGCAAGCAAATACAAACCAAACCCTCAATTCACGAACTAAACACAAGTGGAGATCGTAAGAGTTCAATCTTTTGTGCTTTCAATTTTAAGTTTAGTGAATCACACAATTACTTAATCCACAAACATATAGGGTGATGTCACTCTATCGCCTAGTGTACATCCTCAAACCTCCCCAAACATTGAAACCACATGCCCGAGCTGTTTGGTTATATCCGGCCTCAAGTGAGATAAGAGGCCGGGCACACCAACACAATTTTCTAAAATCAGAGGCAAGTGCTTGCAGCTGTGGCCGTGTATCAAAGAGTGATACACAAGTGCTTAGGGCATAAGTCCAGGGATTTGAGCTCTATCATTAAGGTTACGTCCTCACCTACTCTGTCTAGAGGTAAGTACCTGTGAGCAATGAGGGGGTTACTCTCCCCAATACAATATGAGTCGTCATGTTTCTTTTAGGGTCAAGTATTTTTAGAAATATTAATTTTATCAAGGTTGCCACTTTTTTGAGTAATTTTTAAAATAAAATTGCCTATCAAATTTCCCAATTTCCTTTTTATCCTATGTCCAAAAATGGGGAAGAAAGTCAGAAAAGCTAATGCGCAACAAAATCTATGATGCATGAAAAGATAAAATGTGTACCTATTGATGAATCTGTGATTCATCGTACTAAAAGATGAAAATAGAGCTTTGATCCTGAGTAATTAGCTTCATTTCATCATTTATTATGCATTTCTACTATTCATGCATTTAAAATTAATATTTACATTTTAACACTCATAATTGCATTCATCATCTTCACATTTGCATCCAACTTCATGCATTTTTAACTGATTCATGCTAACTTCAATTGACCTCAAACCACCTCCATTGTGCACATATTACTAACAAGATTAAAGGGAAAATACAAAAAAATTACTAACTCAAATAATTGGCCCATGAGACAAAATCTCAATTCTAGACTAGACAAACTAAAATGCTCATATCTTCTTCGTACAGTGTTCGATTTAGGTCTACTCACTTTTAAAGTAATACATATTCAAAGACCTTCAAAAAAGACCAATTTCATAAAAATCAGAGCTCATATGTGAAAGTTTGGTTTTGGGCCTCTTTTGTGTGTTTTGTGTTTTACCTGATTTTGACTTGATATTTTATGTATAATTAACTCTTTTTCTCTTATTTCTTTTTCATATATATTCTTTGATGAAAGTTTATTAAAGTCCATAAAATTCCAAGTAATTAGACTAAAATCGAAGAAACTGACCGAGTCCGAGTGTCCTTGTGAGTCTGTACAAATATCCTCCATTTTCTTCTTTATTTTATTTCCCTATTTTCTTATCTACTAAAAATATAAATAAATTAGATTATTGTGTAAATATTTATCTTTGATTTACCATTATTTTTCCTGATTTTCTCTTAATTAAAAATCACAAATAAATTACAAAGCCGAAAAATCATGGTATTTTATGTACATAGAGTAACTCAAAAATATCGTTTTGCACAGATGACCTCTTTTGCTCTTGGTCTCTTCAGGAAAGTTGGAGATCTCATGGAAACGAGCAATTTTTGTGTTGAGAACTTTTCGAGCTAAGGTCGTTTGCTACTTCTTCTAGTTTTTCTTCTGTTTTTGTTTTCTATTTTTTAGATGACACGTGGTAGCTCTTGGAGTCGCCACGTGTCACTTTTTAACCCCATTTTATTTCGTTTTTATTAAAAAAATCAAAATAAAAATAAAAAGAGAAAAGGGGGGCACATACCGGTCACATGCTTCCCTTCGCACGTGCCCATCATGTGCTGGTCTTTCTCCCCTCCTTCAGTCAAACCACGACCCGCATCGCACGGAACCTCCACCCTCCTTTATCTCCTCCACCGGCCGCCGCGCACCTAAATCTTCCCAACCAACGTTATCTCCTCTTCCTCCTCCTTATATAAGGTCTTCATCATCAACGATCTGGATCATCCACCATATCTAACCACAGAGAGAGAGAGAGAGTTAGGGAGGGAGGTGGTGACAATCCCCCATCTCCGACAAAGACCATCTCAAGCGTGATCAACTCCAACTTCACATGCCTCCGCCACCGTGGTTGAATCGACAACAGGAGCCGACCTCTGTCGCTCCGATTCTAGGAAAAACTATCCCATCCACCTTTTATTCCCACGTACCCCACTTCTCTACTTTTTCTTAAAACCTATGCTTTCCCTATCGCAACCCCCATCCTACGCCTATGCCTTCATCATCAGCGACCCCCAATCGTCGTTGGCTATCATCTCCATACCCAGGCGAACATATCACTTCTTCTCCTTTTTTGTATTTTCTCTGTTTCCACCCAAATCTCCTGTTCCATCAATCACACCATCATTCTACCACTAGCGACCACAACTCCAGCCACCGATAGCCGTTGCGTTCTGCGACTGTGTGTAGGCCGTCGCGTGTGGAACCTAGTGTGACCGCAGTGCATCATCTCTAGTTCATCATATACAACAAAAAGGACCCGTGCTAGCCACCCACGCCCATGAGACGACTTTGCCGCTTACCATCCAGCCCGTGCGAGCAGTCGTGCACCACTCCGCACTCCACCTCGCCATAGGCGCGCTGCCCCGTTCACCAAAGACCTGCAGGTGCATTCGACCTTCTTCTTTCCTGACAGCCTCCTAAAGCCACAGGATCCCCGTGCCTGTGAGCTCCTTCATCTACGCTGCCACCTACAGATTCCCCCTCCAGCCATTGTTGCACACTGCCATCGCAGCGACCACTTGCGACGTACGAGCGACGCTGACATCCTGCTATGCCAGTCGCGCGCGGACTCCAGCGCACCACCTCCGATCGGGATAAATGAAGGAGGAAGGGGGCTCAAACCCTCACATGTAGAACCCCCTCCCCTTTTGGGGCTATTTGCGTTTCAGCCCCTGAAGATCTCCCAATTGTGCCAGCTACTCTAGGGTCATGTGAACCGCACGTGACCACTAGAAACTTTGCTAGGAGCCCCTTCCTTTCCGCCTATCTCCAAAGAAGCCCCAGTCAGAGGTCACATGCGTTGCACATGACATATTAGGGAATTTTCACATCTCCCCCTTCGGGGATAGGTAATTATCATTGAGTCCCCATCTAGTCTACATATTTATTTTATTTATTTATTGTAATTGCATTGAGATCCCTGTGTTCTCCATTTATTTTGAACCTCATTCTGGTACCATTTTATTATTCAAAAAAATGCATTTTGTTCTTAAATTAATTCTCTACATTGTGCCATTTGACTAATATTTTTAGTCTTTGTGGTTATTTAATTAATATTATTCTTGCAGAAATTTATATATTTTGCCCAATATGAGTGTAGAAATTCATAGATAATTTATCATAGTCCCAAAATGTGCTAAAGATCTAGGAATTGTAGAATTAATTGTTAATAACATCATGCCTAAAAAGAATTTCATTTGCATGCATAATTTGCTCTCTAAAAATCATTTCGTGCATTTCACTAATTAAATTTAAATTTGTATTAAATCCAACATTTTTAGGGTCTAGAATTTTTCTAAGATATATCACTTAGCGACGTATCTTAGATAATTTTATTTCCTGAAAATAACTAGATTTATTATTTATTATAATTAATTATTGAAAATATCATTGTTTGCATTATTTTATTCACAGAAAATTCATATTACATCCAAAAATTCCAACAAAATTATAGTGGTCTAAGTTCATCATCACTCAACTTGTGGCCAAGTTTCATATTTTTTTAACATTGTTTGAATGTAATTTGCATTTTAGTCCCTGAACTTCACCAAAATTGCATATCGTGCATTAATTGCATTTTAAAAATACAAAAAAATGCCTCTCTGAAAATCTAATTTCTTGATCGACTTAAAATAAACCTAAGGAGTATGTTGCCTCCTTGAGTTTGACCTTGGACTTACCCAAGTAAAAAAAGAAATTGACCGCTTGGTTTAATTGACATTAATTAAATTGCTGTTTTTGATCAACCCTGAATTGCCCGCCTACAACGAAGCAATGGGATTCAAACATCTTTCGAACAAACAATTTTTTCAAATGTTAATTCGACACTATTAAAAGTGCATTTTCACGGTTCGTCAAATGACGCTGTTGCTGGAGAGGCACGGCTTAGGTTGTTTTTAAGAAAATCAAGTTTTTATGTTTTCCACCCCCCGGTAGTCTAACCCCCAGTTTTTCTTGTAATTATTTCTCCATTTTCACCTTTCTTTTGTAGTATTTTTATTTCTTTTATTTTAGTATATCTCTAACTAATATTGGATCTTCTGTTTTTCGTGCGAGGTACTCGATGAACTTGGAGAGGCTCTCTTGGAAGCTGACGCAACTTGAAGGGACCAACCACCAGAAGAATTAATTTTTCAGAGAGAGAGAGAAAGTATTTATCTCTAATTTGTAATTAATTGCTCGTTTCCAGCGGTTCCCGATCGGGTTCTCGCATGTGTAAAAGAGACTGGACTCTTTGTGGTGTGTCAGACCTATTTCACTCTCTGGTGAGGGTGGGGTCCGACTTGAGTGGTGAAATTAGGATAGGCACACTCTAGTGTAATTTCGAATTTCTTTGCGCCCTTCGTAATTTAGGACCACACTTTCACTAAATTATACACACTAGATCGTCTCTCATTTTGCCAAATTAAACTGTTTTATCACTCGTAATATAAATTCATGTTCTAGGTGTGATTTCCCGTGCATGCATTAGATTTAATTTTTTAGGAAAATTTCAATTCTATCTAGCATATTGCAGGAAGATTGCGAGGAAGCACTGTAAGTATTTCTAACTCAGCATTCATCCTCGTGTTTCCCGTTGCATGGCTATTTCGATTCTCCCTTGGTTTTCATTCACATAGGAATAAAGGAAATTGGAATTCCCGTGTAGATGTGCATTGTTCCCACTCAAATTCAAGTGATAACCAAACTAAAATAAGGGACTGCTAACATTATTGATTAACTAAAATTGGATAAAATTGAAGATCATTATTTCCGGGAGAGAAATCCCGTCATTGTTTGATTTTATTGCAAGTGAGAGAGAGACAACACTAGGATAGAGTCAAGCCAGAATTTTTTATAGACTATTGGTTCTTTCTTTTTAAGTGATTAGCTACTTTTCAGTGAGGATCTACGGGTAGCTGGTAAATGGTCTGGATTTCCTTAACGGTGAGGGAGGTTTAGAGGACACTGCGTAAGGCTCCGTCTTCAAGTAACGTTGAACCGTACTCATACAGTCTGTACTTACTCCCATGTTGGATGAAAGTAGGCCCAACTAGTCATAAGAACCGGGCTAGTCTGTAGGGAAATACATGCACCTAACAGCTCATTAACTCTTTCCAACTTTTGAATTTATTACCAACTAAAAGAGACAAGATAATTTGGTCGAATCTTTGCGGCCTTCATTGAGTTGAGTTGGTGAATTTGGCGTTTGAATTTGTGTATTGAATTGTGTGATAGTGCACTTGCACACACTGATCGTGGTTTCGCAAATCTTTTTTCCATTCCATTCGAAGATGGCAGAATTTTGGCATTCATACCCAGACTCCATGGGTCGCGCTCACATGACAAATTCCCAATCTTCGTATCCACCATGTTTTCAGATGAACACTCTCGTTGATGTAGTTTCTCCCTAGCCACCATTCTCTTCACCCACCCACCCATCCTTGGTTGAAAATTTGAGATACGAGCCGCTCATAGAACCGAACATTTTCTATGAAGACACAATGGAGCGAGCGGATTCGAAGTTGAATATAGGCATAACCAACTTTGATAGAGGAACACGATCTCCAGTTACGTATAAAAATTCACTTTTTGAACCATCCTCTACTCAGAATGATCCACAACCTGAGTATGATCACTTTTCCTTTGACCACAAAGACGACACCCAAAGTCAAGGAAATAGACCTCATGACCAGACCTCGATCATAGAGATCGGCTACATCTCGGTTCAGAAAAAATGCCAATGTTGCGGCATACCGAGTGATGAATCTCGGATTCATCACTCTAAATCTCATTAATTAAGCTTCGATCCCTCAAAATCAACAACATTTCTTCATTTATTCTGCATAATCAGCATTTAAGCATGTTTTCATAAGAATTACATTTTAGCATTAATTTCTGCACAAAATAAGAAGCCAAAAATCCCAGCCAAAATTGAAATGTAAGTAGCCTAACTTCCCAGATTTTTAACTCATTCATGATAACTCCGAATAACCCAAAACCACCTCCACTGTGTACATATCACTAACAAGAATAAATGAAAAACACAAAAAAATCACTAACCCAAATAAGTAGACCAAAAACCCAAACCCTCGTTTCAGGATTTCCGGACTAAAAACCTCATATCTTCCTCATCCAGTGTCTGTTTTAATCATGCTCACTTTTGAACTAATGTACATTCAATTACCTTCAAAACAAGACCAAGTTCAAGTCATTCGGAGCTCATAGGTGAAAGTTGGGTTTTCGACCTCTTTTGTACATTTTGTATTTTAGCTGATTTTGACCGATTATTTTATGTATATAATTATCCTATTTTAGTTTATTTCTTTTTCATTTGTCTTGTTTGATGAAAGTTTTATTAAAATACGTAAAAATCCAAATAGAGCTTGAAATCAAAGAAACAAATTGGGTTCGAGTTTTCACTAACCGGCTGTACAAAAGTGGTCTTTTTCTTGTTTTATTTTATTTCTTATTTTTTTAATTAAGAAAAATCCAAAAAAATATATTAGTGTGTAAATATTTATCTTTGTTTTTATCATTTTTTTTCGGATTTTTATCTGGCTTAAAAATGACATATAAATTACAAAACCCCAAAATCAAGGTATTCTATGTACATGGGATACCCCAAAAATTCACTTTGTGCATTTGATCGATTCTGGTTTTGATGTCTTCATGAAAGTTGTAGATCTCATCAAGACGAGGAATTTTTGTAAAGAAAGTTTTTTGATCGAAGGTTGTTTGCTATTTATTTTGCATTTTACAAAATCTTTATTTTTCGAATTTTGTAGTGCTGACACGTGGCCGCTCCTGGAGCCGCCATGTGTCAGCCATTTTTGGCAGTTTTTGTATACTCATTTTAAAAAAAAATAATTAAAGGGGCTACACGTGCTAGGCGCGTGCCTTACAGGCACGTGCCACGCACGTGCCTCGCTTGGAACCCAACCCCCGCCACACGTCATCATTGGGGTCATCCGATCTCGGCTGATCGGACGACCCAGCTTCATCTTCTCCTAAATGAACGCCTTTCCCAATCAGGCGCCACGCCCTACCGCGAAATCTCCACCACCGCCTCCAATCGCATCCTCGTTTCTCGCAATTGACCGTCGGCTCCATCTTCGATCTGCGATCCCCCATCGAATCCCAATCAATCTCCGATCAAATCAAATCGAGCCCCGAATCCAAATCACCCCAGATCTCTTTCCTTCTCCAGTGAACTTTGACGCCCCTATAAACCTCCGCCGCCCCAACTAAAGTCCTTCATCTGCTGTCTGCACAAATCAAGGAGTAGGTCGGTGGTGACAACCCGACCCCCTACCCATTCTTCTCCAGCGAGATACAAGAGCCCACCGGCCCTTGTTGCAGCGGCAACCTCCTCAGCCTTGCTGCTCAGCTCGAATCTTCCCCGTCGCGCCTCGACCGTCTTCTTCGACGCTCTACTCTGCTTTTTCTTCACCAAGCAACATCTCCGACAACTTCGACCACAACGAAGCTCAGCTCCGCCACCGCCTTCGCCACCGACATCAACCTTCTGCGGGATTCCGCTTCATCGTCATTGACCGCCGTGTCCTCCACGCCAGGAGGTTCTCTGACACGGCTCTGCTCTAGATGCTTCACCAGTAGTCGTAGACCTCCCGGAGCACCTCCGCACCAGGAGCTCTCTTCCATCGACAACATCCACCAGTAGCCGGTCGTCAACAGCGGGCCCCATTCGCCTTGGCTGGCCCGCCTCCGCCGCTCCTCACCGTCGGGTCGGGCATGATGCCCGAGACTCACCGTGCAGGTATGAGGCACGTGCGTCTCGAGGGGGGCATCATCAAGACGTCATCATCTAGGGTTCACGTGCGGTGCACGTGACCCGCTGGAAATAATCCAAAGTCACCCGTGGACCTCCTCCATATTGCGCTCTTGTCCACCGACCAGAGGGCATGTGCAACGCACTTGCCCCTCTAGAAAAATTGTAGTAGTACCCCCCAGCTACCGGTAATTACATCTAGGACCCCCTACATTGTTTATATATATTTATTTTATTTAAATATTGCATCTATACCCATGTCTTCCCCCTTTATTTTGAATATCTTCCTTGCATTGTTTTCATTATCCAAAAATAGCAAGATGTTCATCATTTAATTATATACATTTTGATATATTGTGGACATTTTTGTGAGCATTGGTTAATTAATAATTAATTATTTTGTGGAAATTTGCATATTTTGCCCAGTTTTTGCACTTAAATTTCTAATTGAATAACCGTTGCTCAAAAAATACTAAAAAACATATATCATAGAATTAATTATGCTTGACATCGTGCCCAAAAAGAATTGCATTTGCATGCAGAGTTTGTTCTGTGAAAATTGTTTTGCATATTTCAGTGTTTGATTTTTAATAAGTATTGAAACGAGTATTTTCAAGGTTTAGAATTTTTCTTAGATCAATCACCAAGTGATAGATCTTAGATAGTTTTATTCCTTGAAAATAATTGGTTTTAATATTTATTATAATTAAATATTGAAATTCGTTTTGCTTGCACTTAAAAATTCATAAAAAAATCATATTGTATCCAAAAATTCCAAAAATAATTACAGTGCATTCATTTCATTATATTTTGCATTGGCTAAATTTCGTATTTTCCAGACATCGTTTGAGCGTAATTTACTTTTTCATCCCTAAAATAGGCCAATATTGCATTTCGCATCTGTTATTGCATTAAAAATTCCAAAAAAAAAGACCGCCTCGAAAATCGCATACGAATTTTGATAGACATAATTCTAGGTTATTCCTTTGCCTCCTTGTGTTCGACCTTGGGACTTGCCCAAGTAAAATAAACATAAAACCATGTGACTAGAAATTGAATAATGATTTGTGGTTATTTTCTTGACCGATTCTGATTGCCGCCTAAAACGAAATGACAAATCATTATTTTTATCAAACGATAAATAAACAAATCTTCTTAACATAGTGCATATCGGAAACGTCAGATGGCGCCATTGCCGGGGAGGTAAACGGCTTAGTTTTGTGTTTTGAAAATTTTTGTTCGGTTTTCTGCATTCGGGTAGTCTGACCCCCGAATTTTTCATTGTAAATTCCATAGTTTTTTTTTTGCATTTATTTTATTTTCAACATTTATTTTTCTTATTTTATTTTTGATTTATTTTTGAGTCACTCTCTTACACAATTCTCTCTTATTTTTCTTGTAAGGTACCCGACGTACATGGAGCGATTTTTCAAGAAACCGAAGCATCTTCACTGACTTTCGAAGAAGCCACAAATAAATTAAGATCGAGTCGAGTCGTGAGAGAGCTTAGAGTCTAGGATTTTAATTTCTGCAATTTTAGTTCTATAATTAATTGCTCATTTATAGCGGTGTTTGTTTGGACTCTCGCGTATGTAAAAAGACCTTGAACTATTCTTGTGGTGTGATGTGGCCTGTTTCACTCTCCTGTGAGGGTGGGGTCCGACTTGAGTGGCAATTAGGATAGACCTGCACATATGTCTCTCAGAGCATTTTAATTTTTAATTGTGTTCGTAGGAATTAGGCCACACATCACATTAATTGAGACACATAGTAGATCGTTCAATTTAGCCAAATTCAACTCAATTCTTTCCTGCTAATAGAACTTTCTGCTAGGTGCGGTTTTTCATCAGCTTGCATTTATTTAGAATAATTTTTCAATTCTGTATTGCATCCCACATGTAGATTACGAGGATTCACTATAAGTCTTCTAATTGAGCATACATCATAGTTTTTCACTTGCATCGGCTTTTCCTGAACTTCTCCCTCCTGTTTTGTCACATAATTTTAAAGGAACTTGAGACTGAACAATAGACGTGTATTTGTGCTCATTTAAATTTTTCAGTGATCACCTAATTAAAATTGGGACAGATAAATATAACTGACTTCAAATAACCCATAAAATCAAGAATTTTTTCGGGAGAGCAACCCCGACCTTGGATGTTTTTATTTTTCTGAGTGAGCGAGAGACGACACTTAAGGCTAGAGCCCAAACTGGGATTATCATATTGACTACTGATTCTATCAAAAATGATTGATACTTCTCAGTGAGGATCTACGGGTAGCTGGTAAACGGTCTGGATTTCCTTAGCAGAGTGGGTGGTTTAGAAGATACTGCATAAGGCTTTGTCCTCAAGTAACGGGTAGCCGTTCTACGGTCCGTACTTACTCCCATACTGGCTGAAAGTAGGTGCAACTAGTTGTAAGAATTTGGGCCAGTCATTACGAAAATTTCGGCACCTAACAGTGATGCAGCTAAAAATCGATTCATGGCTTTTTAGAAGAAGAGGTTATCGGTGTAGAAAACCGCAAAAAGAATCCTAGTCAATCAAACAAAATTTGGATTTTAAAGAAAACCTTACACTAATTATTTTACCAGGGAATGTTCGTGGGTCGAACACAAGGAGGCAGAATAGGGTATTTTGAATTTTTTAAGAATAAAATATTTTTGTGATTTATTTTGTCTCTTCTTAAAGTGATCAAGGAAACACTACAATTTTTATGGAATTTTTTATTTTTGTTTGATTTTACTCTTTTCCAATTTTTATTTATTTTTCAAAGTGGTATTTTTCACATAATTTATTTACAATATAATAGGTGGATTATAGAAGAATATATATGATGTTATATAGTATGTGAAATGATCGAGCAACGTGCTCGAAGAACACATGAAAATAAAACAAAACGGAGTCAAAATACAACAAATCAAAACACGGTGAAAACACGACAAAAATACAAGAAAAACTATTGAAAACCTTATTGGGGTAGTTGTGTAACTACCCTAAAAAGAACTACGAAAAATTGTGTAAAAAAGAGGTCAAAAACTCCCCTACAGGCCAGGGGTATAAGTGCAAGAACAAGAATCAAAAAATACTGCAAAATGCTCCTCAGCAGGGACTGTTCTGAAAGAAAAATAAGAATGTTTACATTTAGGTCCCTGCGCGAGGACCTAAATGTAATTCTAGAAAACTCCTGGAGCTTCTGGAAATTCTGGAAGTTGGCGGGGCTTAATATGCAAATTTCCCACCATTTTGTCTGGACGATCAAGATTAGAACTTGAAACGCGATTTGGATCGTCCGCTAATGGTTACGTGTCGCAAGCCTGTAGCGCGGGTTGTTCTTGAGTTGTTCTTGGTTCTTCGTGAGGTTGCCGAAAGTGGTTCCTTCTCCGATTTATCCACAACGGTTGGCGATGATATGGGAACTCCGACGGGGCCAAAGGGTTAGCTCCTCTAACCGTCGAGCTTGCCCGTGGTGGATGGCGGTCGACAAAGGCTCAGAGCGGCAGCTACAGGTCGACGAAGGTGGCGGTCCACTGCTCCTGGCGGCTGATGAAAGTTTGTTACGCCTCTTTTGAATCGCGATTTCTTTGAGGATTTAAGACTCCAGATGATTTAGAATGGTTCCAGATTAAAGATGAACCTGCAAATAAGAAGCGCGTGTGCTCGATTCACGAGAAATCGG
Organism: Ottelia alismoides; assembly: GCA_037367405.1. Taxonomy (NCBI): domain Eukaryota; kingdom Viridiplantae; phylum Streptophyta; class Magnoliopsida; order Alismatales; family Hydrocharitaceae; genus Ottelia; species Ottelia alismoides. The sequence goes on along the minus strand of JAZKJV010009139.1, from coordinate 769,160 downwards.
CCAAAAGATTATAGCTTTACAAGCCCAAAAATAATGTTTCCAGACTAAATGAAACCAGGCGTGAAGAATATATGAAAAAGGGAAAGCGATTTTGATTGATTTGAAACGAAATTGGAATTGCTTTCAATTGAGCGTCTAAGCCAGAGGATTATACTAACTAATGATGGGATTAGCCACGCTAATCATGGCACGAGGATCGAGATATAATTCAGTGAAGTGGAGGAGTAGATCTGGGATAGAGAGGTGTATTTACCTCTGGTAGCTGTTGCGATGGCCAATCTTCGCCGGAGCTGGACGCACGTGGCGGCGATGCAAGGCAGAGCTTCGCTTGGAGCTTCTCCCAGACGATACCTCTTCCACGCAGGGTAGCCTTCGGGTGCTGTCACCACCGGAATGAGGCGGAGCGAGGTGGATGAGATGGGGGTCGGCCACTGGCAGTTTGGGCTTTGGGTGGTTGAAGGAGAGTTAGTTGGGAAATGGCAATCTTTGAAGGTTTATATAAAGAGTTTTCGTAGTCCTCAAGTTAGATCGAGTGGTTGGCGAGGAAGAAGGTTTTTAAGAGGGTCGAATCGATGGATTGGATTGTCGGAGGGGGTTATAATATGGGCAGGATAAATAAGTGAAATCGGCCTGTCAGAACAAACTTCCAGCACTGTCTTCTTGAAGAAGATGAACCAGGTGCTGACAAGTGTCAGCACCCAGTTGGCCAGATGTGAAAAAGGCTTAGAAATTCAATATTAAATATTAAATAAAGTTATTTTAAATAGGTATAAAGACAAGAAATGTAAATAATTTAATTATCTAATTTATGGAATAATTACTTTTTATAAATAATAATTATTATTTGAAATATAAATATTATATTAATAAATATGTATAGATAAATAGGTTTTATATTTTTATTTTAATAAATAAATAATTAAAAATTAATTTTATATTTTATTAATTATTAGAATAATAAATAAGAGCTGTGTGAATTTTTAGGGATTTTAATAAATTAATTTACATATATTAATAAATATGGGTATTAGTTATCTAGTTCATTTTTACCTATAATTTAGGATTTTTTATTTTATTAAAATAATAAATAAGCTCCAAAAAATTCTGAAATAAATCAAGGTTAAATTACAAGATCATGAAAATAATTAAAAATTATAAAATTAATAAAACTATAAATAATGTATGCTACATAAAATAAATAGCCCAGAAACCCCGTTGTCATTTGGTCCCAAAACCGACTTTTTGCAAACGGACTCCGAATTCGATGAAACCACCTTTATTAATTAGAGAATATTATTTTATGAACTTTAAAGGTGAGTAGATGAAATTGGAGTTCGTATGAAGAAGTTATCATGTTCGGAAGTTGAGATTTTGACAATTCAAAAGCTGGATTTCTTGGTATATATAGAGGATAATATTTTTAACTTATTTATTTATTTTTATATACATTTTTAGAAATAATAAGGAAAAGAGTTTGGTGAAAAATATGTGTGTATGAATTAATTAAAAATCATTGAAGATTTGTATTCATTTGATAAATAGTGGAAAGTACATGAGATGTGTCTTAATTTATTTTTAGGGTTTTCTTTCCTTATCTCCCCATACCTATTGGTTTGTCGACCAATCCATGCTGACTTGGTCTCGAGGGTTAGGCTATAAATATACCTTACAGTTACATTTATATTTATAAGTCATATTGTGCATATATACATATCTCCAATCTATCTTTTTTTCCTTTTCTTTGTTCTTTATTTATTTACACGCTTTTTATGCTTAAAAGTGAATATTTAGTCATGAATGGAGTTTGAATAAAAGATGGGAATTAATGAATATTTACATGCATTTGTTAAGGGTTTTAAGATAAAATGCGACAGAAAAGTTAATGAATCATGGATTCATCAACCCCCTATACTTAAACTTTGCTAGTCCCTTAGCAAACACTTATTTGGAAAGTAAGTGAAAAAGAAACAAAGTTAGAATGAATCTGTTTTCCTAAACCAATTCATGAGAACAGACAAAGTACAGAGCTTGATCGGGCCTGAAACAAGCATTTTGTCGGAGCCTTAACAGGGATTAGGATTTTATCCTCAACAGTCTTCAAGTTCCACAAATCCTTATTCAAGATCACTTCATCAGATAGTTCAGACTCACTTATTCATATCGCAAACTCTATCATCCTTGAAGTCAATTTGTACAGTGTGTGAATTGATTTAGCTCTTCCTGCTTAGAGAAACGAAGAAACCGTCCATCCCGGCTATACACTTCTATTGCTTCCTCATCCAGCTACTCTTTCCTCGGGGAGGGAGGTATTCCCTTCTGAGGTCAGTTCGTGCTATGTCCACAATCGAGTATAGAGAGAAAGTAGAAGAATGAGAAAAAAAGTGGAGTGCGACCAGTGTAGACGCATCTCCTTGTGAAGCTCAACCGGTGTAGCTAAGTCTTCACTAAGATGTGCAGGCATTTTTGGTGGAAGCTTAGACCATTGTGGTCGTATTTGGTGGCTTCTTCTTTGATTTGACTTTGTAATTTGCTTGCACTGCATTCATCTTTTTGTGCCTCGACGGATATAGCATCTTTTTATTACGTCCCTTTTTTGAGGTCTTAGAAAAAAATGTGTCAGCAGATCCTTCCCTCATCCGAAGCAACTATCGCAACCCCAATCTCTCCCGTCTTTAGACGTCAATGCCGCAAAGATAAGGATAGAAACACACTACCAAGATGTACTGCCCTTCGTAACTCCATGCGAGTTGAGCTAAGTGCAGAGTGCATGTGTTCAAGATTGGTTCACTAGGGTAGAGTTGTACGGATGACACCAAATGGTCTACTTAAGCACATATGACTTGATTTCCCGAATATGGTCTTATGGAACCCAAAGATTTTAAGTCACAGACCTGAAGAGTCTAAATTCCAGATCCTAACTAGGCTCCTTACAACGAGAGTTAAAGGCCGTGATCAAGCTCCATCCTTTAGACTAGACTCAATCCTTAGTTCCAGAAATCAAATTTATTCTGAAAAAATGCAAATGCAACCATTTTTTTGTGAAGTATATTTTCTGAATTTTACTCATTTTTATAGATTTTAAGGCTTTTGTGATTTTTATGACTTTTTGGACTTTGTATTTTTTATGGATTTCCTGATTTTTATAAACAAGTTTTTGTACATGAATTTTACAAGATATATTTTATTTGGGTTAAATATCTAATGTATTTTACAGATTTTATCTACAAGGGATTTTACAAGGATTAAATTATTTTTACACCTGTTTTAATAAATAGGATTTTTAATATGTATTAAACAATTTTAAATACAAATTTTAAATACATATTTTAATTACAAATTTGAAATACAAGTTTTAAACATATTTTACTTATTTACAAGGATTTTATAAGTAATAAATAAATATATAAATGTATTTTAAATTAACCCTTACCCACTTTTTTTATGGATTTTATATATATAGAAAATACATAAAAGTACGAGTTATGGACAAAAGTATATATACAATATATACGCACCCCCCTATACGTAGCTTGTGATATGTCATCATAGCGTCAAAAGAGAAAAAGGAGGACATAATTCGTGCTGAGTAAAAGTGGGTGAAAAAGAATAGATAATACAAGTCAGTCAACCCCCCCCCATACTTACGATCATGTCATCGTAAGTATAATGGAAGAGCAAAAACGAGGTGACTGAGTAAAAAAAATATACAACGAAAGATCAAAAGGAATAAAGAATACGAAATCATCGAAATCACTCGGTCTGCCCTATACTTAGGATAAGACATCCTAAGTATAGAAAAGAGTGTAGCCAAAAATCAGGGACCAGTGATTTGTGAAAAAGAAAGGATATACAAAAGAATCAGAACAAAATATAAAACATGAATCAGCCAACAATCGGTCCCCCCTTTACTTAGGATCTAGTATCCTAAGCATAGAAGACGAGAAAAAATGGGGACGATTGTGGTCTACGAAGAATATACAAGTGTTGCGGATCTCCAGAAATCGAATGGATCAAAAGTATTTGTATAGGATAAGATGAAGTGAAAGGATGATCATGAATCTTGTACAAAATAGATCACTTCAGTACGGGCCAGATGATCAGTAGTCTTGACGAAAGGCTTCAGCATCTGTCCGTTAACCACAAACGGCTCTGCACCAGGTGACACATCTGATATTGCTATACTTCCATTGTCGTGCACTGTTCTGACTATGTAAGGTCCTTCCCACTTGCTTTTTAATTTGCCAGGAAAAATTCTCAATCTTGCATTGAACAACCAGACTTTCTGCCCCGGGACAAAGATCTTGTGTCGAATATGTCTATCATGCTATTTCTTCACTTTGTCTTTATAAATGAGTGTGTTCTCGTATGCTTGATTTCGAATCTCTACCAGCTCATTCAGATCTATCTTTCTCTTGGCTCCTGCTTTCTGTGCATCTAGTAAAATTTCTCGAATAGCCCATTCAGATTTGTTCATGATCTCTATGGGCAAATGACACGGCTTTCCATAAACCAATCTAAATGGTGAAGTACCTAAGGGAGTTTTGTATGTAGTATGATATGCCCAAAGAACCTGATCTAGAAGTTGTGACCAGTTCTTCCTATCTGGTCGTACTAATTTTTGGAGAATTGATTTCACGTCCCTATTTGAAACTTCAGCCATGCCATTCGTCTGTAGGTGGTAAGGAGAAGCTACTCTGTGATCAATGTTGTATTGCTTCACTAGCTTTTGACCTCCTTATTAATGAAATGGCCACCCCCATCAGAAATAAGAATACGTGGGATCCCGAATCGTGAAATAATGTGTTCCCATAGGAACTTGCAAACTATCTTACTGTCTACGGTTCGTGCAGGTATAGCCTCCACCCATCTACTAACATAGTCTACAACAAGAAGAATGTACTCAAAGCCGCTGCTAGAAGGGAACGGTCCCATGAAATCTATGCCCCATGCGTCAAAGATGTTGCAAATAATGACGGGTCGCATCGGTATTGCATCTCTAGCACTGACTGTCCCTACTGCTCTCTAACAATCTGGGCAACTCTTCACAAATGTGCAGGCATATCTAGTAAGAGTTGGCCACCATAATCCACTCTGAAGTACCTTCTGCGTTGTCCTCTTCCCTGAGTGATGTCCTCCTGCCTCTAAAGAATGACATAAAGTGAGGACACTATTATATTCCTCCTGAGGAATACAACGCCTGTAAACACAATCCGGTCCTTCACGAAAAAGAATCGGATCCTCCCAGTGGTAGTATCGTGCCTCAGAAACTAGTTTATCAACTCGATTCTTTGGCCAACCTTGAGGACTTTTCTGTGTGACCAGAAAATTAACTATATCTGCATACCATGGAAGTTCGGTAACTGCAAAGATGCTCTCATCAGGAAATCTCTCTGCAATCTCTGGCGTGTACTCATCTTAAGTCTGATCTGTCTGTAATCGGGAGAGGTGATCAGCTACCGCATTCTTTACCCCAGATTTATCTTTAATGTCCAATTCGAATTCCTGAAGTAATAGAATCCATCTAAGAAGGCGTGCCTTAGCATTCTTCTTTTCCATCATAAATCGGATAGCTGAATGATCTGTGTAGATTGTGATTTTCGAGCCAAGAAGATAGGATCGGAATTTATCTAGAGCGAATACCACTGCCAACATTTCCTTTTCTGTCACTGTGTAATTGCGTTGAGCATTATCTAATGTTTTGCTGGCATAGTGGATAGCGATGGGAAGTCCATTCATCCTCTGTCCTAATACAGCCCCGATCGCATAATCTGAAGCATCCGTCATGTCTCGAAGGGTAGAGACTAATCAGGAGGCTGTAGGACAGGAGCACTGATAATCTTTTCTTTCAAAGTGAGGAAGGCATTAAGACATTTATCATTTAACAAGAACTCGATGTCTTTTCCTAATAATTCAGTTAACGGTTGGGCGATCTTGGAGAAGTCTTAGATAAACCGTCGGTAAAAATCGACATGCCCGAGAAATGACCGTAATTGTTTGATGTTGGATGGTGGTTTAAGTTACTTGATGACATCCACCTTGGCAGGGTCAACCTCCATGCCTCGCTGGGAGATGACGTGCCCCAACACGATCCCGTGTGTAACCATAAAATGGCTCTTTTCCCAGGACAGAATGTGATCTACCTCACAACACTTTTGAAGTACTTGGTCTAGGTGCACTAAACAATCGTCAAAGGACTCACCATAGACCGAAAAATCATCCATAAAAACCTCTAGAAAATCACCTACCATGTCCACAAAAATAGCAAGCATACACATTTGGAAAGTAGCAGGAGCATTGCATAATCCAAAGGGCATCCGTCTAAAGGCATATGTGCCGAATAGACATGTGAAGGTGGTTTTCTCCTGGTCTTCAGGAGCAATTGATGCCTGGTTGTATCCGGAGTAACCGTTAAGGAAACAGAAGTACTCCTTCCCTGCCAACCGTTCCATGACTTGGTCTATAAAAGGAAAAGGGAAGTGGTTCTTCTTCGTCGCGACGTTTAGTTTTCTATAATCAACGCACACCTGCCACGACGTGGTTACTCTCTTTGGAATCTCCTCTCCACTCTCATTCTTAATCATATAAATTCCCGACTTCTTTGGGACAACATGTAATGGGCTAACCCATTCAGAGTTGGAGATGGGATAAATAAAGCCTACGTCGCACCATTTCGTAATCTCTTTCTTGACAACTTCTCGTAAAACCGGATTCAGCCTACGCTGAAACTCTCTGGAGGGTTTGTTGTCATGAGATATATATGATGAGAACACAAAGCAAGATTAATCCCGCAGAGATCGGATACAGTCCTCCCAATAGCCTTGCGGTTTCTTTCTAGAACCTCCATCAAACAAGATTCTTGTTCGTCGGTCAAATATGAACTGATAATGACAAAAAACTATTGGTGTGGACCTTCAAGGAAGGTATATTTCATATTTGGTGACAAAGTCTTTAATTCTGGTAAGGTAGATTCTGGCTCTGCTGAAACCTCATCCAAATGTATACTGTGATCTGTATTGGTTGTGGATTTGTCTATGATTTGGTTATCCACCATCTCAATGTGCTCTAGAGTCAGACTACAGAAGATGTTCAAGACATCATACGACTCGCTATTATGCTCATCATCATACTGATCAGAGGTAAACAACTCAGCTAAATGAAATTTGGTCTCTAGATCATCTGATGTGGAGGAATTGTCGAAAATCTCTGAATCTGAAAGGTCTGCAATAAACTCCTCAGAAATATGATCCCTTTGCTTCTCATCATCCAGACTAAAATATAAAGTACCTTCTGAAGAATCACCCCCTGTAGTCTCGGACCCGTCCTCTGTTAAGCACTCTTGGGTCTCTATTTGATATCTTTTGAGGTCGTCAAGACGAACCTCATCCATGTAATAGTAGATGGCTAAAGAACTCAAAAAATCAGAAGATGCATCACTAGATGTGTTGGAATCTCTCGCCATCTCTATATGTACCTTCTCGCCCTCAGGGCGAAAAGATACCTTCCCTGTATCATAATCAAAGAGAGCCTTCGCGATCTCTAAGAAAGGCCTCCCAAGAATGATTGGGGTAAGGTGTAACTATGTAGGGCATTCCATGTCCAGGACCGTAAAGTCCACTAGGAATTGCAGACCCTGCACAGTTACAATAACGTTCTTTAATATATCCTTAGGTCTCTTTACGGGTCTATCAACAAACAGAAGGATCGTGCAAGATTTGTAAAGGGGACCTAACTTGAGCTTATCGAGTAAATAAGAGGGTATCAGATTGATCGAGGAACCGTTATCTAAGAGAGTGCGATCGAATTCGGCATTTGCAATCTCGCATCTGACATAATGTGCACCCGAGTCCTTCTTCTTCTTTGGTAACTTATTCTGTATAGCACAAGATGTAGCCTTAGTCAAAACATGTTTCTCTGTATAGGATCTCTTTTTCCTACGTGTAGTGCATCGGTTTTTCAATTGATTCTTAAGCGTAGGAAAATGATCTAAGGCATCATGAAGTGGGATCGTCAAAAAGATTTGATCTTTAAGTAAACGCTCAGTCTCTGGAGTCACAACATTCTTTTTGTTATTTTTCTTTCCTTTTCCATACAGAGCATCGGGAAAAGGAACAACGTCAGGAGTCAGAAATTCAGAATTTTTATTCATTTTGGAATCAGCTTGTACATCAAGAGTTTCAGAGTTATGTACAAAACTCTCTAAAACAGGGGAAGAAATGTTTTTCTCGTGAGTATCTGCATGGTCTGGCATGATTTCATCGAATGATTCGCTAGTGTCCATGTCAACTGTATAGGCATCGCTCCCTTCTCTTGAGTCTGCAAAGTGGTTCTGATCAACGTGCTGGTTGTCCTCCTCAGCATCAGAATCTTGCTGCTCATGGATCTACTGCTACTCCTCTAGTGCCCTCTCCTCTACTCCAGCAGGTGCTCGTGGTGATCTACCGCTCCTGAGACAAATGAAGTTAGATAAAAATTCAGGAAATGAGATCTTACCTGTAGTGTGTACCTGATCTGGATGCCTCCTCTTGTTGTTCAGGTTCATCTGAGGTTGGGCTGGAAGAGCGGTCTTCAGTGCAGTTAACTCGTCCAGACGACGGTTAACCTACTCCATCTCGGTTTTTGCGCAATCTGGAGCGTACTCAGCATATCCATGACCTGATTTAGTGCCTGGGCCTGCGAAGACATCTCAGGTTCTATGTAGTGGCCCTGGCTTGATCCTCTCTCCTGCCTTGGCGTGTATTGCTGAGAGCTGGAAGGCTGAGAGTATCTCTGTGGTGTGGAGGAATATTGCTGCGGCTGCTGATAAGGATAAGTCTGTGAATAGTGAAGAGGGTGCTGGTACGATTGTGGTCTCTGATAAACATTCTGGTGAGACTGTTGCTGCGTGTAATTCTGGCGGTGCAGAAAATGTGGACGTCCATGCTGCGGATGACCGTACGGCTGCTGCTGATGATGCGGTATACTCGGTTGCTGAATCGAAGTATACCAAATCCCATTAATCTCGAGAGTGGCTTGCGGCTCAACCTCCATCTCTACAGTGCTGGTGATCTGGCTGGGATTTGCATGAGATTGATCCTCATGCCAATCAATCTGCAGAGTCTCTGGCTCGCTCTGTACGTAGTGAATCTGACGGGTGGGTGAAGCAGGTAAGATCCTCCATGCTGGTTGTGCGGTCGAAGAAGACTGGCTCTGCTGGTACTGAAGCTGAAGCTCTGAAACCTTCTTCGAAAGATCACTCAACTGCTAAGGTAGAGATGAGAGTTTCTCCAACTCTCGCAGTGGCTGTAAGTCCTGAACTTGCTTTTGAATCACATCCACCAATGTTAATTTCTCACTAATGAATCACATGTTGGTGTTTGATTCAGATTCTGAGATGTTAGCCACCTTTTGATGTTCTCGATGAGGGGGTGGCTGGGGGGCTTTCTGAAATGCTCGAGTAGAGTCAACGACTCTTGAATTCTCAGCCATCCCTTCGAAGATGGCCCAGACTGACTCGGCATCCTTGTTCAAATAATTGCCGCCACATGCGGTACTCACGAGCCCCTGGATATTCGGCTGGAGTCCTCCAAAATAATTTTGGACTAGCAACTTCATTGGTATCTCATGATGCGGGTATCTCTCCGTAAGGTCTTTGAATCTATCCCATGCCTCACGGAAAGACTCATGCGGAAGCTGTGTGATATTGGAGATCTGACTCCTCACCATGTTCGTCCTCCCCAGAGGAAAATATTTACTCAGGAATGTGGACTTCATATCGTCCCATGTAGAAATTTCCCTTCCCAGGTGACTCAACCAGTAAAGTGCCTTATCGACTAAGGCAAAGGGAAAGGCCTTTGAGGCGTACATCCTCCTGCGTAACTCCTGGATAACTAGTCGTACCACATATCATCTCTAAATGTTGTAGAAAGGTAAACGGCTCCTCTGTGGCATTCCCATAGAACTTGGGAAGCAGTGATATGAAGGACGATCTCAACTCGTATGACCCTTGATACGGCGGTAGCCGAATCCAATGATTGAGCGTTCTTACGCCCGGGTCATATTCTTCCCGTAAAGTAACGGGAACCACTGCAGGCAGTAACTGGTTCTCGACCCCTGCTCGCAGCGCGGCTATCTCAGCCCGCAATACATTCTGAGTTCTGAATTGTTCTCGAATCTGGATGTTCATCTGCCGGAGCGTATCGAGAATCCTGGTCGTGATATCTGTGTAGTCTGGTCTTCCTTCATGATGCTCCTCAGCTGGTGGCCTCTCGTCTGATGCTGGTCCTTTATCGCGAGCCATCTGATTCAAATCGTCTATGAAAGAAAAGCTCTCGTAAGAACTCAACGAAAATCAGCTGGAGATCTAGATGTATTGAGGCAAGGGTCTGCCTCAATATTCTGGCAAGGAGGCGAGGGAGTCTGGGTCTGACTCTCCTCGAGATCAGATGGGACCATCTTGGGAAGAGAGTCATCCCAAGCTTGTGAAGATATACGCTCGATGGTGGATGGTCGAAAGCTCGCGGAGTCTGAGCAGAAAAGTTGTCGAGACGTCATCTTCGATATCAAAAGAATTATCGGGAGAGCACGATTTGTGATTCAAAGGAGAGAGAAAAGTGTGTAAAGCCGCGGTAACTAATGCCCCATAGGCAAACACAAAGCAAACCTCGTTTTCACCAACACAACCTGATGATGACCGTAAGAGTTCGGTCTTTTATCTTGTCGATTTTAGGGTTGTAATTAGAAAAAAAGGTATAATCGATTATCGTGAGATGATGCGAGCTGATAGGTGCCCGAAATATTCTCCGAAACACTGGCCCGAGTCTTTACAGAAAATCACTCGCACTCAGCAAGTATGGGAGTAAGTATGGACCATTTCCGGCTACCCGTGTTACTTGATGACGGTGCCTTGCGTAGTGCCCCCTAAACCTCCCACTCTGCTAAGTAAACCCGGACCGTTTCCGGCTACCCGAACGCACCCACTGACGAACAGTGATTAGGTGTATAGACTAAGTAGTATTTCACGAGAAATACGGGGTTTTGGCTGTAGCCTTATGGGTCGACTCTCGCTTGCACACTCTGAGATGATGTGCGGGGATTACTCTCCCAAATCAGATGAATCTTTACAGTTTTTAGATCAGATATTTTTAGCAGTCCTGATTTTATTTTGTGGTTTTATAATTTTTTGATTTTTTTTCAAGCAAACATCTACTTTTTTATATAAAAATCCTAAAATTATGTACCTAGGTTGCAAGTCCTGAAACTAGCTATGCAAGCACAATCAGATAGAATAAAAAACCTAAGCAAGCATCTATCGGAAAAACCGCGGAAAAGCCGTCGAGGTGAGAAAACTGCAGTGGGTGCCCTGATCCCCCGAATACACAGTACTCGGTGAATCAGACCCCTAAAAAAAGTGTGGGGTGGGGGGAATACAAGTCGGGATGTCCTTAGTGGACCCCTTCTACTATAGTTCAATACAACTTCTCTCTCTCTCTCTTTCTTTCTTTTTTAAAAAAATACACTACTTAATTTCTACCCTCTACAGCCGACTCGTAAAGAAGGAATCGGCCTCTGCTCTTTCAACTGACTCGGCTTCCTAAGAAACCGGCTGATCCTGTAGGCCCTGCAAAAACTAGTTAGCGGCTAAAGAAAATCGAGAGACGAGTCGGGAAAAGCCGTATGAAAAACCGAAGAAAATCTACGAAAAACAAAACAAGAAGAAGAGAGAAAATAAAATCACAAAATAGGTAAAAAAATAAAAATACACTAATGACTCTCCAGAAATGGTGCCATTTTGATGCAGCTAAAAATCGATTCACAGCTTTTTAGAAGAAGAGGTTGTCAGTGTAGAAAAATTGCAAAAAGAATCCTAGTCGACCAAACAAAATTCGATTTTTAGAGAAAACCTTACACTAATTATTTTACCAGGGAAGTGTTCCTGGGTCGAACACAAGGAGGCAGAATAGGGTATTTTGAATTTTTTTTAAGAAGAAAATATTTTTGTGATTTATTTTGTCTCTTCTTAAAGCGATCAAGGAAACACTATTTATTATATGGAGTTTTTTATTTTAAATTTTTTAATTTATTTTATTCTTTTCCAATTTTTATTTATTTTTCAAAGTGGTATTTTTCACATAATTTATTTATGATATAATAGGTGGAATATAGAAGAATATAGATGATATTATATAGTAGGTGAAACGGTCGAGCAACGTGCTCGAAGAACACACGAAAACAAAACAAGACGGAGTCAAAATACAACAAATCAAAACACGATGAAAACACGACAAAAATGCACGAAAAACTATTGAAAACCTTGTTGGGGTAGTTGCGTAACTACTATACGAAAAATTGTGTCAAAAAGAGGTCCAAAACTCCCCTACAGGCCAGGGGTATAAGTGCAAGAAAAAAAATCAAAAAATACTACAAAAAGTTCCTCGGCAGGGACTGTTCTAAAAGAAAAATAAGAATGTTTACAGTTAGGTCCCTACGCAGAGACCTAAATGTAATTCTGGAAAACTTCTAGAGCTTCTAGAAATTCTAGAAGTTGGTGGGGCTTAATATGCAAATTTCCCACCGTTTCGTCTGGACGATCAGGATTAGAACTTGAAACATGATCAGGACCATCCGCTGATGGCCATGTGTCGCAAGCATGTAGCACGGGCTGTTCTTGAGCTGTTCTTGGTTCTTCGCGAGGTTGTCGAAAGTGGTTCCTTCTCTGATTTATCCACGGCAGCTGGCGATGATATGGGAACTCCAACGGGGCCAGAGGGTTAGCTCCTCTAAACCTTGAGCTCGCCTGCGGTGGATGGCAGTCGGCGAAGGCTCAGAGCGGCAGCTACAGGTCGACGAAGGTGGCGGTCCACTGCTTCTGGCGGCTGATGAAAGTTTGTTACGCCTCTTTTGAATCGTGATTTCTTTGAGGATTTAAGACTCCATATGCTTTAGGATGGCTCCAGGTTAAAGACGAACCTGCAAATAAGAAGTGTGTGTGCTCGATTCATGAGAAATCGGCCAAAAGATTATAGTTTCTCATGCCCAAAAATAATGTCTCCAGACTAAATGAAACCAGGCGTGAATAATATATGAAAAAGGGAAAGCGATTTTGATTGATTTGAAACGAAATTTGAATTGCTTTCGATTGAGCGTCTAAGCTAGAGGATTATACTAACTAATGATGTGATTAGCCACGCTAATCGTGGTACGAGGATCGAGATATAATTCGGTGAAGTGGAGGAGTAGATCTGGGACAGAGAGGTGTATTTACCTCTGGTAGCTGCTGCGACGGCCGATCTTTGCCGGAGCTGGACGCACGCGTGGTGGCGATGCAAGGCAGAGCTTTGCCTTGGAACTTCTCCCCGACGATCCCTCTTCCACGCGGGGTAGCCTTCGGGTGCTGTCACCACTGGAATGAGGCGGAGCGAGGTGGATGAGATGGGAGTCGACCACTGGCAGTTTGGGCTTTGGGTGGTTGAAGGAGACTTAGTAGCGAAATGGCGATCTTTGAAGGTTTATATAAAGAGTTTTCGTGGGCTTCAAGTTAGATCGAGTGGTTGGCGAGGAAGAAGGTTCTTAAGAGGGTCGAATCAATGGATTGGATCGCTGAAGGGGGTTATAATATGCGCGGGATAAATAAGTGAAGTTGTCCCATCAGAACAAACTTCCAGCACTGTCTTCTTGAAGAAGATGAACGAGGTGCTGACAAGTGTCAGCACCTGGTTGGCCAGATGTGAAAAACGCTTAGAAATTCAATATTAAATATTAAATAAAGTTATTTTAAATAGGTATAGAGACAAGAAATGTAAATAATTTAATTATCTAATTTATAGAATAATTACTTTTTATAAATAATTATTATTATTCGAAATATAAATATTATATTAATAAATATGAACATATAATTAGGATCTGTATTTTTAATTTAATAAATAAATAATAAAAAACTAATTTTATATTTTATTAATTATTAGAATAATAATTAAGAGTTGTGTGAATTTTTAGGAATTTTAATAAATTAATTTACATATATTAATAAATATGGGTATTAGTTATCTAGTTCATTTTTACCTATAATTTAGGATTTTTGATTTTATTAAAATAATATATAAGCTCCAAAAATTCTGAAATAAATTAAGGTTAAATTACAAAATCATGAAAATAATTAGAAATTATAAAATTAATAAAACTATAAAAAATGTGTGCTACATAAAATAAATAGCCCAGAAACCTCGTTGTCATTTGGTCCCAAAACCAACTTTTTGCAAACGGACTCCGAATTCGATGAAACCACTTTCATTAATTAGATAATATTATTTTATGAACTTAAAGGTGAGTAGAGTGAAACCGGAGTTCGTATGAAGAAGTTATGATGTTCGGAAGTTGAGATTTTGACAATTCAAAAGCTGGATTTCTTGGTATATATACATGGTAATATTATAAACTTATTTTTATATTTTATATACATTTTTAAAAATAATTAGGAAAAGAGCATGGTGGAAATATATACATATGAATTAATTAAAAATCATTGAAGTTTTGTACTTATTTTATAAATAGTGGAAAGTACATGAGATGTGTATTAATTTATTTTTAGGGTTTTCTTTCCTTATCTCCCCCTACTTATTGGTTTGTCGACCAATCCATGCTGACTTGGTCTCGGGGGTTAGGCTATAAATATATCTTACAGTTATATTTATATTTATAAGTCATATTGTACATATATACATGTCTCCTATCTGCCTTTTTTCGTTTTATTTGTTCTTTATTTATTTACATGCTTTTTATGCTTAAAAGTGAATATTTATTCATGAATGGAATTTGAATAAAAGATGGGAATTAATGAATACTTACATGCATTTGTTAAGGGTTTTAAGACAAAATGCGACAGAAAAGTTAATGAATCATGGATTCATCAAACAACTCGCTAAATTTTTGCCAAGATTGATTTCTCACCAACTAAAATTGAAAAGAAAATTACCGAACTCTTACGGCTTTATTGTTTGAGTTGGTGAACCCGGGGTTTGATTTGTGTTTGCATTGTTGTGTGTATACCGATATCGAAGATCAAAAGCCGCACATTTGATAAAATTTCTTTTGACTATCCCGTGGAATCATCTCTCTCCTTGATTTAAAACTCATCATGGAACTTTTGTTCAAAACTCACCGCATCCAGATCATGAAAATCATTGTAAACCTGAACCATCATTCATTTCAGCTCTTAAAAAAATGGTCGAACATTTATCTAAAAATCCATCAGAGCTCTATTATGAAAATGAATTTGTCTTGGCTTGACCCAAATCAATTGAACCCTCTTCTTTCAAAAATCCTCCAACATTTGCGGAAGACTTCCACCCGCAGATGAACCCGATTCCCGCATTGAATTCCAAGAATTCCTACTCAAATAATTCGACCATACACGACCAATTTCCACCATGGACTGAATCGTCGTATTCTTAGTTTCCCGTTGATGAACTACTTCTAGATCAAATCACTTTTGAATGTCACGACTGGCCGAGAGACCAAAACTGACTAAACCATCAAGAGAGACCCGCACTTAATGATTATCAGAGTTGGATTGACGACAACAATCAAATCTCTATTTACCAACCCGAGTACCACTCTTTTGATCAACCTATACATACAAAGGACCAAATGGACGATATAGACACATATGCACCCTGTGTGACTCCATTTTTCAAGGATACAATCAATCATGACCATGGAAGTACACTCTACTCAACCCAGGATTACATGCCCGAGTTACAGAATGGTGAGTACGAGACCTACACATTCCCACAAAATCCTTCCACTAAGCAGCCTCCTTCCATAATTTTTGAGGAGAAAATTTCAGAAAATAATGATCATATATCGGAGATTCCAAGAAACTCTCCTCTCGGTATATACGGGAAAATGAAAGATGAATCGCAAATGCAAAAACACACACCGACTGCTCCCATGATTGATCATGAACAAAATTTTGAGGATAATATTTCGAGGATAAATAAGAAATTTGAATTAATGGAGGAAAAATTCAGAAATTTTACTGACCGACTCAGTTTATTTTATGGGACCTCGGACATAAAAATGGATGAGGAAAAGATTGGATCTCATGTTGACAATTTTGAGGATATTCATAAACCTAGATACGATTCTGACTACGACACCCATGCATATTACTCCCCTAAGAATGACTATGCCTCTGACACCTATTCGGAATATCAAAGCCCTTACTCATCTGAGGAACACACCACATCACCACACCACACAGAAAATACCAAAAAATTGGAATATTCAAAAACACCCAAAAAAATGAAAATCCCGAAAAATACATAAAATTGTGACTGAAGAATATCTGAAAAATTTGGATCATGCTTTACAAGAAGCAATGGAAAAAAGATTGATGTTTGAACTTCCTGTTATACATGCCATTGAATACTTCCCCGACCTTAAAGGATTTGTAGTGGACAAATTAATGATGAAAAAGTCAGGCAGGATAAGAACAAAAATTGGAAGACATATCTTGTCAATGGCCTCCTCCTTCGTGTTGAAGAGAAAAACCAAGAGCCGTATAGTGAAGCGGTTGCCCAGATTTGACTGTATAATCAAAGACACAATTTTCACCCGAGCTCGAGTTGATGATGATTCACCGATCAATATCCTCCCGACCTCTGTATTTCACGAACTCAAACTCGGACCGATCAGGAAGATACGAGAGATTGTTCAATTGGCAGACCCATCGATAAAGCGGCCGAGAGGAACCATTTCTGTCATTATGACATTCCAACGTGCTCCGCTCAAAGTAGATTTCACGATCATTATTATTGAGCATCAAGGAGAATTCACCCAATCTCCAATTATTCTCAGAAAGTCATTCTTAGCATTGGCTAAGGTTATATTGATTGTGAGACTCGAGAAATCAATTTTACAGCATCGGAAGCACTTCGATCTGACCCAGTATTTGAGGAAACACGAATTTCTGAGGCAACCCATAAAGTCCCCGACAACCGTAACAATGAAGCGGTAGAAGAGCCCTACCCCGCTGCGACACCTGAGATTACAGTTGTTGATGAGACCATTGGTTTAGAGAATCTCCCCTCTGCTCCATTCCCAGCCACTCTCACCATGGAGAATCGAGTATATGAATCATATGATCCGGAGACTTATGCGTGAGCACACCCTGGGTCAACCTATTCTGACTACATGGGTCACATCAACTTGACACAGGAATGTTTCAATGTCATATCAATTGAGAAAGAACATGCAGAGACTCCCCCCAGTTTTTCAATTCCCGCATCCTTCTTATATGATCCTGAGACTTATGCATGGTCGCACGCTGGAGAAAACTACTCTGAATATCTTGACCAAATCATCCCAATCGAGAGTGCACCAACATTCAGAAGACTAAGAACAAACACGCAGGACGAACACTGACCAAGGAGAAGAATTCTAATGGTTATTCATCTGGATACTCAAGTGAACCGACGCCTTCACGAAACAAGAAAAAGAAAGTCACCTTTGACCTTTCAGAATAGGAATCAACTGATGATCCCTCATCAGGTCCGGAAAAGGTAATCTACATGAGTGAAGTCTGTTTGGTAGCTCTAAAACCATATCTTCACAAGGATCCAAAATTCAATTCTCGTTGGACAACTCCCGTTCCTAACTACTATTCATCCAAAGCTGATGCTCCTGCCCTCTTCAAGTACACTGGAATTATTTCTTATGAGATAACTGAGACCGGTGCTTATGAGTATTCATCTGAGGACAACCCGCTTGATCCCAAAAAGAAGGAACAAATTCTGAGGAAACAACTGAAGAAACAAAAAGATCAGAATATCTGGAGTGTGTCCAATTTCGAATACTATTCCTCTGTGGATAACTCTGATGATGGCTATCTTTCATCTGACTCAAACACTTCATCCATTATCCATCATGATTTTTCTGAGGATGACATTGATAATAGTTGGGAATCATATGCTTCATCTCCTTCTCGTCATTACGATCTCCCACCGCAGGCTCACAAAAAGATCAGCCGAAAACCGCCTTAATCATCGGCTACCCATCCTACCTCCCGACCACATCGGTCTCCTTGTACAGCTTCTTCCTCTACTTAGGCCAATGCCTAAGTATAGGGGGGACCGATGCCATCTGTGTATACCATCATTCTCCTATCTCCCGATCGCTCCATTTTCACCCTTCTCTTATACTTAGGCTGACCAGAGCCTAAGTATAGGGGGAACCGATGCCCATCTGTTTATACTCTCATCATTCACATACCTCGATCACTTCATTTTTCCCGCTCTTCTTCTATACTTATACTGTTCACAGTCTACGTATAGGGGACGGTTATATAAATCTTTTTCTTTCTCTTTTCCTTTTTCACTCTCTTACGCTTAGCCCGAGCTATGTCTTCTTTATGCTTCTTGTGCTCTGAGGACACAACACTTGCTAAGTATAGGGAGGTCTGTGTATATACTGTGTATATATTTTAGCCATATCTCGTACTTGCACGTAAGTCTATATGTATTTACGGGGTTGGTAAATAGTTCGAAAAAAAACTACAAAACAAAAGAAAAAGAAATAGAGTTTTACCGCTAACTGTGACCAACCCAAAATTTTTGAAAAAAAATAGCTTCTTATTCATTTTTGCATTAAAAAACCCAAAAATCCCTTGCATAAAAAAAATTGTGTCTGCATTTCGAACACATGCACTTCATCCAACATCACATTCATTTGCATCTGTGAAAAGTCACTGGGTTCTGAACCAAGTTATGAGCAGAAACCGAGAGTGGTCTAGACTTGACCTTAATCCACCTAATTTTCAGAGGAACTTCACCGAGAAATAGGATTTTAGAAGCTTCAGGTCTTTGACTTAATTCTTTGAGTTCCACATGACAATGTGCAACATTTGACTCGTAGTGTCTAACCTGGTCTCTTCATTCTGGGTACAACTCTGGAATAGGGAATTAATTTGTACTCTCGCACTATGCCCTTAGCTCATCTCAGCCGGAATGTTGGAAGACTGTGTGAGTTTCTTTTCTAGTAGCGTGGAAATCTAAAGACCAGAGTATCGGTTGAAATAAAGCTTCGGAAAAGGGATGGACGGTTGGGCTCAATTTTTTCTAAGACCCCAAAAAAATGTACGGAAACAAAAAGATTCTATATTTATAGGGGCACAACATGATCCAAGCAGAACCACCAAAAATTTCAAATACAAAGAAGCATTCTACCAAATAAATATCTGACCAAAAAGTTCCAAGCTTTAAGAAAACCTACAGATCTTGGTGGAGACTCGGCTACACTAGCCATCTTCACAAGGAGAGGTGACTACATTGGCCACCCTCCAGTTCTTTTCCCCTTCTTCTAACTTCTCCCCCCAATTCGATTGTGAACATAGCACGACAGACCTTATAAGGAAATACTTGACTCCTCGAGGACAAGTTCCTGGAGAGGAGAGGAGCACGGTAGTCCGGCATTCTGGATGGGAAGAGCTAAAACTTTTCACACACATGAGTCGATTGTTCAATGTTCATAGGGTATACTTTGGGAAGAGGATTAATCTAAGAAGACTTCTGAGCCGAAACTGTAACAATGATGTGTAAAACTTGAGGGCTGTTGATTTTAAAATTCTAAGTTTCACAGAAGTTCCGCCATACTAATAATCCAAAGGTTTAGTCTAGTTTCATTTTCACCTTAAGCTCATGGTCTTGGTATGGAACCCAATCTCATTTCACCAAATGGCATTTCTTTTTGATGCTCAGGGACGAGCATGGTTTAAGTATAGGGGGATGATGAATCTCGGATTCATCACTCTAAATCTCATTAATTAAGCTCAGATCCCTCAAAATCAACAACATTTCTTCATTTATTCTGCATAATTAGCGTTTAGGCATGTTTTCATAAGAATTGCAGTTTAGCACTAATTTATGCACAAAATAAGAAGCCAAAAATCCCAGCCAAAATTGACCTGTAAATAGCCTAACTTCCCGGATTCTTAACTCATTCATGCTAACTCGGAATAACCCAAAACCACCTCCACTGTGTACATATCACTAACAAGAATAAATAAAAAATACAAAAAAATCACTAACCCAAATAAGTGAACCAAAAGCCCAAAACCTAGTTTCAAGATTTCCGGACTAAAAACCTCATATCTTCCTCATCCAGTATCCGTTTTAATCCTACTCAATTTTTAACTAATGTACATTCAATTATCTTCAAAACAAGACCAATTTTAAGTGATTCGGAGCTCATATGTGAAAGTTGGGTTTTGGGCATCTTTTATACATTTTGTATTTTAGCTTATTTTGACTGATTATTTAATGTATATAATTAACCTATTTTAGTTTATTTCTTTTTCATTTGTCTTCTTTGATGAAAGTTTTATTAAAATGCGTAAAAATCCAAATCCAAAAAGAGCTCGAAATCAAAGAAACAAATTGGGTTCAAGTCTTCACTAACCGACTGTACAACTTTTTCTTGTTTTATCTTATTTCTTATTTTTCTTAATTAATAAAAATCCAAAAAATATATTAGTGTGTAGATATCTATCTTTGTTTTTATCATATTTTTTCCGAATTTTTATCTGGTTTAAAAATGACATAAAAATTACAAAACCCGAAAATCAAGGTATTCTATGTACATGGGACACCCCAAAAATTCACTTTGTGCATGTGATCGATTCTGGTTTTGATGTCTTCATGAAAGTTGTAGATCTCATCGAGACCAGTAATTTTCATAAAGAAACTTTTTCGATCCGAGGTCGTTTGCTATTTATTTTGCATTTTACAAAATCTTTATTTTTCAAATTTTGTGGTGCTGACACATGGCCCCTCCTGGAGCCGCCACGTGTCAGCCATTTTTGGCATTTTTGTATATTCTTTTTATAAAAAAAATTAATTAAAGGGGTTGCACGTGCTAGGAACGTGCCTCACAGGCACGTGCCACGCACATGCCACGCCTGGAACCCAACCCCCGCCACACGTCATCATTTCATCTTCTCCAAAACGAACGCCTTTCCCAATTAGGCGCCGCGCCCTGCCACGAAATCTTCGCCGCCCCCTCCAATGGTGTCCTCGTTTCTCGCAATTGATCGTCGACTCCATCTCAAATTTGCGATCCACCATTGAATCCCAATCAATCTCCGATCAAATCAAATCGAGCCCCGAATCCCCGACTTCAAATCGCCCCCAGATCTCTTTCCTTCTACGGTGACCTTCGACGCCCCTATAAAACCTCCGCCTCCCCAACTAAAGTCCTTCTTCCACCGTCTGCACAAATAAAGGAGGAGGTCGGTGGTGATAGCCAGACCCCCTTCCCATTCTTCTCCGGTGAGATCTGAGAGCCCACCGACCCTCGTTGCAGCGGCGACGTCCTCAGCCTTGTTGCACAGCTCCGGGCTTCCCCGTCAAGCCTCGACTGTCTTCTTCGACGCTCTACTCTGCCTTGTCGTCACCAAGCAACATATCCAACAACTTCAACCACAACGAAGCTCAGCCCCGCCACCGACTTCGCCACCGATATTAACCTTCCGCCGGCCGCTGCTTCATCGTCATTGACCGTCGTGTCCTCTGCGCCAGGAGGTTCTCTGACACGGCTCCGCTCCAGACACTTCACCAGCAGCCGCAGACCTCCCAGAGCACCTCGTGCCAGGAGCTCTCTTCCATCGACAACAGCCACCAGTAGCCGGTCGTCAACAGCGGACCCCATCTGCCTTGGCCGGCCCGCCTCTGCCGCTACCCACCGATGGGCCGGGCATGACGCCCGAGACCCCCCGCGCACATGCAAGGCACGTGCGTCCCGGGGGAGACGTCAGCAAGACATCATCATCCAGGGGTCGCGTGCAGTGCACGTGACCCACTGCAAATATTACAAAGTTGCCCCTAGACCTCCTCCATATTGCGCTCCAGTCCACCGACCAGAGGCACGTGCCCCTCTGGAAAAATTGCAGTAGTACCCCCCAGTTACCGGTAATTACATCTAGGACCCCTTGCATTGTTTATATATATTTATTTTATTTAAATATTGCATCTGTACCCATGTCTTCCCCCTTTATTTTGAACATCTTTTATGCATTGTTTTCATTATCCAAAAATAGCATAATGTTCCTCATTTAATTCTCTACATTTTGACATATTGTGGACATTTTTGTGAGAATTGGTTAATTAATAATTAAATATTTTGTGGAAATTTGCATATTTTGCCCAGTTTTTGCTTTTAAATTTATAATTGATTAACTGTTGCTCTAAAAAATTCCCGAAAAATACCATAGCGTAGAATTAACTATGCTTGACATTGTGCGCAAAAAGAATCACATCATAGTTTGTCCTGTAAAAATCATTTTGCATATTTTAGTGTTTGATTTTTAATTAGTATTGAAACTAGAATTTTCGAGGTTTAGAATTTTTTTGATATCAATAATCTAGTGATAGATCTTAGATAATTTTGTTCCTTGAAAATATATGGGTTTAGTATTTATTATAAATATTGAAATTCATTCAGATTACATTTAAAAATTCATAAAAAAAATCATATTGCATCCAAATATTCCAAAAGAATTACAGTGCATTCATTTCATCATATTTTGCATTTTAGCCAAATTTCGTATTTTTCGGACTTCGTTTGAAAGTATTTTACATTTTAGTCCCTAAAATAGGCCAAAATTGTGTTTCGCATCTGTTATTGCATTAAAAATTCCAAAAAAAGATCGCCTCAAAAACCGCGTACGAATTTTGATAGACACAATTCTAGGTTATTCCTTTGCCTCCTTGTGTTCAACCTTGGGACTTGCCCAAGTAAAATAAACATAAAACCGTGAGACTAGAAATTGGTTAACTATTTGTGGTTATTTTCTTGACCGATTCTGATTGTCGCCTACAACGAAACGATAAATCACTATTTTTAGCAAACAACAAATAAACACATCTTCTTAACACAGGGCATATCGGAAACGTCAGATGGCACCGTTGCCAGGGAGGCAAATGGCTTAGTTTTTGTTTTGAAAATTTTTGTTCGATTTTCTACATTCAGGTAGTCTGACCCCCAAATTTTTCATTGTAAATTCCATATTTTTTTCTTTTTTTCAGCATTTATTTTATTTTCAGAATTTATTTTTATTTTTTTTTATTTTTTTGAGTCACTCTCTTACACAAATCTCTCTTATTTTTCTTCCGAGGTACCCAGCGTACGTGGAGCGGTTTTTCAAGAAATCGAAGCATCTTCACCGACTTCGGAAGAAGCCACAAATAAATTAAGATCGAGTTGAGTCTTGAGAGAGCATAGAGTCTAGGATTTTAATTTCTGCAATTTTAGTTCGGTAATTAATTGCTCATTTATAACGGTGTCCATTTGGACTCTCGCGCATGTAAAAAGACCTTGAACTATTCTTGTGGTGTGTCGTGGCTTGTTTCACTCTCCGGTGAGGGTGGGGCCCGACTTACATGGCGATTAGGATAGACCCGCACATACGACTCTTAGAGCAATAATTTTTAATTGTACTCGTAGGAATTAGTCCACACTTCACATTAATTGAAACGCACAGTAGATCGTTAAATTTAGCCAAATTCAATGCAATTCTTTCCCACTAATAGAACTTTTTGTTATGTGCGGTTTTTATCGGCTTGCAATCATTTAGAAAAATTCTGTATTGCATCCCACATGGAGATTGTGAGGATTCACTATAAGTCTTCTAACTGAGCACACATCATAGTTTTTCATGTGCATCGACTTTTCCCGAACTTCTCCCTCCTGTTTTATCACATAATTTTAAAGGAAATTGTAAACTGAATGGTAGACGTGTATTTGTGCTCATTTAAATTTTTTAGTGAATGCCTAATTAAAATTGGGACTGCTAAATATAGCCAACTTCAAATAACCCATAAAATCAAGAATTTTTACGGGAGAGCAACCCCGTCCTTGGATGTTTTTATTTTTTTGAGTGAGATAGAGACGATACTTAAGGCTAGAGCCCAAACCCGGATTTTCATATTGACTTCTGATTCTACCAAAAACGATTAGTTACTTCTCAGTGAGGATCTACGGGTAGCCGGTAAACGGTTCGGATTTCCTTAGCAGAGTGGGTAGTTTAGAGGACACTGCGTAAGGCTCCGTCCTCAAGTAACGGGTAGCCTTTCTACGGTCTGTACTTACTCCCATATTGGCTGAAAGTAGGTGCAACTAGTCGTAAGAATTCGGTCCAGTCACTACGAAAATTTCGGCACCTAACAGCTCGCTAAATTTTTGCCAAGATTGATTTATCACCAACTAAAATTGAAAAGAAAATTTCCGAACTCTTACGGCTTCATTGTGTGAGTTGGTGAACCCGGAGTTTGATTTGTGTTTGCATTGGTGTGCGTGAACTGATATCGAAGATCAAAAGTCGCACATTTGATAAATATTCTTTTGACTATACCATGCAATCATCTCTCTCCTTTCTTGATTTAAAACTCATCATGGATCTTTTGATCAAAAACTCTCCGCATCCAGATCATGAAAATCATTTCAAACCCTAACCATCATTCATTTCATCTCTTACAAAAATGGCCGAACATTTATCTAAAAATCCATGAGAGCTCTATTATGAAAATGAATTGACTCGGTTTGGCCCAAATCAACTGAACCCTCTTCTTTCAAAATTCCTCCAACATTTACGGAAGACTTTCACCCGCAGATGAATCCGATTCCTAAATTGAATTCCAAGAATTCCTACTCAAATAATGTGACCACACACGACCAATTTCACCATGGACTGAACCATCGTATTCTCGATTTCTCGCTGATGAATCAGTTCTAGATCAAATCACTTTTGAATCTCACGACTGGCCGAGAGACCAAATCGATTAAACCATCAGGAGAGACCCCCACTTAATGATTATCAAAGTTGGATTGACCACAACAATCAAATCCCTATTAACCAACCCGAGTACCACTCTTTTGATCAACCTATACATACAGAGGACCAAATGGAGGATATCGACATATATGCACCCTGTATGACTCCATTTTTCAAGGATACGATCAATCATGACCATGGAAGTAGACTCTACTCAACCCAGGATTACATTCCCGAGTCACAGCATGGTGAGTTCGAGACCTACACATTCCCACAAAATCCTTCCACTGAGCAGCCTCCTACCATAATTTTTAAGGAAAAAATTTCAGAAAATAATGATCATATATCGGAGATTCCAATAAACTCTCCTCTCGGTATATACGGGAAAATGGAAGATGAATTGCAAATGCAAAAAGACACACCGATTGCTCCCATGATTGATCATGAACAAAATTTTGAAGATAATATTTCGAGGATAAAGAAGAAATTTGAATTAATGGAGGAAAAATTCAGAAATTTTGCTGACCGACTCAGTTTATTTTATGGGAGCTCGGACATAAAAGTGGATGAGGAAAAAATTGGATCTCATGTTGACAATTTTGAGGATATTCAGAAACCTAGTGACGATTCTGACTGCGACACCTCTGCATATTACTCCCCTAAGAATGACTATGCCTCTGACTCCTATTCGGAACATCAAAGCCCTTGCCACACAGAAAATACCAAAAAATTGGAATATCCAAAAACACCCAAAAAATCGAAAATCTCAAAAAATACATAAAAATTGAGACTGAAGAAGACCTGAAAATTTTGGTTCCTGCTTTACAGGAAGCAATGGAAAAAAGATTGATGTTTGAACTTACCTTTATACAGGCCATTGAACACTTCCCTGGCCTAAAAGGATTTTTAGTGGACAAATTAATGATGAGAAAGTCAAGAAGGATAAGAACAAAGACTGGAAGACATATCTTGTTAATGGCCTCCTCCTTGGTGTTGAGGAGAAAAACCAAGAGCTGTATAGCGAAGCGGTTGCCCAGATTTGACTGTATAATCAAAGACACAATTTTCACCCATGCTCGAGTTGATGACGATTCACCGATCAATATCCTCCCAACCTCTGTATTTCACAAACTCAAACTCGGATCGATCAGGAAGATACGAGAGATTGTTCAATTGGCAGATCGATCGATAAAGCAGCCGAGAGAAACCATTTCTGTCATCATGACATTCCAAGGTGCTCCGCTCAAAGTTGATTTCACGATCATTGATATTGAGCATCAATGAGAATTCACCCAATCTCGAATTATTCTCGGAAAGCCATTCTTATCATTGCTAAGGCAAATATTGATTGTGAGACTCAGGAAATCAATTTTACATAATTGGAAGCACTTCGATCTGACCCGGTCTTTGAGGAACCACGATTTTCTGAGGCAACGCACAATGTCCCTGACAACCGTAACAATGAAGCGGTAGAAGAGCCCTACCCCGCTGTGACACCTGAGATTGCGGTTGTTGATGAGACCATTGGTTTAGACAATCTCCCCCTGCTCCATTCCTAGCCACTCTCATCATGGAGAATCGAGTATATGAATCATATGATCCGTAGACTTATGCATGGGCACACCCTGGGTCAAATTATTCTGACTACATGGATCACATCAACTTGACACAGGAATGTTTCATTGTCAAATCAATTGAGAATGAACATGCAGAGACTCCCCCTAGTTTTTCAATTCCTGCATCCTTCTTATATGATCCTGAGACTTATGCATGGTCGCACACTGGAGAAAACTACTCTGAATATCTTGACCAAATCATCCCAAATCGAGAGTGCACCAACATTCAGAAGACTAAGAATAAACACACAGGACTAATGGTTATTCATCTGGATACTCAAGTGAACCGACGCCTTCACGAAACAAGAAAAAGAAAGTCACCTTTAACTTTTCGGAAGAGGAATCAAGTGATGATCCGTCATCAGGTCCGGAAAAGGTAATCTACATGAGTAAGGTCTGTTCGACAGCTCTAAAACCATATCTTCGCAAGGATCCAAAATTCGATTCTTGTTGGACAACTCTTGTTCCTAACTACTATTCATCCAAAGCCAATGCTCCTTCCCTCTTCAAGTACACTGGAATTGTTCCTTATGAGCTAATTGAGACCGATGCTTCTGAGTATTCATCTGAGGACAAATCTCTTGATCCCAAGAAGGAATGAATTCTGAGGAAACAACTGAAGAAACAAAAAGATCAGAATATCTGGAGTGTGTCCACTTTGAAATACTATTCCTCTGAGAATAACTCTGATGATGGCTATCTTTCATCTGACTCAAACACTTCATCCATTATCCATAGTGATTTTTCTGAGGATGACACTGATAATAGTTGGGAATCATATGCTTCATCTCCTTCTCGTTATTACGATCTCCCACCGCAGGCTCACAAAAAGATCAGCCGAAAACTGCCTTAATCATCGGCTACCCACCCTCCCTCCCGACCACATCGGTCTCCTTGTATAGCTTCTTCCTCTACTTAGGCCAATGCCTAAGTAAAGGGGGGACCAATGCCATATGTATATACCATCCTTCTCCTATCTCCTGATCGCTCCATTTTCACCCTTCTCTTATACTTAGGCTGACCAGAGCATAAGTATAGGGGGAACCGATGCCCACCTATTTATACTCTCCTCATTCACATACCTCGATAAGTATAGGGGTAGTTCTATAAATCATTTTCTTTCTCTTTTCATTTTTCACTCTCTTACACTTAGCCCGAGCTATGTCTTCTTTACGCTTCTTGTGCTCTGAGGACACAAACTCGCTAAGTATAGGGGGGTCTATGTATATACTGTGTATATATTTTAGCCATATCTCATACTTGCGCGTAAGTCTATATGTATTTATGGGGTGGGTAAAGAATTTGAAAAAAAAACTACAAAAAATAAAAAGAAAAATAGTTTTGCCACTAACTGTGACCAACCTAAAATTTTTGAAAACTAAATAGCTTCTTATTCATTTTTCATTAAAACAACCCAAAAATCCCTTGCATAAAAAAATTATGTTTGTATTTCACACACCTGCACTTCATCCAGCATCACATTTATTTGCATCTGTGAAAAGTCATTGGGTTCTGAACCGAGTTATGAGCAGAAACCGAGAGTGGTCTGGACTTGACCTTAATCCACCTAATTTTCAGAGGAACTTAACTGAGAAATAGGATTTCAGAAGCTTCAGGTCTTTGACTTATTTCTTTGAGTTCCACGTGACAATGTGCAGTATTTGACTCTTAGTGTCTAACCTGGTCTCTTCATTCTGGGTACAACTCTGGAATAGGGAATTAATTTGTACTCTCGCACTATGCACTTAGCTCAACTCAGACGGGATGTTGGAAGACTGTGTGAGTTTCCATTCTAGTAGCATGGAAATCTAAAGACTGGAGTACATGTTGAAATAAAGCTTCGGAAAATGGATGGACGGCTGGGCTCTATTTTTTCTAAGACCCCAAAATTGTATGGAAACAAAAAGATTCTATATCCGTAGGGGCACAACAAGATCCAAGCAAAACCGCCAAAAATTCCAAATACAAAGAAGCATTCTACCAAATAAATATCTGACCAAAAAGGTCCAAGCTTTAAGAAAACCTACACATCTTGGTGGAGACTCAGCTACACTGGCCATCTTCACAAGGAGAGGTGACTACACTGGTCATCCTCCAGTTCTTTTCCCCTTCTTCTAACTTCTCCCCCCAATTCGATTGTGAACATAGCATGACAGACCTTATAAGGAAATACTTAACACCCCGAGGACGAGTTACTTGAGAGGAGAGGAGCACGGTAGTCCGACATTCTGGATGGGAAGAGCTAAAACTTTTCACACACATGAGTCGATTGTTTAATGTTCATAGGGTATACTTTGGGAAGAGGATTAATCTAAGAAGACTTCTGAGCTGAAACTGTAGCAATGATGTCTAGAACTTGAGGGTTGTTGATTTTAAAATTCTAAGTCTCACAGAAGTTCTGCCACACTAATAATCCAACGGTTGAGTCTAGTTTCATTTTCACCTTCAGCTCATGGTCTTGGTATGGAACCCAATCTCATTTCACCTCATGGCATTTCTTTTTGATGCTCAAGGACGGGCATGGTTTAAGTATAGGGGGATGATGAATCTCAGATTCACCACTCTAAATCTCATTAATTAAGCTCAGATCCTTCAAAATCAACAGCATTTCTTCATTTATTCTGCATAATTAGCATTTAGGTATGTTTTCACAAGAATTGCATTTTAGCACTAATTTCTGCACAAAATAAGAAGCCAAAAATCCCAACCAAAATTGACCTATAAATAGGCTAACTTCCCAGATTCTTAACTCATTCATGCTAACTCTGAATAACCCAAAACCACCTCCACTGTGTATATAACTAACAAGAATAAATGAAAAATACAAAAAAATCACTAACCCAAATAAGTGGACCAAAAACCCAAAACCTAGTTTCAGGATTTCCAGACTAAAAACTCCATATCTTCCTCATCCAGTATCCTTTTTAATCCTACTCTCTTTTGAACTAATGTACATTCAATTACCTTCAAAACAAGACCAAGCTCAAGTGATTCGGAGCTCATATGTGAAAGTTGGGTTTTGGGCCTCTTTTATACATTTTGTATTTTAACTGATTTTGACCGATTATTTTATGTATAT
Source organism: Ottelia alismoides (assembly GCA_037367405.1). Lineage (NCBI taxonomy): Eukaryota > Viridiplantae > Streptophyta > Magnoliopsida > Alismatales > Hydrocharitaceae > Ottelia > Ottelia alismoides. Next base: position 739,663 of record JAZKJV010009139.1, on the reverse strand, counting down.
AATTAACCTATTTTAGTTTATTTATTTTTCATTGTCTTCTTTGATGAAAGTTTTATTAAAATGCATAAAAATCCAAATCCAAAAAGAGCTTGAAATCAAAGAAACAACTTGGGTTCAAGTCTTCACTAACCGACTATACAACTTTTTCTTGTTTCATTTTATTTCTATTTTCTTAATTAATAAAAATCCAAAAAAATATATTAGTGTGTAGATATTTATCTTTGTTTTTATCATATTTTTTCGGATTTTTATCTGGTTTAAAAATGACATAAAAATTAGAAAACCCAAAAATCAAGGTATTCTATTTACATGGGACACCCCAAAAATTCACTTTGTGCATGTGATCGATTCTGGTTTTGATGTCTTCATGAAAGTTGTAGATCCCATCGAGACGAGTAATTTTCATGAAGAAACTTTTTCGATCCGAGGTTGTTTGTTATTTATTTTGCATTTTACAAAATCTTTATCGAATTTTGTGGTGCTGACAAATGGCCCCTCCTGGAGCCGCCACGTGTCAGCCATTTTTGGCATTTTCTGTATATTCGTTTTATAAAAAAATTAATTAAAGGGGTTGCACGTTCTAGGAACGTGCCTCACAGGAACGTGCCACGCACATGCCTCGCCTGGAACCCAACCCCCACCACGCGTCATCATTTCATCTTCTCCAAAACGAACGCCTTTCCCAATTAGGCGTCGTGCCCTACCGCGAAATCTTCGCCACCGCCTCCAATGGTGTCCTCGTTTATCGTAATTGACCGCCGACTCCATCTCAAATCTGCGATCCCCCATTGAATCCCAATCAATCTCCTATCAAATCAAATCGAGCCCCGAATCCCCGACTTCAAATCGCCCCCAGATTTCTTTCCTTCTATGGTGACCTTCGATGCCCCTATAAAACCTCTGCCGCCGCAACTAGAGTCCTTCATCCGCCATCTGCACAAATCAAGGAGGAGGTCGGTGGTGACAGCCAGACCCCCTTCCCATTCTTCTCCGGCGAGATCCGAGAGCCTACCGGCCCTCGTTGCAGCGGCGACCTCCTCAGCCTTGTTGCATAGCTCCGGGCTTCCCCGTCTAGCCTCGACCGTCTTCTTCGACGCTCTACTCTGCCTTGTCTTCACCAAGCAACATCTCCGACAACTTTGACCACGATGAAGCTCAGCCCCGCCACCGACTTCGCCACCGACATTAACCTTCCGCCGGCCACCGCTTCATCGTCATCGACCGATGTGTCCTCCGTGCCAGGAGGTTCTCCGACACGGCTCTACTCTAGACGCTTCACCAACAACCACAGACCTCCCGGAGCACCTCCGCACCAGGAGCTCTCTTCCATCGACAACAGCTACCAGTAGCCGGTCATCAACAGCGGACCCCATCCGCCTTGGCCAGCCTGCCTCTGCCGCTCCCCACCTATGGGCCGGGCATGACGCCCGAGACCCCCCGTGCACGAGCAAGGCACGTGCATCCCGGGGGAGACGTCAACAAGACGCCATCATCCAGGGTTCACGTGCGGTGCACGTGACCCACTGGAAATATTGCAAAGTCGCCCCTAGACCTCCTCCATATTGTGCTCCAGACGTGCCCCTCGGGAAAAATTGATGTAGTACCCCCAGTTACCGGTAATTACATCTAGGACCCCCTGCATTGTTTATATATATTTATTTTAATTAAATATTGCATATGTACCCATAGCTTCCCCCTTTATTTTGAACATATTTCTTGCATTGTTTTCATTATCCAAAAATAGCATGATGTTCCTCATTTAATTATCTACATTTTGACATATTGTGGACATTTTTGTGAGTATTGGTTAATTAATAATTAACTATTTTGTGAAAATTTGCATATTTTACCAAGTTTTTGCTTTTAAATTTATAATTATCTAACCGTTGCTCTAAAAAATTCCCGAAAAATGACATATCGTAGAATTAATTATGCTTGACATTGTACGCAAAAAGATTCGCATCATAGTTTGTCCTGTAAAAATCATTTTGCATATTTTAGTGTTTGATTTTTAATAAGTATTGAAACTAGTATTTTCGAGGTTTAGAATTTTTCTGATATCAATCATCTAGTGATAGATCTTAGATAATTTTGTTCCTTGAAAATAATTGGGTTTAATATTTATTATAATTAAATATTGAAATTCATTCAGCTTGCATTTAAAAATTCATAAAAAATCATATAGTATCCAAAAAATCTAAAAAAATTACAGTGCATTCAATTGATCGTATTTTGCATTCTGGCCAAATTTCGTATTTTTCGAACATCGTTTGAAAGTATTTTACATTTTAGTCCCTAAAATAGGCCAAAATTACATTTTGCATCTATTATTGCATTAAAAATTCCAAAAAAAGACCGCCTCGAAAATCGCGTACGAATTTTGATAGACACAATTCTAGGTTGTTCCTTTGCCTCCTTGTGTTCAACCTTAGGACTTGCCTAAGTAAAATAAACATAAAACTACGAGACTAGAAATTGATTGTGGTTATTTTCTTGACCGGTTCCGTTTGTCGCCTACAACGAAACAATAAATCATTATTTTTAGCAAACGACAAATAAACACATCTTCTAAACACTGGGCATATCAGAAACGTCAGATGGCGCCGTTGCCAGTGTGGAAAACGGCTTAGTTTTTTGTTTTGAAAATTTTTATTCGGTTTTCTGCATTCGGGTAGTCTGACCCCCAAATTTTCATTGCAAATTCCATATTTTTTTCTTTTTTTCCGCATTTATTTTATTTTTAGCATTTTTTTTAGTCACTCTCTTACACAAATCTCTCTTATTTTTCTTGCGAGGTACTCGGCGTACATGGAGCGGTTTTTCAAGAAACCGAAACATCTTCACTAACTTCCGAAGAAGCCGCAAATAAATTAAGATCAAGTCGAGTCGTGAGAGAGCATAGAGTCTAGGATTTTAATATCTCCAATTTTAGTTGTGTAATTAATTCCTCATTTATAGCAGTGTCCGTTTGGACTCTCGCATATGTAAAAAGACCTTGAACTATTCTTGTGATGTGTCGTGCCCTATTTCACTCTCCGGTGAGGGTGGAGGCTGACTTGCATGGTGATTAGGATAGACCTGCACATACAACTCTCAGAGCATTTTAATATTTAATTGTACTCGTAGGAATTAGGCCACACTTCACATTAATTGAAACGCACAGTAGATCGTTCAATTTAGCCAAATTCAACTCAGTTCTTTCCCACTAATAGAACTTTTTGCTATGTGTGGTTTTTCATCGGCTTGCATTCATTCGGAATAATTCTGTATTGCATCCCACATGGAGATTGTGAGGATTCACTGTAAATCTTCTAAATGAGCATACATCATAGTTTTTCATGTGCATCGGCTTTTCCTGAACTTCTCCCTCCTGTTTTGTCACACAATTTTAAAGGAAATTGGAAACTGAATGGTAGACGTGTATTTGTGCTCATTTAAATTTTCCAGTGATTGCCTAATTAAAATTGGGACTACTAAATATAGCCAACTTCAAATAACCCATAAAATCAAGAATTTTTACGGGAGAGCAACCCCGACCTTGGATGTTTTTATTTTTTTGAGTGAGCAAGAGACGATACTTAAGGCTAGAGCCCAAACCCGGATTTTCATATTGACTACTGATTCTACCAAAAACGATTAGCTACTTCTCAGTGAGGATCTACAGATAGCCGGTAAACGGACTGGATTTCCTTAGCAGAGTGGGTGGTTTGAGAACACTGCGTAAGGCTCCGTCCTCAAGTAACGGGTAGCCGTTCTACGGTATGTACTTACTCCCATACTGGCTGAAAGTAGGTGCAACTAGTCGTAAGAACTTGGTCCAGTCACTACGAAAATTTCAGCACCTAACATATCGCTAAATTTTTGCCAAGACTGATTTATCACCAACTAAAATTGAAAAGAAAATTTCGAACTCTTACGGCTTCATTGTGTGAGTTGGTGAACCCGGGATTTGATTTGTGTTTGCATTGGTGTGCGTGAACCGATATCGATGATCAAAAGTCGCACATTTGATAAAATTTCTTTTGACTATCCCGTGCAATCATCTCTCTCGTTTCTTCATTTAAACCTCATCATGGAACTTTTGTTCAAAAACTATCCACATCCAGATCATGAAAATCATTTCAAACCCTAATCATCATTCATTTCAGCTCTTACAAAAATGGCCGAACATTTATCTAAAAATCCATCAGAGCTCCATTATGAAAATGAATTGTCTCGGTTTGGCCCAAATCAACTGAACCCTCTTCTTTCAAAAATCCTCCAACATTTACGGGAGACTTCCACCCGCAGATGAATCCGATTCCCGCATTGAATTCCAAGAATTCCTACTCAAATAATTCGACCATACACGACCAATTTCCACCATGGACTGAACCATCGTATTCTTGGTTTCTCGCTGATGAACCAGTTCTAGATCAAATCACTTTTGAATCTCACGACTGGCCTAGAGACCAAATCGATTAAACCATCAGGAGAGACTTGCACTTAATGATTATCAGAGTTGGATTGACCACAACAATCAAATCCCTATTAACCAAACCGAGTACTACTCTTTTGATCAACCTATACACACAGAGGACCAAATGGACGATATCGGCACATATGCACCCTGTATGACTCCATTTTTGAAGGATACGATCAATCATGACCATGGAAGTAGACTCTACTCAACCCAGTATTACATTCTCGAGTCACGGCATGGTGAGTTTGAGACCTACACATTCCCACAAAATCCTTCCACTGAGCAGCCTCCTTCCATAATTTTTGAGGAGAAAATTTCAAAAAATAATGATCATATATCGGAGATTCCAATAAACTCTCCTCTCGGCATATACGGGAAAATGGAAGATGAATCGTAAATGCAAAAAGACACACCGACTGCTCCCATGATTGATCATGAACAAAATTTTGAGGGTAATATCTCGAGGATAAATAAGAAATTTGAACTAATGGAAGAAAAATTCAGAAATTTTGCTAACCGGTTCAGTTTATTTTATGGGAGCTCAGACATAAAAATGGATGAGAAAAAGATTGGATCTCATGTTGACAATTTTGAGGATATTCAGAAACCTAGGGACGATTCTGACTGCGACACCTCTGCATATTACTCCCCTAAGAATGACTATGCCTCTGACTCCTATTCGGAACATCAGAGCCCTTGCTCATCTGAAGAACACACCACATCACCACACCACAAAGAAAATACCAAAAAATTGGAATATCCAAAAACACCCAAAAAATCGAATATCTCAAAAAATACATAAAAATTGGGACTGAAGAAGACCTGAAAATTTTGGTTCTTGATTTACGGGAAGCAATGGAAAAAAGATTGATGTTTGAACTTTCCTTTATATAGTCCATTGAACACTTCCCTGACCTAAAAGGAATTTTAGTGGACAAATTAATGATGAAAAAGTCAGGCAGGATAAGAACAAAGACTGGAAGACATATCTTGTCAATGGCCTCCTCCTTGGTGTTGAGGAGAAGAACCAAGAGATGTATAGCGAAGCGGTTGCCCAGATTTACTGTATAATCAAAGACACAATTTTCACCCATGCTCGAGTTGATGACGATTCACCGATCAATATCCTCCCGACCTCTGTATTTCACGAACTCAAACTCAGATCGATCAAGAAGATACGAGAGATTGTTTAATTGGCAAATCGATCGATAAAGCGGTCGAGAGGAACCATATCTGTCATCATGACATTCCAAGGTGCTCTGCTCAAAGTAGATTTCACGATCATTGATATTGAGCATTAAGGAGAATTCACCCAGTCTCCAAATATTCTCGAAAAGCCATTCTTATCATTGGCTAAGGCAATTATTGATTGTGAGACTTAGGAAATCAATTTTACATCATAGGAAGCACTTCGATCTCACCCGGTCTTTGAGGAACCACGATTTTCTTAGGCAACCCACAATGTCCCTGACAACCGTAACAATGAAGCGGTACCAGAGCCCTACCCCGCTGTAACACCTGAGATTGCAGTTGTTGATGAGACCATTGGTTTAGAGAATCTCTCCCCTGCTCCATTCCCAGCCGCTCTCACCATGGAGAATCGAGTATATGAATCATATGATCCGGAGACTTATGCATGGGCACACCCTGGGTCAACTTATTCTGACTACATGGATCACATCAACTTGATACAGGATTGTTTCAATGTCAAATCAATTGAGAATGAACATGCAGAGACTCCCTCCAGTTTTTCAATTCCCGCATCCTTCTTATATGATCCTGAGACTTATGCATGGTCGCACCCTGGAGAAAACTACTCTGAATATCTTGACCAAATCATCCCAAATCGAGAGTGCACCAACATTCAGAAGACTAAGAACAAACACGCAGGACGAACACCGACCAAGGAGAAGAATTCTAATGGTTATTCATCTGGATACTCAAGTGAACCGACGCCTTCACGAAACAAGAAAAAGAAAGTCACCTTTAACCTTTCGGAAGAGGAATCAACTGATGATCCCTCATAAGGTCCAGAAAAGGTAATCTACATGAGTGAAGTCTGTTCGGCAGCTCTAAAACCATATCTTCGCAAGCATCCAAAATTCGATTCTCGTTGGACAACTCTCGTTCCTAACTACTATTCATCCAAAGCCAGTGCTCCTTCCCTCTTCAAGTACACTGGAATTGTTTCTTACGAGCTAATTGAGACCGGTGCTTCTGAGTATTCATCAGAGGATAAATCTCTTGATCCTAAGAAGGAATGAATTCTGAGGAAATAACTGAAGAAAAAAAGATCAGAATATCTGGAGTGTGTCCACTTTGAAATACTATTCCTATGAGGATAACTCTGATGATGGCTATCTTTCATCTGACTCAAACACTTCATCCATTATCCATCATGATTTTTTTGAGGATGATACTGATAATAGTTGGGAATCATATGCTTCATCTCCTTCTCGTCATTATGATCTCCCACCGCAGGCTCACAAAAAGATCAGCCGAAAACCGCCTTAATCATCGGCTACCCACCCTCCCTCACGACCACATCGGTCTCCTTGTATAGCTTCTTCCTTTACTTAGGCCAATGTCTAAGTATAGGGGGGACCAATGCCATCTGTATATACCATCCTTCTCCTATCTCCCGATCGCTCCATTTTCACCCTTCTCTTATACTTAGGTTGACCAGAGCATAAGTATAGGGGGAACCGATGCCCATCTGTTTATACTCTCCTCATTCACATACCTCGATAAGTATAGGGGGTGGTTCTATAAATCATTTTCTTTCTCTTTTCCATTTTCACTCTCTTACGCTTAGCTCAAGATATGTCTTCTTTACGCTTCTTGTGCTCTGAGGACACAACACTCGCTAAGTATAGGTGAGTCTATGTATATACTGTGTATATATTTTAGCCATATCTCATACTTGCGCGTAAGTCTATATGTATTTACGAGGTGGGTAAAGAATTTGAAAAAAAAACTACAAAAAAAGAAAAAGAAAAATAGTTTTTCCACTAACTGTGACGAACCCAAAATTTTTGAAAACTAAATAGCTTCTTATTCATTTTTGCATTAAAACAACCCAAAAATCCCTTGCATAAAAAAATTGTGTCTGCATTTCACACACCTGCACTTCATCCAACATCACATTCATTTGCATATGTGAAAAGTCATTGGGTTCCGAACCGAGTTATGAGCAGAAACCGAGAGTGGTCTTGACTTGACCTTAATCCACCTAATTTTCAGAGGAACTTCACCAAGAAATAGGATTTCAGAAGCTTCAGGTCTTTGACTTGATTCTTTGAGTTCCACGTGACAATGTGTAGTATTTGACTCTTAGTGTCTAACCTGGTCTCTTCATTCTGGGTACAACTCTGGAATAGGGAATTAATTTGTACTCTCACACTATGCACTTAGCTCAACTCAGATGGGATGTTGGAAGACTTTGTGAGTTTCTTTTTTGGTAGCGTGGAAATCAAACGACCGGAGTACAGGTTGAAATAAAGCTTCGGAAAAGGGATGGACGGCTGGGCACAATTTATTCTAAGACCCCCAAAAATGTACGGAAACAAAAAGATTCTATATCCATAGGGGCACAACAAGATCCAAGCAGAACCACCAAAAATTCCAAATACAAAGAAGCATTCTACCAAATAAATATCTGACCAAAAAGGTCCAAGCTTCAAGAAAACTTGCAGATCTTTGTGGAGACTTAGCTACACTGGACATCTTCACAAGGAGAGGTGACTACACTGGCCACCCTCTAGTTCTTTTCCCCTTCTTCTAACTTCTCCCCCCAATTCGATTGTGAACACAACACGATAGACCTTAGAAGGAAATACCTGACTCCCCGAGGATGAGTTACTGGAGAGGGGAAGAGCAAGGTAGTCCAGCATTCTGGATGGGAAGAGCTAAAACTTTTCAAACACATGAGTCGATTGTTCAATATTCATAGGTTATACTTTGGGAAGAGGATTGATCTAAGATAACTTCTGAGCCAAAACTGTAGCAATGATGTGTAGAACTTGAGGGCTATTAATTTTAGAATTCTAAGTCTCACAGAAGTTCCGCCAAACTAATAATCCAAAGGTCGAGTCTAGTTTCATTTTCACCTTCAGCTCATGGTCTTGGTATGGAACCCAATCTCATTTCACCTCATGGTATTTCTTTTTGATGCTCGGGGACGAGCATGGTTTAAGTATAGGGGGATGATGAATCTCGAATTCATCACTCTTAATCTCATTAGTTAAGCTCAGATTCTTCAAAATCAACAACATTTCTTTATTTATTCTGCATAATTAGCATTTAGGCATGTTTTCATAAGAATTGCATTTTAGCACTAATTTCTGCACAAAATAAGAAGCCAAAAATCCCAGCCAAAATTGACCTGTAAATAGCCTAACTTCCCGGATTTTTAACTCATTCATGCTAACTCTGAATAACCCAAACCACCTCCAATGTGTACATATCACTAACAAGAATGAATGAAAAATACAAAAAAAATCAATAACCCAAATAAGTAGACCAAAAACCCAAACCCTAGTTTCAGGATTCCAGACTAAAAACCTTGTATCTTCCTCATCCAGTGTCCCTTTTAATCCTACTCACTTTTTAACTAATGTGCATCCAATTACCTTCAAAACATGACCAAGTTCAAGTGATTCAGAGCTCATATGTGAAAGTTGGGTTTTGGGCCTCTTTTGTACATTTTGTATTTTAGCTGATTTTGACCGATTATTTTATATATATAATTAACTATTTTAGCTTATTTCTTCTTCATTTATCTTCTTTAATGAAAGTTTTATTAAAATGTGTAAAAATCCAAATCCAAATAGAGCTTGAAATCAAAGAAATAAATTGGGTTCGAGTCTTCACTAACCAACTGTACAAAAGTGGTTTTTTTCTTGTTTTATTTTATTTCTTATTTTTCTTAATCAATAAAAATCCAAAAAATTAGATTAGTGTGTAAATATTTATCTTTGTTTTTATCATATTTTTTTTCGGATTTCTATCTAGTTTAAAAATGACATAAAAATTACAAAACCGAAAAATCAAGGTATTCTATGTACATGGGATACCCCAAAAATTCACTTTGTGCATTTGATCGATTCTGGTTTTGATGTCTTCATAAAAATTGTAGATCTCATCGAGACGAGAAATTTTTGTGAAGAAACTTTTTTGATCCGAGGTCGTTTGCTATTTATTTTGTATTTTACAAAATCTTTATTTTTCGAATTTTGTGGTGCTGACACGTGGCCGTTCCTGGAGCCGCCACGTGTCAGCCATTTTTGGCATTTTTTGTATATTTGTTTTATAAATAAATTAATTAAAGGGGTCGCACGTGCCTTTCCTGCAACCCAATCCCCACCACACGTCATCATTGGGGCCGCCCGATCTCGGCCGATTGGACGGCCCAACTTCATCTTCTCCAAAACAAACGCCTTTCCCAATCAGGCACCGCGCCCTACCGCGAAATTTCCGCCGCTGCCTCCAATCGCATCCTCGTTTCTCGCAATTGACTTCTGGCTCCATCTTTGATCTGTGATCCCCCATCGAATCCCAATCAATCTCTGATCAAATCAAATCGAGCCCCGAATCCCCGACTCCAAATCGCCCCCAAATCTCTTTCCTTCTCCGGTGACCTTCGACGCCCCTATAAAACCTCCTCTACCCCAACTAAAGTCCTTCATCCGTAGTCTGCACAAATCAAGGAGAAGGTCGGTGGTGACAGCCCAACCCCCTTCCCATTCTTCTCCGACGAGATCTGAGAGCCCACCGGCCCTCGTTGCAGTGGCGACCTCCTCAGCCTTGCTGCTCAGCTCCGGGCTTCCCCGTCGAGCCTCGACAATCTTCTTCGATGCTCTACTCCGCCTTGTCTTCACCAAGCAACATCTCCGACAACTTCGACCACAACGAAGCTCAGCCCCGCCACCGCCTTCGCCACCGACATCAACCATCCGCCGACCACTGCTTCATCGTCATCGACCGTCGTGTCCTCTGCGCTAGGAGGTTTTCCGACATGGCTATGCTCCAGACGCTTCACCAGCTGCCGCAGACCTCTCGGAGCACCAACGCGCAAGGAGCTCTCTTCCATCGACAACAGCCACCAGTAGCTGGTCGTCAACAGTAGGCCCCATCTGCCTTGGCCGGCCCGCCTTCGCCGCTCCCCACCGTCGGGATGAGCGTGAAGCCCGAGACCCCCCGTGCACGTGCGAGGCACATGCATCCCGGAGGGGACGTCATCAAGACACCATCATTCAGGGGTCATGTGCGGTGCATGTGACCCGCTGGAAATATTGCAAAGTCGCCCCTGGACCTCCTCCATATTGCGCTCCAGTCCACAGACCAGAGGGCACGTGCAACGCACGTGCCCCTCTGGAAAAATTGCAGTAGTACCCCTCAGTTATCGGTAATTACATCTAGGACCCCCTGTATTGTTTATATATATTTATTTTTATTTAAATATTGCATATGTACCCATGTCTTCCCCCTTTATTTTGAACATCTTCCTTGCATTGTTTTCATTATCCAAAAAAACATGATGTTCCTCATTTAATTCGCTACATTTTGACATATTGTGGACATTTTTTTAAGCATTGGTTAATTAATAATTATTTATTTTGTGGAAATTTGCATATTTTGCCTAGTGTTTGCTCTTAAATTCATAATTGATTAACCGTTGCTCTAAAAAATTCCCGAAAAATCACGTATCGTAGAATTAATAGTGCTTGACATCGTGCTTAAAAAGAATTGCATTGCATGCATAGTTTGTCCTGTAAAAATCATTTTGCATATTTTAGTGTTTGATTTTTAATAAGTATTGAAACTAGTAATTTCGAGGTTTAGAATTTTTTTGAGATCAATCACCTAGTGATAGATCTTAGATAATTTTGTTCCTTGAAAATAATTGGGTTTAATATTTATTATAATTAAATATTGAAATTCATTCTGCTTGCATTTAAAAATTCATAAAAAAATCATATTGTATCCAAAAATTCCAAAAAAATTACTGTGCATTCATTTCATCATATTTTGCATTGTGGCCAAATTTTGTATTTTTAGACATCGTTTGAATATAATTTACATTTTAGTCCCTAAAATAGGCTAAAATTGCATTTCACATCTATTATTGCATTGAAAATTAAAAAAAAAAGGCTACCTCGAATCGTGTACGAATTTTGATAGACATAATTCTAGGTTGTTCCTTTACCTCCTTGTGTTCGACCTTAGGGCTTGCCCAAGTAAAATAAACATAAAATCACGAGACTAGAAATTGAATAATTATTTGTGGTTATTTTCTTGACCGATTCCGACTGCCACCTACAACGAAACGACAAATCATTATTTTTAGCAAACGACAAATAAACACATCTTCTTAACACATCGCATATCGGAAACGTCACCGAGCATGAGATGATAATGGATGACATAGCTCAGATCAACAAGAGGACCAAGGTTTTGACTAAACAATTTGATAATATCATCCAAATAGTCAAAGATATGATAATCAACCAAGAGAAGTGAAGAAAATCACAGAGCGAACCCGAAAATCATCATGTGCCTGACACCTACACACAAACACCACAGACCACTAACACTCCTATTGACTTTAGTAAAAATTCTAAAAAAAAATAAAAAATCAGAAAATTAAAAAAATTGGACAGCATCAATATGGAAGCATTTTGCAAAAGTCTGATCTTAGAGATTTCATTAATCAAGGGCACAGGGTATGTTCCCAGTCTTCAAAGATTTGTGAAGAGTCGATTATCACCTAGGAAGATGGGTAATAAAAGATCTCATACCCAATATCACTTAATAACTATGGCCAGTTCAATGGTGCTAACCTAGACAAACAAGGTCCAGAAAGTCAAGCAGTTGACGAAGGTGACCTGTGAAATTGAAAATATTGAGTTTATTAATGTTCGGATCGACAACAATTCTACACCGAGAATCCTCCCAAAGTTCGTGTTTGACATATTTGATCTTGGACCGCTCAGAAAGACTCGAGTGACCATTCAATTCCCTGATCGATCCACAAAAAGATTGAGAAGAATCATTTCCATCACCATTAATTTCCAAGGTGTTGCACATAGAGTGGACTTCATTATCATGGACATTGAGTATCGAGGAGATTTATCTAAGTCTCTCATTATTTTAGGAAATCTATTGCTGGCTTCCACCAGAGTAATTATTAATTGCGAGTTTCAAGATATCATTTTCCCGAACACAAACCAAGTCGGTAAAATTCTCGAGGACACACCAAACCCTGAGACAACCATACCAAACCACTAGTCATGACATAGAAGAATTCTCATATGTTCATATCTCTCCGCTTATCACAGATACAGATGAAGGAGAGACATCTTATGAAAAGGCTGATGAGCCTACGAAGGTGAACGAAATCAACCGAGACACACCTGATTCACCACACTCGGACAAGGCTATGTCGGATCTCCCCGAGTCCACACACACAAAGCCTATAGAGAGTAAATACACATGACATGTGCTGACCTTACAAAAATATTACAATTATATGTTGACTCATCTGATAGGGAACCCATGGTCAGCACCTCACAAAGAATACCTCATGAACCGACTAAAAATGTCATATTACTCATCAAGTTCAGATGATAAGAGCAATATGAGAGAGCTTAGTTCCGAGAATCTACAGCCTGATCGGAATAAGAAGTCATATGTCGACCTACGTCAGACTTTCCTTGTTCCTCTCTATTATGCTTCTAAGGTCGACTTTCCTGGTCCCATTCGATACACTGGAATGATTTGTTATGACCAGACTGACACTTGTTCATCTGAATATTCAGAGGAAGAAAAGATTGACCCGAAAACTGAGCGGGATCTGAGAAAAAAGCTCAAAAATAAGAATAATTAGAGTGACGTGACCTTTGATTATTATTTTGATGACAGCTCCGACGGTAGCTGGGATCTTCTAATTCATCTTCTTCCAATCAATATACCCTTCCACAACATTTCTTAAAAAAGATCGGTCGTAAACTGCCTTGATCATCGGCCACCCTTTCCCTCGCCCCCACCGATTTCCTTGTATATTTTCTTACAGACTTTGGCTAAGGCCTAAGTATAGGGGGGACTGATGCCATCTGCATTTATTCACCATTCTACTCCTCATTCGATCTGTATATTCTCCAGATCTCATAGGTTCTCACACTCACTCTTATCATATACTTAGGCTGACCATAGCCTAAGTATAGGGGGACCGATGCCCGCCCTGTATATATCCATCCATTTCTCCTCTTAACCTCAACTGCTCCATTTCTTATTCTTATTCTCCTTCTATACTTAGGCTAAGCAGATCCTAAGTATAGGGGGTGGTTGACTTCTTTTTCTATTATTTTTCTCTTTACTCTTAGCACGAGCTATGTCTTCTTGTCCCTTCTTGTGCTTTGAGGACATAGCACACACTAAGTATAGGGGGCATGTATATATTACATATATACTTTATCGATAGCTCGTACATTCACGTATTCGTATATATATAATAATGGATGGATAAAAGTAAAAAAACAAAAGAAAATGCAAAAAAATCAAAAAAAGAGAGAAAAAAACAAAAAAATCATCTTGCACCTCATATGCATCTGCCCTCATATGCATCTGCATATCATTTTACATAACCAGCATATGCAAAGTGGAAAGTTATTGGGTTCTGAAGTAAGTTATGAGTAGAAGTGGAGAATGATCTTGACTTGGCCTTAATCTACCTAATTTCCAGAGGAACTTCACCGAGAAAGAGGAATTTAGAAGCTTCGTGTCTTTTGACTTAATCCTTTGAGTTCTGCATGACAATGTGCAGTCTTTGACTCTTAGTGTCTAACCTGATCTCCTAATTCTGGGTATAGCTTTTGAGTAGGGAATTAATTTGTTCTCTCGTACTATGCACTTAGCTCAACTCAGACGGGATGTTGGAAGACTGTGCGTGTCTCTTTTCTTGTAGCGCAGGAATCTAAAGACCGGAAGTTGGGTTGAAATAAAGTTTCGAACAAGGGATGGACGGCTGGGCATAATTTTTTCTAAGATCTCAAAACATGTACGGAAAAGAAGATTCCATATCCGTAGGGGCATAAAAAGATCCATGCAAAGTCATCAAAAATCCATATCAAAAAGAAGACAAACTACCAAATAAATATCTGACAAAAAGGTCCAAGCTTCAAGAAAACATGCAGATCTTGGTGGAAACTTGGCTAAACTGGCTGGCTTCACAAGGATAGGTAACTACACTGGTCACCCTCCAGTTCTTTCCCCCTTCATCTAATTTCTCCCCCTTTTGATTGTGAACACAACGCGACAAACCTTAGAAGGAAATACCTGACTCTCTAAGGATGAGTTACTGGGAGGGGGGTTTTCATGGTAGTCTGACATTCTTGATGGGGGGAGCTAAAACCTTTCACACACACGAGACAGTTGTTCAATGTTCATGGGATATGCTTTGCGAGAAGAATTGATCTAAGATGACTTCTGAGTGGAATCTGTTTCAACGATATGTAGAACTTGAGGGCTGCTGATTTTAAAATCCTAAGTCTCACAGCAGTTCCGCCACACTATTAATCCAAAGATTGGGTCTAGCTCCATTTTCACCTTTTGTTCATGAGTTTGGTATGGAACCCAAAATCATTTCACTTTTGCAATTCATTTTAGTTGCTCAGGGACGAGCAAGGTTTACGCATAGGGGGTTGATGAATCTGTGATTCATCGTACTAAAAGATGAAAATAGAGCTTCGTTCACTATTCATGCATTTAAAATTAATATTTACATTTTAACACTCATAATTGCATTCATAATCATCTTCACATTTGCACCCAACTTCATGAATTTTTAACTGAGTCATGCTAATTTCAATTGACCTCAAACCACCTCCATTGTGTACATATTACTAACAAGATTAAAAGAAAAATACAAAAAATTACTAGCTCAAATAATTGGCCTGTGAGACAAAATCCCAATTCAAGACTATACAGACTAAAACGCTCATATCTTCCTCATAAATTGTCTGATTTAAGTCTACTAACTTTTAAAGTAATACACATTCGAAAACGTTCAAAACAAGACCAATTTCATAAAAATTGGAGCTCGTATGCGAAAGTTGGGTTTTGGGCCTCTTTTTATGTGTTTTGTGTTTTACCTGATTTTGACTTGATATTTTATGTACATAATTAACTTCTTTTCTCTTATTTCTTTTATATATATTATTTGATGAATTTTTTAAAAAAATCCACAAAAATTCAAATTCAAATTAAGACTGAAATCAAAGAAACTGTCTGAGTCCGAGTGTCCTTTGTGAGTCTGTACAAATATCCTCCATTTTCTTCTTTATTTTATTTCCCTATTTTCTTATGTATTAAAAATCCAAAAAAAATTATTGTGTAAATATTTATCTTTGATTTTATTTTTATTTTTTTCGATTTTTTCTTGATTAAAATTCATAAAAAAATACAAAATCCAAATATCAAGGTATTCTATGTACATAGAGTACCTCAAAAATATCGTTTTGCACAAATGACCTCTTTTACTCTTGGTCCCTTCATGAAAGTTGTACATCTCATCGAGACGAGCAATTTTTGTGTTGAACACTTTTCAAGGCTAGGTTGTTTGCTATTTCTTCTAAATTTTTCTTCTATTTTTTTTTCAAATTTTTTTGGAGCTGACACGTGGTAGCTCCTGGATACGCCACCTGTCATTCATTTTTAACCCCATTTTATTTCAATTTTATTTAAAAAATTAAAATAAAAATAAAAGTGAAAAGGGGGCGCGTGCTGGTCACGTGCTTCCCTTCGAACGTTCCCAGCCCGTGCTGGTCTTTCTCCCCTTCTTCCAATCAAACCACCACCCGCATCGCGCGGAAACTCTGCCCTCCTTTTATCTCCTACACCGGGCACCACACAATGGCCGCCACACACCCAAATATTCCAAACCACCGTTATCTCCTCTTCCTCCTCCATATATAAGGTCTTCAAAATCAATGATCTGGACCATCTGCCATATCTACCACACACGCACAGAGAGGAGAGAGAGTTAGGGAGGGAGGTGGTGACATCACTCCATCTCCGACGAAGACCATCTCAGGTGTGATCAGCTCCATCTTCCCATGCCTCCATCGCTGTGGTTGAAGGGCCGACAGGAGCCAGCCTCTGCCGCTCCGATCCCAGGCGAAACTATCTCATCCACCTTTTATTCCCACGTTCCCCACTTCCTCTGCTTTTTCTTAAAACCTCTGTTTTCCCTATCGCAATCCCCATCCTACGCCTACGCCTTCATCATCAGCGGCCCCCACATCGCCGTCAGCAATCATCTCCATGCCCAGGCGAACATATCCTTTCTTCTCCCTTTTCTTATCTCCCCTGTTTCCACCCAAATCCCGTGTTCCATCAATCACACCATCATTCTACCACCGACAACCGCAACTCCAGCCACTGATAGCCGTTGAGTTCTACGGCTGTATGTCGGCCATCGCACATGGAACCCAACATCACCCTAGCTGCATTGTCAACAACAGAAAGGACCCTGCACCAGCCGCTCACGCCCAAGAGACGACTTCGTCGCTCCCAGTCCAGCCTGTGCGAGCAGCTGTGCACCACTCCGCACTCCACCTCACCATAGGCGTGCTGCCCCGTTTACCAGAGACCTGCGGGTGCATTCGACCTTCTGCTTCCCCGACGACCACCTCAAGTCGTAGGATCCCGGTGCCTGCGAGCTCCTTCATCTGCGCCGCCACCTACAGATTCCCTCCATCCATTGCAGCGCGCCACCATCGCAGCGACCACCTGCCCGCTATGCCAGCCGCGTGTGGACTCCAGCACACCGCCTCCCATCGGGATAAACGAAGGAGGAAGGGGTCTCAAACCCTCATGTGCAGAACCCCCTGCCTTTTGGAGCAATTTGCTTCTCAGCCCCTAGAGATCCCCCAATTACGCGAGCTACTCTAAGGCCACTAGCAACGCTTTGCAAGGAGCCTCTGCCTTTCTGCATATCTCCAAAGAAGCCCTCAACCAGAGGTCATGTGCGTTGCACGTGACATATTGGGGAATTTTCACATCTCCCCTATGTGGGATAGGTAATTATCATTGAGTCCTCGTCCAATCTGCATATTTGTTTTATTTAAATATTGTAATTGCATTAAGACTCCTATGTTCTCCATTTATTTTGAACCTCATTCTGCTATCATTTTATTATTCAAAAAATTGCATTTTGTTCTTCCATTAATTATCTACATTGTGGTATTTGATTAATATTTTTAATCTATATGGTTAATTAATTAATATTATTCTTGCAGAAATTTATATATTTTGTCCAATCTGAGCGTAGAAATTCACATATAATTAACCATAGTCCCAAAAATTGGCAAAACGATCACGTATCGTAGAATTAATTGTTAGTAACATCTTGTCCAAAAGGAATTGCATTTGCTTGCATAGTATTCTCTCTAAAAATCATTTCGTACATTTCACTAATTCGTTTTTAATAGGTATTAAATCCAACATTTTTGGGGTCTAGGATTTTTCTGAGATAGATCACTTAGTAACATATCTTAGATAAAATAACTTGATTTAGTATTTATTATACTTAATTATTGAAAATCTCATTGTTCATCTTATTTTATTCATAGAAAATTCATCTTGCATCCAAAAATTACAGGAAAAATGTAATAGTCTAATTTCATCATCATTCAACTTGTGGCCAAGTTTCATAATTTTTGGACATTGTTTGAATGTAATTTACATTTTAGTCCAAAATTGCATGTCGCACATTAATTGCATTTTAAAAATACCAAAAAATACCTCTCTGAAAACCTAATTTCTTGATCAACTTTAAATAAACCTAAGGAGAAAGTTGCCTCCCTGAGTTCAACCTTGGACTTACCCAAGTAAATAACCGCTTGCTTTAATTGACATAAATTAAATTGCAGTTTTTGATCAACCCTGAATTGCCCGCCTACAAAGAAGCAATGAGATTCAAACATCTTTCGAACGGACAATTTTTTCAAACGTTAATTCGACACTATTAAAAGTGCATTTTCACAGTTCTTCATCGACTACCAACAATCTACATGCAAATTGATCCCTGCATAGAAATAAAATCTATCATACATGAAAATGCACACGAGAACAATCGTAGCAGAAAATTCTATTATCGGGAAGAACGAAATTTATTTGCCTAAGTCTAGGTACGAATCTAACTATCAGTATAAGAAGATATTAATGTGTTTGGACCTGTTATTTACTCAACTCAACCAAGATAATAAAAACCTATAACTAAGGGTTCAAGCACAAAAATAAAGAAAAAGAAATTCAAAAAACTCAAATCATGTTAAACAAAAGAAAGAAATTCGAGAAAAGAAAAACTTATGGGATCCCCCAAGTGCATCGGCACTTGGTGAAACAAACCCCTAACAAGCACAAGGTAGGTCTAATGGCTCTGTAGAAAACAGAAAAAGGGCAAGCACCAACAAAATATTAAAAATTATTTACAAGAATAAATGGAATAAAATGATTGAAAAACTAAAACAAAAACTAAAAGTGCAACAAAATTCTTCAACTCTTTTGCTCCTCCTCAGCTGCTTTCTCTTGTCGGTCGGTGAAGAAGTTCCCAGCCTTTGCCTCGCTCGGGTGCATCGGCTTGCCTAGGATCGTTGCTTCGTTCATCGGGCGCTCGCAACAAAAGGGAAAACAAGAAGTGTCTCAGAAACCGCTATGATAAAAATATAGAGTAATAAAAGAGACAAAATAATGAAATGAAATAAAAGACAAGACAAACAAGTGAAACAAGAAATAAAACAAACAATTAAGAGGTAGAGAGATAGAAATCCTAACTACTCTCGTTGTGCCTCTTCTACAACGACTCCATTTGATTTATTTGAGAGGAAATTGGTGGGTTTTTATTTAATGAAGAAAATATGAGTAATGTGATGACTGTGACACTGCAACCCACAACTCTACAATTCAAAAATTAATTATCTAGCATAAATAAAACAAAAATCTAGTGCTATTATTTTACTTATATAGCAATGCAAGATCAAACTCAGGGAAGCAACTTTATCGGAGGGAAAATAAAATATTGTTAGTTAATAAAGGATTCCTTTTCTCTTCTTTTTCTCCTTTTATTATTTTAATGCCTTTTGAAATCATTTTTTATGGATTTTTAATAATTTTTAATTATTTTAATATTTTTTGAATTGTAATTTTTCAATGATTTTTAATGTTGCAAAATTTTATTTTTTTATGTTTTAAAAGGAAACAAATAAAAGTAAAGCAAATTAAAGAAACAATCACTCTTTTAAAATTTTCAAAAATAGAAAAAATACACCGAAAATCAGAATAAAATTACTTTTGTATTTTATGTATTATTCTGTTTTTGTGATTTTTATGGAATTTTATAGTTTTTTAAGTATCTTGAAATGAATAAAAACTGAAACAAAACTCAAAATAATTTTGAACTATTGTTTTTTGTATTTTAAAAATATAAAATAGAAAAAAATTAATCGGAAATCAAATCAGTATAGAAGAAGATTTTTCAAGCTTCAAATTACTCTAATTATGTATTTTTAGGAATTTTTAATGATTTTATATGAATTTTTATATTTTTTTATTTTTCTATTTTTCAGGTTTTCTAAATACATTTTTAAATGAAAATTTTACAGGTGATAAAACTATGTGAAAGACAACTCATGGAATTTTTTAGAATTTTTAAAACTTGATCAGAATTTTATGCTATTTTAAAACTAAACAAAACATTTTTTATTTTTAAAAATAATAAAATAAAGAAATTTTGCAATCCAAAATTATCAATGACAAATCAAACAAACAAGAAGTATTTCACAAATCAAACAGAAATTTTACAATCCAAAATTATCAATGACAAATCAAACAGAAATTTATTAGAAGTAATTAAAGATAAAACAAATAATCTACAGAACAGGGATCAATATGTATATATTTAATGTTTCTGTACTAAAAAATAACAAAAATAAAACATCAGGACTCAATTCTCAATTTATCAACAAATTCATACGTAGATGCACATGAATAAAAAGGGGGACTTGATTGTAATTATTTTATCTTTTTGGAGTAAACAATAACAACAAACAACGATGGATTTATTGCAAATATTCCAAAAGGACTGTGCTAACACACATGGATATGTTTAAATAGGACTAAAAAGAAAATATGAAACCAACCAAGGACATATATGCAATTTAAATAGTCTTAGTATGAAATGTGTTCAATTGAGATTTATTTACAATAAAATAAAATATAGGGATATGAGTGCTATTCACAAGAGAAGCTTACGTGTCACATGCGTACAGACAGCTGCAATGGGCAGCTGTAGATCTGATCGTGCGGCACTGATTTGGGGTTAGACGGATTGTTATGATGTGATATAGAAGGAGGCGTTCTTGATTCGACGCTCTTGAAGACCCCTAGAAGAACTAGCTCGAAGGTCTCCCTTGATGAAACTCGATCCCCTCATGCTCTTCATATCCTCCTTTGATCCAACATCTAAAGGCTTCAAGAAGATCCTGATGTCCTTCCAGTTTTGATCTGAGAAGAAAAGAAGGTTTGGGTCCCATTGATCAGGGACCTAGATCTGAAGTTCTACTGCGCATTTCTCAGGACCTCCAACTATTGATTCAAGCCTCAAATAGGCTCCTACCACCTACAATTTAATTCAATGCTTGGAGGCAGAGCTTCGGCGACATTTATTATGCAAAAACAAGGTAAAATAAGGGGGAATGGACCGATCTTCGGCAAGGTGGAGGAGATGAGATCAGATTATCTTATCCGAGGTAGATCTGGTGATTAGGAGGTGTAAGAAGAATGGAGAAGTGATAAGGGAAGATAAAGCATGATCATGATAGGCTAAAAATGAGTGGATGACCTCCAATCGGGTAGATCTGAGATTGATCTATGATCTACTGAATTGAATCGAAATCAAACGGAAATTACTATAACTAAATGCTAAAATGCGAGAAATCTAACCTATAATTACCTAAGGTGATCATCTAAGGGTGATGGCCTCGATCAGATGATTTCAGGCTGAAGAAACTTTATGCACCATCAGATCTTCGATGGTAGTTGGATCTCGCTAATCAGCTCGAATCACACACTCTCGATCGAGGGAGGAGATTTATGTCACAATCCCAGAGCTCCTCGAAACAATCTCAGGCGAAATTGAGGCAAAATGGATCAGATTGAAAAATGGGATATGGAGCGGAATTTATAGAGGTGGTTGATGGGTGGATTTTGAAATTTGGTAGCGAGTGAGCCGACACTGATTTTGGTGAAATTTTATTCGGGTGAGATGAATGGTTATTTGGGCAATCAACTGGTGAAGAAATCAGACGAGAAGGATGTTCGATCAGGTCTGGAAAAATCAAAGAAGAAGAGGATTCAACTTATTAAATTGAGTATTGAAGACAAATGGGAGAGTTGAACCGGGTACATAGACCCGAGTACGCATATTAGAGAGCTCCGACCCGAATGGGTCCAAGCACTAACAGACAAAATAGTAAAATAGATAAGAAAAATTATAAAAAATTAAAAAATGGGTATTAATAAAATAATTTGTAAACTAAATAATATTAATAAATTAATAAATTAATTTTTAAGTGATTTTTAATTAATTAATTAAATTTACTAAATAGGTTTAAATAATTTTGATTGATTTTTTTATTTTTATAGATGAAAGACCCTATCTCCCCTACTTTATTCCTTGTCGATTAGGTCAAGTCTTGACTTGCTATCAGGGTTAGGATCAGCTTGTATTTATTACATATATACAATCTTCTTATTTTTCTCTTTGCTTCTTTATTTATTTACTTGGGCTAAAATAATGATAAATATACACTATTTATAGATGATCTGAGATTTATTTAAAAAAGTGAGAATTTAATGATATTTACAGGTGTTTTGTAAGGGATTTTAAGCCAAAATGTATGACTAAAGATGATGAATTGGAGATTCATCAATGACGTATGGAGAAATGATTAGAAACTAACCCATCCTAGCGGAAAAATGCATGATCAGTCATCGGTTATACGCTTGTTCTACAAATATCAAGGTGGAAGACCTTATCAACACCATCCCTCGCATCACCAATCTCCATGAATTGCTAACCCCTTGAGATCGAATTTTCAGTAGTCAGCTTATCACCAACCATCATACCACCAACAACAGGCGACTGCTCTGTATTAGCAACAATACCCTCCTTAACAACACTATCACCAGTACACTCCTCATCACTATCAGAGCTATCAGTCTCAGCCTTCGCACCGGTGTCAAAGTTGCGAACGCAGCCTGCTGAGCAGATTGAGGC
This sequence comes from Ottelia alismoides, assembly GCA_037367405.1. Lineage (NCBI taxonomy): Eukaryota > Viridiplantae > Streptophyta > Magnoliopsida > Alismatales > Hydrocharitaceae > Ottelia > Ottelia alismoides. The sequence goes on along the minus strand of JAZKJV010009139.1, from coordinate 716,864 downwards.
AGCCTCAATGATTCCATCCCTTGATTACCTGGCACATCTGGTGAAGAGCTTAAGTGATATGAGCCAGAAGCTAAACGATCTGACCATCGCTAAAACCATCATCCAATGCAAGTTGAAGACACCTCCAATGACTTCTTTCATAGGAGCAGGTAGCAAGTAGTGTCCAATCTGCTCATTAGTCATGTATGAATAAATCTACTACGATATCTAATGTTGTTACTTAGGAGAAGTGGGACTCTATAGCCATCTGCAATTGCAAAAGGAAAGAATAGAGCTTCACAAGGTGAATTTTTGTTAACCATGCCCGCATAAAGTTCAGAAGGAGGAGAAGAAGGAAGAACAACACCAGATGATGAGAAAAATATAAAAAAAAAGAAAATAGACAAAACCAAAAACATAATAACAGCCAATGCCTCGTCGAGACAACTAAGGAGAAGCCAACATCTGCAACCGAACTTGTGCTGATCGATGAAGCCGACGTTTCTGTTTTTAGCTTTCCTTGTGTGGCAAATGATTATATTCCTTCTGATCATTTGCATGTAAAAGTTGTTTCCAAAGAGTTTTTTTTAATGATGTACATATGTCATTTCTAGATGCAATGAAAACTAATAAAAAATTAGAAAATTCAAAAAGTCTTGTCTGATCTAGGTATTATTGAGATCTTGCAAAATATTTTCCTGGAATGCCACTTTTGAAAGCCATGGAATACATGCCAACTGTGAAGAAAGGATTAAACATGCATGTACTTGAAACCATCATCCCCACAAAAACAAACTCAATCATGGTGAGAACACATTCTTACCATAGCTATTGTAAATTTCATTAGCAAAACCTCCCATCCAAACATGAAATACAAGGGAGAAACTTTAATTTTGGTCAAATTTTCGAATAAACTTTGCTTGATAGTGGTTCTTCAATAAACATCATGATCACTTCTCTTCTCAAGGAATTCGGACTAGGTCCACTAAAACCAACTAGGATGATACTTCAATTTGCTGATCAATCCACTAAGCAGCCTCGATGGATATTAGAGGATGTTATTGTGATAGTGCGGGATATGAAACGTTACCCTGGACATGGATTCATCTACACCATTACTCCATAGATCGATCACACTTGGTCGGTCGTTCCTTAAAATAGCCGAGGCTGTAGTGGATTATGGGTCCGCAAAACATCATGTTTCGTTCCAGCACTAATACATTACTGATTGACATGGTCGTAGAGCCGAAAGCCACAAGAAGTGCATCTAATAGAAGAGAGACAACAACATTACCTGGAGAAGACTGTGATAGCATTGAGAACATCAAAGAACCATGCTTAAACCTGAATGATAGGGAAACATAGGAGATCCTCTCTCAAGAGGAGGACTTAGACAACACAATCTATTTCAGCTCCCTTACAGGTGAAGAGTTCCTTGTTAATGAGATGATTGAACTATTTGAATAACGACCATCCCTAACCGAAAAATAGGAACTTATCAAAGATATGTTCGGTATCTTGATATCATAACCACAAGTAACTGAAGTGAACAACACATCAAACAACAATACAACTACCATCATCACCATCTACAAGTTTACCAAGAAGTTGATTCTAATTTTTCCTGAGCTAAAGCCGCTTCTAGCAAACATGAATTATGCCTTTCTTGCAGGTGAGCATGAACAAAATCTGGTCATTATCATTTTGTATTTAACCGTTGATCAAGAATCTCGCTTGCTAGAGATTCTAGAGAAAACTGCAAAGCAAATTTATGGAATATTTCTGATCTTTGTGGGATAAATACGGCCCTATGTTCACACCATATCTACTTAGAGGATGACAACAAGCCATCCCATGAGTTTCAACAAAGTCTGAATCCTAATCTCCTACAAGTTGTCATGAAAGAGATAATGAATTGGTGTAAGGTTTGTTTTATTTATCCCATCTCCGACTCTAAACGGTTGAGACCATTGCATGTAGTTCTGAAGAAATCAAAAATTGTGATGGTTACTAATGAACAAGGAGAGGAGATCTCAATCTATGTGCCTACATCATGGCCTATCTATGTAGTTTATCGGTGATACACAGATCTGTCAAGCGGTCAAAAAGTGTTGGTTCTAGCAACCGCTTGAAATAGATCTAATGGTTAAATAAAACACACCATAATCAATAGAGAGAAATAAAAATAGAGATATAATGAGTCAAGTCATCTTCTCTCCTAAATTATGGTGTTTCACTATTTTTCTATCCAGGCAAGTGATCCTGGGCTGAACTTAAGGAGGTAGAAAATTATTCTCGGAATTTTCGAGTGGAGAAAATATTTTTGTGATTTTTTATCTCTTCTCTTCTTCATAGAGAAAATCCTTTTTGGTTGTTTTTAATTTTTACCTTTTTATTTGATTTTTATTTTGAAATTTTTATTTAATTTTCGAAAGCATATTTTGTGGACAATTTATCTACAATATAGTATGCAAAAATAATAGATAATAAGTAATACTATATAGTAGATGAATCGCTCGAGCAGAGGGCTCGAGAAAGAAATAAAAAAGAAAGCAAGACAGGTCGAAAATGAAGAATAAAATCACAACAGAATTGCGACGAAAATCTTCGAAATTCAATGTAAAATAAAATGATGAAAAAATAATACGCTAAAAGAATGTCCAACTAGGGCCACAAGTGTTCAAATAGTCCAAGTAGCAATGTAAAAGTATGTAAAAAAATACAATAAAATAAAATGTCTTTCTTTCAATTAGTTCCCTGTTCAGAGACCTAATTGCAAGAAAATAATTGGATCCTTATACTTAGGTCCCTGGTTAGGGAGCTAAATGTAATAAAGATATCTTTTGGAGGAGGAAATTAATTCCTAGAATGCGTGGGGATTCTTTAGAAAAATTTCTACTACTTCACTTTTTGTGGCTGGATTTAAACGATCGCTTCTGATCCGAACCATCCAAGATGGACACACATCAGAAAACTGTAAAGTGGATGCTCTTCCAGAGTTCTACCCTAATTGGGCAATCGACAACGATTAGGGTTCCTCTCCGTCAATCTATGGCAGTGGTACTCCTCCAACATGTCTAGGAGGGGATCACCTATCCACTCCAAGCTTGCCTGCAGTGAGGTGAGATCGAGGAAGACGAGGGCAACGGTGGTATAAGTCGACTTGGGTATGAATGCTCCAGGTCAATGCCCTACTGCATTTAATGGATCTGCGATGAAGGAGATGCTCTAAGGGTTGGAATGAATGCTCCAGAATGTTGCGAGGTACTTGCAAGTGATGATTTATTAGCTCGATTTGTAATGAATCGGCCAAGAATTAAAGATGTTACTAGCTTAAAAAATGGGCTACAGGAAATGTTATTATAGAACAAAGTGGGGCTTGATTTGGATCGAATCAAAATCATTTTGAATGGGTGAATCAAATATTGAGACTAAGATGATATAATCGCGTAATTAGATTGACTAATTAGGCACGAAGAACGGGAAAATTGAAGGAATGGAATGGGATTCACCTGGGGTTTATAGGGTTTATGACTCCACATGATGGCTCGACAGTCGATAATCGAAGTTGGACGCATGCGCGATGGTAGAGATTCATGGCCAACGGAGGGCCTAGAAACGTCCTCAGTTCTTACACCTTCTACGTGGATGCACCACCTTGGTGCTGTCACCATCGACGACGGTGCTACGAGGCTCGGAAGGTGGGGTGATGGACATGTCTGTTTTGAAGTAGGATAGTTAGTTTGAAACAGTGAACTTTGAGTCACTAAATAGGAAAATCGATTAAGGTTTGGATCTAATCCTAGTGTAGGCATGATTGTAGGCTTTTAATATTGTAGGTTCAACGGATTAGATTAGGGATTAGATGTAGGATGATGCGGGAAAATCGAATGGAAGAAGGCTGGTGGAACAACTCCAGCCAACCTCTTATTGATGAAGAAGGCCTCAAGTGCTGACACGTGTCAGCACCTGGTAGGCCAGAAAATAAATAACTTATAAATTAAGTATTAAATATCATTTGACGTTATTTTAAGAAAAATATGAAATAAAAAGTGCATATACTTAATTTAACTAATTTATGGTATAGTTTATTTTTTATAACTAATAGATATTTTATGAAATATAATTATAATATTAATAAATAAGTATATAATATACTTAGTAAATAGGATTTTGATTTTTAATTTATTAATTTAATAAATAACATATTTTTTATGTTTTAATACCTGGTAGAATAATAATAAGGATGAGTGTGAATTTGTCTAGATTTTGATAAGCTAATTTAAATATATAAATAAATAAAGATATATTTTGCACAGTTCGATTTCTTCTATAAATTAGGATTTTTGATTTATTTCAAATATTAAACAATAGTTGAAAATTGGAATTAATTTACAGATAAATACAATATTAAGAAAATAATTAAAATTTATAAAATCAATGATAATGTAAATAGTATGTCCAGAATAAAATAAATAGCCCAGAAACCCGATTGCCATTAGGTCCCAAAATGGACTTTTTGCAAGCAGACTCTGATTTTGGTGAAATCACATTCATTAACTAGAGAATATTATTTTATGAACTTTAAAGGTGATTAGATTGATATTGGAGTTCGTATGAAGAACTAATGATATTCAGAAGTAGACAAAATGACAATTTAAAAGATGGATTTCTTGGCATATATACATGTTGGATTTTTTCTAAGATTTTTATTTTTTTATATACATTTTTAAGAATACATAGGATAAGAGTTTGATGAAGAATATGTAAAATTAATTAATTAAAAATCTTTGAAGTTTTGGTAAATAATGGATAAATATGAATCAATGTTTTATGTGCAATGTAAGTTATTTTTATTGTTTTCTTCTTTATCTCCCCCTACTTATTTGTCTGTCGACCAATCCATGCTGACTTGGTCTTGGTGGTTAGGTTATATAAATATATCCTTCAGTTATATTTATATTTTATTTAGTCATATTATACATATTTACAGTCTACCTTTCTTTATTTTTCTTTCTTTTTATTCTTTTAATTATTTACATTTTTTAATGCATAAAATGCATTTTTATTCATGAATGATGTTTTTGTACTATGTCAAAACTAGTGGGTATTTACATGTATTGGTTAAGAGTTTTAAGATAAAATGCAAAAGAAATGTTAATGAATCATGGATTCATCATCCCCATAATATTTAAACTTTGCCAGTACCTTAGTAAAATTTATTTGAAAAATAAGGAAAAAGAAAGAAAGTTAGAGTGAATTTGTTTTCCTAAACCAATTCATGACAACAGACAGAGGACATAGCTTGTTCGGGCCTTAAACAAGCATTTTGTCAGAACCTTAACTACGATTAGGATTTTAATCTCAACAGTCCTCAAGTTCCACAAATCCTTATTCAGGTTCACCTCAAGAGCCAGCTCATATCCACTTATCCATATCGCTAACTCTATCAACCTTGAATTCAATTTATATTGTGTGTGAATTGTGTTAGTCTTCATGCTTAAAGAAGCGAAGAAACTGCCCATCCCAATAATACACTCCCATTGGTTCTTCATCCAGCTGCTCTTTCCTCAAGGAGGGGGTGTTTCCTTATAAGGTCAGGTCATGTGTCCACAATCGAATGGAGAGAGAATGTATAAGAATGAGAAAAGAATTGTAGTGTGACCAGTGTAGTCACATCTCCTTGTAAAACCCAACCGGTGTAGCTAAGTCTCCACTAAGATGTGCATGCCTTTTGGAAGCATGGACCATTGTGGTCATATTTGTATTTGGTGGTTGGCTTTTTTTGGTAATATTTGTAACATTTCTTGCACTGCATCAATCTTTTCTAGCCTGATGGATATAACATCTTTTTATTTCGTCTATTTTTTGGAGTCTTGGAAAAATTACACCAGTAGATCCTTCACTCATTCGAAGCTTTATGTAAACCCACAACTCCCATCTTTAGACGTCAATGCCGCTAGAAAAGGATGAAAATGCACTACTAAAATGAGCTACTCTTTGTAACCCCATGCAAGTCGAGCTAAGTGCAAAGTGCATATGTCCAAAATTGGTTCATTGTTGAAGAGTTAAACAGATGACATCAAGTGTTCTACTTAAGCAAGTTTTAGTTGAATTCCTAAACATGGTCTCATGGAACCCAAAGATTTAAGTCACAGACTTGAAGAGTCTAAATTCCAATTCTTAACTAGGTTCCTTACAATGAAAGTCAAAGGCCATAATCAAGCTTCATCCTTTATACTATTCCCAATCTTTAGTTTGAGAAATCAGATTTATTCTGAAAAATGCTAATGCAAATGCAACCATGTTTTATGAAGTACATTTTTCTGAATTTTACTCATTTTATTTTAAAGATTTTGCAAATTTTATGAATTTTAGGATTTTATATTTTTATGGATTTTTTAAGTTTTTATAAATTAGCATATGTACCAGAATTTTACAAGATAAATTACCAATATTTCATTTGGATTAATTAATTAATATATTTTACAAATTTTATGTACAAAGAATTTTAAATATTAAGGTGTTATATACACATATTTTTAAAAATAGGATTTTATATACATATTATACATATTAAATACAAAATTTTAAATACAAAATTAAATTAAAAATTTTAAATATGTATTTTATAATATTGTACTTATTTATAAGAATTTTATAAATAATAAATAGATATATTTTAAATTAACCCTTACCCACTTTTTATGGATTTATAGATATAGAAAATACATAAAAGTACGAATTATGGATAAAAATACATATATAATATATACACACAGCCTATACTTAGCTTGTGGCATGTCCTCATAGCATAAAATAAAAAAGGAGGACATAACTCGTGTTAAGTAAAAGTGGGCGAAAAAGAATGAAAGAATAGAAATCAGTCTCCCCCCTATACTTACAATTTGGTCATCGTAAGTATAGTGGAAAACAAAAATGAGGTAACTGAGGGCACCGAATATACAAACGAAGGAACAAAAGAAAAAGAAGAAATGAAGTCAATGAAATCACTCAGTCCCACCTATACTAGGATCAGACATCGCAAGTATAGAAAAGAATTTGGCCAAAAATTAGGGACTAGTGATTGGTATAAAAGAAAGGGAAATAAAAGAAAAGTAAAAATAACAAAATCGAAAGTGTAAATCAACAGACAATCAGACCCCCCTATACTTAGAATATGTTATCTAAGTATAAAGACAAGCACAAATGGGGATGAATGCGGTCTAAAAATTGAATGGCTTACATGTCTCTATACGGGACAAAATGATGTGGAAGAGTAGACATAGGTCCTGTACAGAGTAGATCACCTTAACCTGGGTCATACAAAATCGTCTGTTTCTCAAGTGTGTACCGACCCTTGGCTGAACAAATAGAGCATTCTCTGTAAGTGAACATTGTATGTGGCACAGGTCTCTCAACTATAATGAGTGTCTCTGGAGTTGGACTACAGAAGGTATTTATACATGTATCCATCACCCCATCCGACTACCTACGATGAACAGATCTTATAATCTTTGAAATGTAATCGACTAACTCTCGTGCTAGAATATGTATACTCTCAATCTACGGCACTGAGATGTCTAGTGTAACTGACTACTCATCTAGTCCTAAAATGATCTCTATATCTGCATGTGAACTGTCGTCTGAAGAACAAGGTACCATGTGATCTACCCCATCCACGAGGATATTGTGGGTATCAAAATAAACGCTCTCAAGATCAAGAGATCGTGTCTCATCTATTTGTCGACAATCATCTACAAGAATGGTGTCCTCTGATGTGAATGATAATACTGATCTGGGGCTACTACATCCTCTCTTCACTCTTGCATTGACCTTTGTGCTCTCTCATCCTGCCTATTGATATCACTTATTCTTTCAAATAAGAGTTGCCGAGAAGGCATGTCGAGGGCAGTTAGGTTTCTCTTTTGACCTGCTATTCTTGGTTGTACATCTTAGTCTATATTTTTCGACATTATATCATTGTTTATATTCATTGTATTTATTTCATTTTTTGCTCATATTTTTAGAACTTGTGTCTCTTACATATTCATTATCTTCTCTTTCTTGCGAGGGCCCGTGGAGTAAAGAAGGCGATCCAAGGAGAGCCGAAGCACCTAAGCGAAGCGGAGGCAACTTGATTCTTCACCAAGTTGTAGGAGAGCATGAGAGGAGGAGAAGACTTGAAGGAGACCAATCATTTGAAAAAGAAAAAAAATAGACTTTCCTTTGTTTATTTCTAGCACTTGAACTTTGGTAAAAGGGCATTCATTTGTTATGGGGTTTGTTTCGCCAAGTGACGGTGCACTTGGGGGACCTCACCTGATTTGTTTTTCATCACCTTATTTTTCTTTGTTTCACGTGGATTTTTTGAGGTACCTATTGTTGCTTTAATTAATTTTCTTGATCCAAGTAATTAATTAGGTCCAAAACCCTATACAAGAATTTTTGTACCTATAGAATAGCGCGTAATTGGACTTAGTCAAATTTAATTCGTTCTTGCCCGTTAATAGTAGTTATTGTTAGGACGGTTCACTTGCATTATATAGGTTAGTTTATTTTTCTGTATTTAAATTATGCACGGATCACCCTACATGTAGAGTACTGGCGACAAGGTACACATCTCTAACCCCTACATGCATCATTATATTTAATCATGCATCTGTTTTTTTGTTTTCCCCCTCTGTTTTATGGATATATGAAAAAAGGAAATTGAAAAATTCGTTAGATGTGTTTGTTCAAAAATATCAAAAAAAGTGAATTTGGAAAAATAAAAAATTAGGACTGCTAATATCACTTGCACCCTAAAAATTAAACGTAATTCACATCATTGTTTTGGGAGAGAAATCCCCTCATTGTATTTGTATTTACTTGTTGGTGTACGCACTAAGGTTAGTGCATCAATCCTAGAAGCCAACCTAAGTGTTTGTACAACTTTGTGTTTGATCACCTAACTCTAATTGACAAGATAATTGACAGAACATGCACGGACTTCACATTGTGTTGAGTTGGTGAATTAGGGGTTTGCATTGTATTTGTTTGTGCTTGGTGTTGAGTTAGCTATGTTTATCCTCTCAAGATCATTAACAGTCACTTAAAAAAATCAATCAAAAAATAATCTTCATCACTCATGTTTTCCCTCCCTCTCACCCTTCACTCTGAGGGTCAAATGTTGTCCAATATTTCCCAAGCTCAGATCCCTTCACTCTGGCAGGTCAATTATCTCTTTGATCTTGACCAATATTTCTTTGAGCACGATATTCTTGATCCATTGGACGGTTTTTCTTTTACTTCGAGAAAGAACTTGTTATTTTAATATAATAATCTCTTCTCTCCCTCGAACTAGCCTGATTTCTCACATCTCCTCAAGGGTTATCTGCGGGCGGTTTGTACTCCGTACTCAGTTCCACTCCTTAGTTGGGCATCCGATCTGTCGGATCACGAGACCGAGTCTTCTGATTATGCTTTGTATGTTGATTCTTCCGATAATTCTGAACTTTCTGTGTTTGATTTTCCTTCTCTTCTTGATGACCCTCGCAAGGATGAGCCAACCCTTGAGTTATGCAATGATATACATGATCTCTCTTCATTACATGCATCAGATATCTGTTGTTTTATTGAGTCTCCTGATCTTGACCTTTCATTCATTTTCAAGACGGTGATTGACATGGTGGATTCCATGACAGATCCTTCCTTCTCCATGTTCTATTTTTTGGCTCCCACCATTCACTCCACTCTGACCTTGAGTTTAAGATTTCTTTTGTGCTACCGGTACCCAACTGCACATCTATTTACCCGGTAGCAAACACCCATCTGATTGCTTATATGGGTGTCCTTGTTTACACTCTTGACCACATTGTTGTTTTCACTCCGAGACAACAGCAGTATGGTATTCACATTACAAATGTTGTCTTTTACCTTGATACGTCGTTGTCCTATCCTTTGTGCCCAGCTAGGGGCATAAACTCTATCTCTTGTTGAGAGGAACCTCAACAAATGTCTTCTTTATATATATGTGTTTCGTCTTGATTTGCTCCTTCCTTCTTCCGTTTATCCTTCACCTCTTGTATGTATCTGTGTGCTATACTTAGGCTGTACTTTATCCTAAGTATGGGGGGTGAATGATTTGTGTTGTTCATATTCGTCCTGTTCATTACTCCCATTGTTGCTTAAACTTAGGGATACTCTACCCTAAGTATAGGGGGAGCGATGGTGTTCATATCGTCTCTTTTATGTTTTTATTCTTCTATTCTCTCAATTGTCCCCCAACTTGTTGATATTTTATTTTTAGGGTTGTTCTAGCCTATGTATAGGGGGCAAGTCGATCCGTTGAGTCCTTACATTCTCTTCATCGATTTTTCCCTTTTGTCAATCTTCTATACTTAGGATTACTTGATCCTAAATATAAATAGGATCACCGACTTCCATTCTTTTCATCTTTTCTTTGGTCATTGTAGAGTAGGAGTCTTTTCACTTTTCTATACTTAGCACGAGTTATGTCTTCCTTTACAGCTCTCTGATCACTATGAGGACATAGTTCGAGCTAAGTATAGGGGGTGTCGTATATATTGTATATATACTTTAGACATAACGCAAACTTTTAAATTTTGTAGTTATTTTTGGGATATGTATACAAAATCGTAAAATCCACGAGTGTATATAGACTTTGGTCACCTTTTATTAAACATAAAAAAATAACCAAAAAACAATAAAAAATAAAAAAACACAAATAAAAGAAAAAACAAAACAAAAAAGCAAAAAAAAATGAAAAAATGAAAACAAAAAAAAACAAAAAACCACCAAAAAATAAAACAAAACAAAAAACAAACAAAATAAAAAAATATCCATGTATATATTTTTATATATTTTACTAATCTTTTTTTCCCTTAAAAATCCCTAAAAACTACAAAACTAAAAGTCCATAAAATTTGCATAATTAAAATTTCAAAAAAATCTCTTTTTACATGTGCATCATTTTTTTTCTTTTAAAAAATTCATCAAAAGTTCAAAATTAGAAAATTATTTCAAAAGAAATTGCTTTCTTTTTGCATTGTACATATTTCTTGCATTTGCATGTGCATTTTTCAGAATTGTATTGACATTTAAACTAAGTTTGGAATAAAGTTGAAGAATGGAGCTTAGATGGGCCTTAATCTACTTACTTTGAGAGGAACCTTAGAAGAGCTGAAGTTAAGACTTTTCAGCTCCTAGCGAGTTAGTTCTTTGAGTCCATAAGACTATGTTCATACGTCGTCTTGATTTGTCTAAGTAGAATATCCTACTACAATGCATGATTATTTCAGACCATATCTTATCTTGGACAAGCACTCTACACATAGCTCTTCATGGGGGAGGAAGAGAGGAGGCAGAATCTATTGTCTTGGAATAGCATACGAGGGCAGTACATCTAGGCAGAACCTCTCGTCTTCCTCTAAGGAGGGTAGTTCATCTCAACCTGATCTAGTATCACTAAGGTCTAAAGACAGGATGTTGTGGGGTTGTAATAATGCTTCAAAAGAGGGGTTGTCTACTAGCTCAAGAGGAAAAACTCCTTATGTACATGATGCACCTTGTATATAATTAAAAGAGAGAGAGAGAGAATGCATAACCTCTAAAAGTGGACAAGCCTGATTGAAAATAAAATGCCTACCTGAGTGTTTATACAAGTGAAAAAATAAAGAAGAGCTTCAAAGTCAAAATTTTGTAAGCTGGCGGTTGGATGACTTGACTACACTGGTCATGCATCCAAGGATATGTAGCGACACTGGTTACCGTCCATTCTTTTCTCCATCCCCTCTTCTTGAGCTAGTTGTACTTGAACTTAGAAGGGAATATCCCCGCTCCTCGAGGAAAGAGTTGCTAGACCTAGGGACTAGAGTTACCTTGTTGAGAGAGGATGTTTCTTTGTTACTTTTGAGATGGGGAGATATATTTTACTTACATCGTACAAGTAAAGATTCATAGTCATAAGAATTTGTGTATGTTGACTTGTTCTGACCTGACTGTTGAGGAGACCTAAATAGGAGTCTTGTGGAACTTAGAGGCTGTTAGGTTTTAAATCCATTTCCCATTAAGGTTCTACCACACTAATAGTCCAAAGGTCTGACAGAGCTCCATACTACAATTTTATGAAGATAAGTTTAATACTCAATATTGTCCTAATTTCTTTATTTTTCCTTTCTTTTTATTTTATTCACTTATTCTTTCAAATAAATGTTTGCTAAGGGACTAACAAAGGTAAAGCATAGGGGGATGATGAATCAGCATTTCATCATCTTTATTCATTTATTTTAGTTTAAAATCCATTATAAAACACATGTATATAATACTAACTCCTTATTCTTACTAACTTGCATCTGTATGTAAATATTGTACATATATTGTTATTTTAACCTAAAATAAATAAATAAATAAAGGAAAAATAAAAAAAGGCTGTATATATGTAGTAGATGCAGGCTGACTCGAACCCTGAGAGAAGGTCATGACTTGACCTGATCGACCATGAATAAAGTAGTGGGAGATAGGGTCCTTAATCAGAAAATCCAAAAAATGTTTTGTAAATACTTTTTGTGTATATTTGTATGAAACTTACAATATTTTATTTATACATAAATTGATCTCAAATTAAATAATTTTTAAAATAAAAGTTGTAAATAAAAATATTTTCTAAATAATAAAAAAATTGCAAAAAAATCATGCACAAAATAAAAGTAACCACACCTAGAAAAAGCCATAAAGATATAATTGAAAGATCAATTTCGTCTACATATGAACTCAAATTTAATCAAGCTCACATTCATTTTATTCTAAATTAAATTATCTTTAAAATGGTTGTGGTTTCATAATTTTTGGAGTTACGATTTGAAAAACGGTTTTTTGGGGTGGTTTGTGCAATTTTACTAATTATTTATTGTATATATCTATATGTATTTTATACATATTGTAATTGTAAATATTGTTAATAATTATTTATAATAAAAATTTAAAAATAAAAATTTAAAAACATAAATAACTAATTTCCTTATTTAATTATGTACCTAATGTACCATATGTATATAGTATATGTATATAATTAATTTCCTTAAATAGCCATTCCCAAAAAATAAATAATTAACATTTATTTTTTAATTTAATAAAGTGATGAAACTAATTAATTAATTATTTATTTATATAGACAATGTAATTTTATCCACCATTAACCCTATCTCGTCTTATCCTCTCTATTCAAATATTTATAAAATTCAAATTCAATTTTTCTTTCTATTTAATTGGCTCCTCCTCCCTCATTCTCACTTGATCAATATATGGTGAGAGGAGCCAAATCTCCTTGTGCTTCTTGTTGTAGAAAGGTGCCTAGCTTCCGAGCCTTCCAGTGACAGCATGTCGACCTTCGTAGAGGACATTACGACATTTTCCGCTCCCACGGTGAGATCCATATATTTTTTCTTATTGTTAACCTAGGTTAATATTAGTTTACTATTTTGCATTTTTAATTTTGTTGCCATTTTTTATTTCTAAATCTTAGTTAAATAATTTTTTAATCAACCATAACGATTTGATCCACCCTCGATCTCGATTTTCTATCTCATATTCTCGATCTCTCCACGTTCACATTCTTTGTCACAGATCTACCATCTCCAGCTGCGTACGATGGATAGAGAATTGGTTCTATTCCATCACAACTGTCAGAAACTCCTCGCCCACTAATCGATTTTTATTTGATTTTCTTAGACCAAGCTGTCGTGCTCGAGTTAGTAATTTCTCTATTTGCAGATACACAAGATTAAAAATGGAGATTACAAAAAATAGTGCTTCTGTTGATCTTTACAAAAAAATATAGAAATAAATTACAAAAAAATGGCATGCCTGTAGCAGGCGCCACCGCTCCCTTCCACACCAGCCGCCTACGTAGGTGCCGACCCACGTCGCTGCTCCTGGAGCCCCCTTCCGATCTCCTCCTGTGCTGGCTCTGCATGCACCCCCGCTTGGAGCTCGTAGTCCACCTTCGTCGTCTCCTTCCGCGTGAAGCCCTCCACCACGAGCTCAGCCCGCCTCAACGGCCAACGCCACCCTTCCACCATCGGCAACGATCACCACTCTTCCACCGGCAGCGCCTGCTCCGATCATTTCCTCCTCCGCTTGAAGGAGCAACATGCATCCACCAAGACCAACAAAGCCAAGACTGAAGCATCACTGCTGCCTTGAGTGATGCTCAACCCCTCCGCATCACAGAAGCACCCGTTACCGCCAAACCTCTGACCACTGAAGCAACTCCATCTGCGCGTAGCCCCTACGCCGCCATCCAACCCTTGCCGTCGCCACAGCCTTGGAGGAGAAGAGAAGGAACGCAGGGTGGCACCCTTGTGCCCCTTTGCCTCCTGGTAAAAGAACGAAGGGAGCCCCACAGTAACCCTAAGGGGATATTAAAAATTTTTTGGAGAAATTATGTTCAAGGCCCTAGAGATTTCAAAAATTGCAATTTATCCCATGTTCCAGAACCAGGTAACGTGTTTTACACGCATCTTGTGGGTAAATTGCAAAGCTTCGCTCTATTTTATTTCTGTTAATTTTTGATTCCACAACATTGAATATTTGCATTTCAGTCCTTCATTTCCAGACTTTTATTGAATGCTTGTTCTTATTGAAATAAATATTTTACATGGTCAATAAATTCTCCAAAATTCAAGTTAAGTTAATGTCACTTGTTTCTTTTTTGTCTAAATTTTTCATCGCATATTCTTTTCATTTGATATTACTAAAAAATCATAAACCTTACATTTTTTCCTATTTGAAATTTGAAAATCATAAAAATTCAAATATTTTGTAAAAAATACCAAAAAATAGTTTAGTTTTCTTTTTGTGCATTTTATTTTTCTATCCAGCTTTCACGCATTAATTATTTATAAAATTAAAAAAATTACAAAACACTAAAAATCTTTAAAAAGTCATATAAAATTGTAGAAAAAATCTAAAAAATGTGATTTCAGATCTTGTTTGCAGATAATTTCCTTTGGTTTTTAGGTAAAATAATTTTCATAATTTTTGCATTTAATATGTATTTTTTATTTAAAAATAATGTTGTTTGCTCACTGTTTGCTTTATTCTTTGTTTTTATTCATTTTAAAAATCCAAAAAAAAATCCAAAAAACCTCTGAAAAATTACAAAATAGTAAAATCCTCAAAAATAAAAATAAAATTTATTTGGACATTTTGAGCATTTTTGTCATATATAAAAAATTTCCAACAAATGCATTTCTTTTGTGTATAAATTTGTTTTGAAAATTATATTCTTGAAAATTTAAAATTTGGAAAACTAAAAATCATTAAAAATTTGAAAATCATAATATTAAAAAATAGAATTAAAACAATGAAAAATATAAAAATTTTACAAAACCAAGATAGTTAGCATTTGAGATTTGCCTTTTCTTTTAATTGTTTTTTCAATTATTTGAATAACCCTCGGCAATTATAGCCTCCTCGAGTTCGATGTTGTTGCTATACATGTTAATTAAACATCAAAAATTCTCTTGCTACATTTCTTTTTAATTAATTCAGCTTGAGAAGGAGAACAAATAATTTTTTTTGTTTGATTATTTTGGTTGCAACAACATTGCGCATTTATATTTCATTTGATTTAAAAACCCAGAAAATCCCGTCCAATAAAATGAAATAAATGCGCAGTATCCCCAGCAACTAAGCAATCAATAATAGTTGGTCAACATAAAATTTCACGGAAGGATCGTCAGCAACATCGCCATTTTGTTGGACGAGATTTTTGGGTTTTAAATCAGAGATATGAAATAAATGCACAGTGGTCGATGACCAAAAGAATCCTGCTACAAAAAATATTTTTTTATTCTCAAGCTGAATTAATTACAAAAGAATGTAGCAAGAGAATTTTTGTATTTAATTAACCTATATAGCAACAAGATCGAACTCAAGGAGGCTACAATTCTCGAGGGTTATTCAAATAATCAAAAATAACAATTAAGAGAACAAGCGAATCTCAAATGCAAACTGTCTTGGTTTTTGTTAAATTTTTGTCTTTCTATTTTTTTTATTTCTATTTACTATTTTATGATTTTCAATTTTTTATAGTTTTCCAAATTTTTAATTTTCAAGAATATAATTTTTAAAACAAATTTATCAAAAAGAAATGCATTTTTGGATTTTTTTAATATGAAAAAAAAATGCTCAAAAAAGCCAAATAAATTCTTTTTGTATTTTTGATGATTTTTTTATTATTTTTATAATTTTTTAGAGATTTTTATAATTTTTTTGGATTATAAAATGAATAAAAATAGGGGAAAATAAAAACAGTGAGCAAACATGATTATTTTGCAATTTAAAAATAATAAAAAATGCAAAATTATAAAAATGATTTTCCCTAAAAAGCAAAAGAATTTATTTACAAATAGGAACTGAAATCACTTTTTTTGGATTTTTTATTTGTTTTTTAAGATTTTTGCATATTTTTTTAATTTTTTGGTTTTAAAAATAATTAATACGTGAAAATTGGATAGAAAATAAAACACACCAAAAAATTAATATATTTTTTTGGAATTTTTATGCATTATGTGAATTTTTATGATTTTTCAAAATCCAAACAGGGAAAAATGCTATGTTTTTTATTTTTTAGTAATATTGAATGATGATAAAATGCAACAAAAGTTTTATTCAATGAAGAGAAACACAACAGGAATATAACATGGATTTTCCAGATTTTATTGAGCAATAAAAATATTTATTTCATCAAGAAGAACATGCAAAATAATTGTCTGGATAACAGGGACTGAAATGCAAATGTTTAATGTTATGGAATTGAAAATATAACAGAAATTAAATGCGGGGGAAATTCATAAATTAACCAATGGAAGCACGTAACATACGTGACTTAATCTGGATCAGGGGATGATTTGTGATTTTTGAAACTTCCAGGGGCTTTATTGAAATTTAAGCAAAAGATATTATTGTCCTACCTTACGGTTCAGGGTTCGCTCATTTCTTTTCAAACGCACAGGGGATGGGGCGCCACCCCTATCTTCTCTCTCCAAGCAGGCGGCAACATCGGTGGCTGTAGAACAGTTCTGTGGGAGGACGTGAGAGGCGGTCTTTAGGCACCGACGGCGACACGGTTGAACTCGGTGGATGTGAAGGGGCTCCAGGCGGTGGCTATGGTGGTGCGTGGTTCACGGGTCGTGAAGGGGCTCCAGGTGGTAGATGGACTCACGTTGTCGATTGTAGGGCGGGCGGTGGACAGCGGTGTAAGGGGGCGATACACGCCCCCTGTGATGATGTCGGTGCTATTCCATCGCGTGGGGCGGAGGTCGACGAGAGGTGGCTCACGTAGGCCTTGTGCGAAGGTGCATCGATGGTCTGCGAGCGAGGGAAGGTGCTCCTCTCCGTAGAGGAGCTAGCGGCTGGTGGCAGTCAACGTCGGCAATGCGAGGATGGCTAGTTCTTGAAGAATATAGAGGGGCGACGCACGCCCCTGGAGGTCAAGCGGCCTGCGACTGAGGGTGGACAAGAGCGGCTACAGTGCTGCCTGATGAATCCATGATTCATTAACTTTTATGTTGTATTTTGTCTTAAAACCCTTAACAAATTCATGTAAATATTCATTAATTCCCATCTTTTATTCAAACTCCATTCATGAATAAATATTCACTTCTAAGCATAAAAAAGCATGTAAATAAATAAAGAACAAAGAAAAAGAAAAGAAGGCAGATTAGAGATATGCAAATATGTACAAGATGACTTATAAATATAAATATAACCGCAAGGTATATTTATAACCTAACCCCCGAGACCAAGTCAGCATGGATTGGTCAACAAACCAATAAGTAGGGGGAGATAAGGAAAGAAAACCATAAAAATAAATTAAGTCACACTTCATATACTTTTCACTATTTATAAAATAAATACAAAAATTAAATGATTTTTAATTAATTCATATGTATATATTTTTCACCAAACTCTTTCCTAATTGTTTCTAAAAATATATATAAAAATATAAAAATAAGTTAAAAATATTATCATGTATATATGCTAAGAAATCCAGTTTGTAAATTGTCAAAATCTCAACTTTCATCATAACTTCTTCATAAGAACTCCAATTTCACTCTACTCACCTTTAAAGTTCATAAAATAATATTCTCTAATTAATAAAGGTGGTTTCATCGAATTCGAAATCCGTTTGCCAAAAGTCGATTTTGGGACCAATTGACAACGGGGTTTCTGGGCAATTTATTTTATGTAGAACACATTATTTAAAGTTTTATTAATTTTATAATTTCTAATTATTTTCATGATCTTGTAATTTCATCCTAATTTATTTCAGAATTTTTGGAGCTTACTTATTATTTTAATAAAATAAAAAATCCTAAATAATAGGTAAAAATGAACTGGATAACTTATACCTATATTTATTATTATATGTAAATTAATTTATTAAAATCCCAAAAAATTCACACAACTCTTTTTTATTGTTCTAATAACTAAGAAAATATAAAATTAATTTTTAATTATTTATTTATTAAATTAAAAATCCAAAACCTATTTATCTATACATATTTATTAATATAATATTTATATTTTGAATAATAATTATTATTGATAAAAAGTAATTATTCCATAAATTAGATAATTAAATTATTTACATTTCTTGTTTTTATACCTATTTAAAATAACTTTATTTAATATTTAATATTGAATTTATAAGAAAATTACACATTTGGCCAACACCTGGTTCATCTTCCTCAAGAAGACAGTATGCCCGTCTGTTACGACCGGCCTTCTTCTACCAATTACCTCGCGCATCTCTCAACCTCTTTCGACGATCTAACCCCTTGGATCTATCCTCCTAACTACTAAGATCATTACCCACCATTCGATCTAGCTTGGGGAGCACGACATTTGTCTATATAAACCTTCAAAGTTGGCAAATCAACTAACTCTCCTTCAACCACCCAAAGCCCAAACTGCCAGTGGCCGACTCCCAACTCCTCCACCTCGCTCCGCCTCACTCCAGTGGTGACATCACCCGAAGGCTACCCCGTATGGAAGAAGGATCGTCAAGGAGAAGTTCCATGGCGAAGCTCCGCCTTACATCGCCGCCACGCGTGCGTTCAGCTCCGGCGAAGATCAGCCATCGCAGCAGCTACCAGAGGTAAATACACCTCTCTGTCCCAGATCTACTCCTCCACCTCTATCGAATTTTATCTCGATTCTTGTGCCACGATTAGAGTGGCTAATCACTCCATTAGTTAGTTTAACCATCTAGCTTAGACGCTCAATCGAATTCCACTCCAAATCGTTTCGAATTCAATCCAAATCACTTTCCCTTTTTCCTACAATTCTCACGCACACTTCATTAATTCTGGAAACCACTATTTTGATCTTGCAAACATCTAATTCTTTGGCCGATTTCTCGTGAATCGAGCACACACAATTCTTATTTGCAGGTTCGTCTTTAATCTGGAGCTATTCCAAAGAAGCTAGAACCTTAAATCCTCAAGAAAATCGCAATTCAACGGAGGCGTAATAAACTCCATTAACCTCCAGGAGCAGAGAACGTCGACCTTCATCGGTCGATCGCCGACGCTTTGAGCCAGCACCACCTGAAGTCCACCGCGGGCGAGCTCGACGGTTAGAGGAGCTAACCCTCTGGCCCCGTCGAAGATCCCATTCCTCGCCAATCGCCGGTGAAAAATTGGTGAAGAAGCATCTTTCGTCAGCTGCCCAACCTCCCAAGAACAGTTGAAGAACACACGGGCTATAGGCTTACGACGCGTGGCGTCAGCGGACGGTCCAGATCAGCGTCCACGATATAATCACAACCGTCCAAACGAAGCGGTGGAAAAATTATGCATGAAACCCAATGGACTTCCAGAAATAACAGAAACTCCATAAATTTTCCAGATTTACATTTAGGTCCCTGTGCAGGGACCTAAATGTAAATATTCTTATTTTCCTTTCAGAACAGTCCCTACCGAGGACCTTTTTGCAGCATTTTTTTTCTTTTTCTTGCACTTATACCCATGGCTTATAGGAGAGTTTTGGACCTATTTTTGGCATAATTTTCCGTAGTTCTTTTTAGGGTAGTTATGCAACTACCCCAGCAAGGTTTTCAATAGTTTTTCGTGTATTTTTGTCGCGTTTTTATCGTGTTTTGATTTGTTGTATTTTGATCCATTTTGTTTTGTTTTCGTGTGTTCTTCAAGCCCATTGCTCGACCTTTTCACCTACTATATAGTATCACATATATTCCACCTATATTCCACCTATTATACAGTAAATAAATTGTGTGAAAAATACCACTTTAAAAATAAATAAAAATTGGAAAAGTATAAAATCAAATAAAAATTAAAAAAAATTAAAACTCCATAAAAATCATCGATTTTCCTTGATCACTTTAAGAAGAGACAAAATAATCACAAAAATATTTTCTTCTTAAAAAATCAAATTACCCTATTTTGCCTCCTTGTGTTCGACCCAGGAACACTTCCCTGGTAAAATAATTAGTGTAAGGTTTTTCTTAATAAAATCGATATTTGTTTGATCGACTAGGATCCTTTTGCGGCTTTTCGACACAGACAACCTTTTCTTCTAAAAAGCAATAAACTGATTTTTAGTCGCATCAAAATGGTGCCGTTGTCGGGGAGGCATTAGTGTATTTTGATTTTTTTTCATATTTTGTGATTTCATTTTCTCTCGTCTTCTTGTTTTGTTTTTCGTAGATTTTCTTCGGTTTTTCGTATGGCTTTTCCCGACTCGTTTCTCGATCTTCTTTAGCCGCTAACTAGTTTTTGCAGGTGCTGCAGGATCAACCGATTTCTTAAGAAGCCGAGTCAGTTGAAGAGCAGATGCTGACTCCTTCTTTACGAGTCGGCTACAGAGGGCAGAAACTAATTAGTGTAACGTTGTAAAAGAGAGAGAAAGAGAGAGAGAAGTTGTATTGAACTCTAGTAGAAGGGTTCCACTAAGGACATCCCGACTTGTAATCCCCCCCCATTTTTTTAGGGGTCTGATTCACCAAGTACCGTGTATTCGGGGGATCAGGACACCCATCGTGGTTTTCTCGCCTCAGCGGTTTTTCCGGTAGATGCTTCCTTAGGTTTTTTATTCTATCTGATTGTGCTTACGTAGTTAGTCTTAGGACTTGCAACCTAGGTGCATGATTTTAGAATTCTTATAAAAAAGTAGACGTTTGTTTGAAAATACCAAAAAAATTATAAAACCACAAAATAAAATCGAGACTGCTAAAAATATCTGACTTAAAAACCATAATGATTCATATGATTTGGGAGAGTAATCTCCGTACATATTTTCAGAGTGCGCGAGCGAGAGACGACCCATAAGGCTAGAGCCAAAACCCCATATTTCTCGCGAAATACTACTTAGTCTATACACCTAATCAATGTTCCTCAGTGGATACGCTCAAGTAGTCGGAAACGGTCCGGGTTTACTTAGCAGAGTGGGAGGTTTAGAGGACACTACGTAAGGCTCCATCCTCAAGTAACACGAGTAGCCGAAAACGGTTCGTACTTACTCCCATATTGGCTGAGTGCGAGTGATTTTTTGTAAAGACTCGGGCCAGTGTTTCGGAAAAACTATCGGGCACCTATCAGCTCGCATCAGCTCGCGTTAATCGACTACACTTGTTTGCTAATTACAACCCTAAAACCGACAAGATAAAAGACCGAACTCTTACGGTCTTCACCGGGTTGTGTTGGTGAAAGCAGGGTTTGCTTTGTGTTTGCTTGCAGGGTGTGAGTTATCGTGGCTTTACGCATTTTCCCTCTCCTTTGAATCACAAATCGTGCTCTCCCGATCATTCTCTTGATATCGAAGATGACGTCTCGACAGCTTTTCTGCTCAGACTCCGTGAGCTTTCGACCGTCCACCGTCGATCGTACATCTTCACAAGCTTGGGATGACTCTCTTCCCAAGCTGGTCCCATCTGATCT
Source organism: Ottelia alismoides (assembly GCA_037367405.1). Lineage (NCBI taxonomy): Eukaryota > Viridiplantae > Streptophyta > Magnoliopsida > Alismatales > Hydrocharitaceae > Ottelia > Ottelia alismoides. Next base: position 694,917 of record JAZKJV010009139.1, on the reverse strand, counting down.
CGAGGAGAGTCAGACCCAGACTCCCTCGCCTCCTGGCTAGAATATTGAGGCAGATCCTTGACTCAATACATCATTACGATCTCCAGCTGGTTTTTCGCTGAGTTCTTACGAGAGTTTTTCTTTCACAGACGATTTGAATCAGATGGCTCGCGGCAAAGGACTGGCAGACGAGAGACCACCAGTTGAGGAGCATCATGAAGGAAGACCAGGCTCCGCAGACATTACTACCAGGATTCTCGACATGCTCCAACAGATGAACATCCAGATTCAAGAACAATTCAAAACTCAGAATGAGTTGCGGGCTGAGATAGTCGCGCTGCGAGCAGGGGCCGGGAACCAGTTACCGCCTGCAGTGGTTCCCGCTACTTTACGGGAAGAGTATGACCCGGACGCAAGAACGCTCCATCACTAGATTCGGCTACCGTCGAATCAAGGGTCATACGAGTTGAGACCAAGATGAATCTGCGATTCGTCATCTTTATTCATTTATTTTAGCTTAAAATCCCTTATAAAACACCTGCATATAACGCTAGCTCCATATTCTTACTAGCTTGCATTTGTGTGTAAATATTGTACATTTCTGACTAATTTTAACCTAAAATAAATAAATAAAGAAGAAAGGAAAAATAAAGAAAAGAAAATAAAAAAATAAACAAAGAAAATAAAAAAAAAAGGAAGACTGTATACAGGCTGACCCGAACCCCGAGAGAAGGTCAAGACTTGACCTGATCGACCAGGAATAAAGTAGGGGGAGATAGGGTCCTTAACCAGAAAATATATCCAAAAAAATGTGTTTTCTCCCTTATTTTGTATATATGTATATCACTAACACTAATTTATTTGTACCTTAATTGACCTCAAATCAAATTACATTCAAAATCAAAGTTGTAAATAAAAATGTGTTCTAATTGCTAAAATTGATTGCACAATTAAATATTGTACAGAATAAAAGTAGCCACACTTGGAAAAAAACCACTAAGCACTAATTGAAAGACCAATTCCGGCTCTATATGAGCTCAAATTGAATCAATCTCAGTTCCATTGAAATCGAAATTAAATTATCTTTAAAATGGCTGTATTTTCATAATTTTTGGAGTTATGGTTGAAAAGTCGGTTTTCTGGGGTGGTTTGTGCAATTTTCCCATGTATTTTGTGCATATTGTATTTGTATATATTGTAAATTAATCCCACTGATTTTTTAATAAAAATAAAAATAAAAAAAATAATAAATTCCTAAAACACAAAAAAGGGTTAATTTCGTCATTTATCGTTGTATATAGTGTCACATATGTATATAGTATATGTATAAAGTTGCTATTTTTAATTAACCTTCATAAAAAAATAAAAAAATAACATTTTTTAATTCAATTAATTAAAGTGACGAAAATCCAAAAAATTAGATAATTTTGTAATTAATTTTATCTCTCTTTTATTTTCATTTTCAAACTTCATCCCCCTTCCACCAAAAAAATTCAAAAATTCATTTTAATTTTCATCTCCCTTATCTCTTTATTTAAAAATTCAAAAATTCAAATTTCATCTCTCTTCTATTTATATCGCTCCTTCTCCCTCATTCCAACTGGATCAATCTTTAGAGAGAGGAGCCCGATCTCCGAGAGAAATTTCGTCGAGGAAGTTGCCTAGCTTCCAAGCCGTCCGGTGACAGCGAGTCGGCCTTGTCGAGGCGATCACGGTCTATTTTCCGCTCCTAAGGTGAGATCCAAATTTTTCTTCGCATTTTATCTTAGTTTAATCGTAGTTTAGTCTTCGCATTTTTCTCCCATCGTCATTTTTCTTCTCTAGATTTTAAAATTCATCACTACTTGATCCGCACGCAACTCGATTTTTCATCTCATCTTCTTGATCTCTTCGCCTTCGATTTCTATCTCACACGATCTATCAACTCCGACCACGCACGGTGGTCGGAGAGTCGGATTCGAATCCTCCACTTTCGCCGAATCCCCATTCACTTTCCGAATTTGTAGATAAATAAAAAAATTCTCTATTCTATCTAACGTTTGTTTTGTAGGGAAACATTACAAAATAAAAAAATAACAAAAATAAATAAAAAAATCTTTATCCTTTCTTTTCTGATTTTCGGATTTAAAAAAAATAAAAAAATTTATTCATTTTTTGTTTTTTCTATTTACATAACTAAAAAAAATAAAAACAAAAAAACAAAAAAAAATTAGCAAGCAGCAGGCGACAGGTCATCACCCCCGCCGCCGGCGCCTTCAGCCCAGGCGTGTCCTAGCACCCTCCGTAGCCACCTACGGCTGGTCCTCCTCCGCCGACGCGGCCCGCAGCCCCACCTCCAGTAGGCGGCGCCCGCACCTGCTGCACCACTGCGCCGCCCGCGAGACCGCCTCCAGCACCTTCCCTCCGTGCGGTGCGCCGCACCACTCAGCACTCCCCTCCGTAGAAGTCCATCACCCACGACTCCCCAACCGCACCTCCATCGCCGTGCGGGCCACGCCTCCACCACGCGAGCTCCACCGCGAGCAGCCTCGACGCCGCCGCACTTCCCCTTCGACGTCCGCCACCGCCGAAGCCAAGCCGCGCCGCCCGCGAGACCTCCTCGAGCACCTTCCCTCCGTGCGGTGCGCCGCACCACCCAGCACTCCCCTCCGCAGAAGTCCATCGCCCACGACTCCCCAACCGCACCTCCATCGCCGTGCGGGCCGCGCCTCCACCGCGCGAGCTCCGCCACGAGCAGCCTCGCCGCCGCCGCACTTCCCCTTCGACGTCCGCCACCGCCGAAGCCAAGCCGCGCCGCCCAGCCCGCCGTTCCTCGTCCACCGCCGCGCGACAGCGTACGGTCGTGCATCCCTCTGCGCGCCACAGTCCGCCCAAAGCGTCGGCGTCCTTGCCGCCTTTGCCAAAGAGAAGGGCGGCGCCGACCTTGGCCATCCTCCTATTGGCTTCATCTGCAAGAAAAGAAACGAAGGAAAGCCCTAGGGCTTTTGAGTAAATATATATTATATTGGAACAACTGCAGACCATTCCCCGAACATTTCAGGAATTACAAGAAGCCCCTGTCTACAAGCCAGTCACGCGCTCAGCATATGACAAACTGGGTAAATTTCATTTTAGCCTTTCTATTCATTTATATTACTTATTTGAGGCAAAAACATTGACACTTTACATTTCAGTACAGAAAATTTCCAATATTTACATTTTAGTCCCCGAAATGCAGAACAATGATTTGCTTGTGCTTTTGAATGAAATAAATATTTTTATTCGTCCAAAAATTTTGCAAAAATTGTGCTATGCTCTCGATGTTCATATCCATCTAGCATAAAAATTTTTGTTGCATTTTGTCTTCATTTGGGAATTATTAAAAAACAAAAACATGTCATTTTTCCTTGCTTGAAATTCGAAAATTCATGAAAATTCAAATATTGTTCCAAAAATTCCAAAAAAAATTAGACTAGTTGTATTTCGTGTATTTTAATTTCTGACTAATTTTCATCCTTTATTTATTTATAAAACCCAAAAAATTGAAAAACATCAAAACCTTCTAAAAACATAAAAAATTCTACAAAAATCGAAAAATTGTGATTTCAGTTCATGTTTGTAGATATTTTCTTTTACTTTGTCTTAAAATTTGTTGCCAGGAGTTTTGGGCATTAAAATATTTTTAATTTGCAAAATACTCCAGGCTGTGCACTTTTATTGTTTTCTCACTGTTTGATTTTTCGAAAAATACAAAAACATCTGAAAAATCTACAAAAATTCTCAAAAACTTTTAAAACCCAAAAAATATTTTCTTTGGATTTTTTTGAGCATTTTTGACTAATTAAAAAATTACAAAAAGAGTTGGTGCGTGTAGTGTTGATCCTTAGAATCATTGCTTCGTGTCGTTTTTGAAAATTAAAAAATTTTACAACATCAAAATCACTAAAAATTTGAAAATCAGAAAATACAAAAAAATTAGAAATAAATAAATTAAAAAATAAAAAGATAAAAAAATTCACAACAACTAAAGATAGTTGTCCTTTGAGATTCATGTTTTCTTTTAATTAGTTTCTGATTAATTGAATAACCCTCGGGAATTGTAGCCTCCCTGAGTTCGACCCTGTCCGCTATACAGGTAAAAAATAGCAAAAAAATTTAAAAAAAAATATCTTTTGTTGACGCGAGTTTTGGGGATAAAAGCAACGACTTATTCACCTTTAATTTTCCGTCCTCGAATTTCGGTTCAACAAAATGGCGCCGTTGCCGGGGAGGTACGGCGAGGGTAGTTAGGTTTCTCTTTTGACCTGCTATTCTTGATTGTACATATCTGTTTACAATTTTTGCCATTCACTTCATTGTTTATATACATTGCATTCATTTCATTTTTTCTCATATTTAATAATTGTCTTTCTTACTCATTCTTTTTTCTTTTTCTTGCGAGGGCCCACGGAGCGAAGGAGGCTATCCTAGGAGAGCCAAAGCACACAAGCGACGTGGAGGCGGCTTGATTCTTCACCAAGCCGCAGAATAGCGTGAGAAAAAGAGAAGAAGAGTGGAAGAGAAAAAAAAAGAAAAGAGAGAGAGAGTTTCTTTTTCATTTGAACTTTGTAAAAGGACATTCATTTGTTGCGGGGTCTGTTTCGCCAAGTGCCGGTGCACTTGGGGGACCTCACCGGTTTTGTTTTCATCGCCATTATTTTTCTTTGTTTCCTGCAGATTTTGAAAGCCATTTACTGATTGCTTTAATTAATTTGCTTGAGCCAGGTAATTAATTAGGTCCAAACACCCTAAACAAGAATTTCTGTTCTTATAGAGTAGATCGTAATTTGGACTGTCAAATTAACTTGTTCTTGCCCGTTAATAGAAGTTATCATCTAGGACGGTTCACTTGCATTTACATATAGGTTAGTTTATTTTCTGTTTTTAAATTCTGCGCGGATCACTTGCATGTAGAGTGCTGGCGACAAGGTACGGATCTCTAACCCTGCATGCATCATCATTTTTAATCACGCATTGGCTTTTCTGATCTCCTTCCTTGTTTTCACTCACATAAGTTAAAAAGGAAATTGGACACTCGGTATGCGATTCTTTGAAAACATTTTAACCAAGTGATAACTGCCTAAAATTGGGACTGCTAAAGAAAACTCGACCCTAAAAAAACACAAGGAAAAATCATTGTTTTGGGGAGAGTAACCCCCTCATTGTATTCGTTTTAACGTGCTCGCGTACACACTAAGGTTAGTGCCCAAATCCCATAATTAAGCCTAAGTGTTTGTACAACTTTTGTGATTATCACCTAACTCTAAAACAGACAAGATTAAGAGATCGAACCTTCACGGTCTTCACATTGAGTTGAGTTGGTGAATTGAGGGTTTGTATTGTGTTTGATTGTTTGTGTGCTAGCTAGATCCTTCTGTGCATTTGCGCCTTCTTCTCCATATCTTTTGGCTTGACCCTCATGCTCTCTCATCTTTTGTTTCGAAGATGGCCGACTTGAGTTATTTTAATCCGATCTTCGAAGATACCTCGTACTCTCCAGACGATCCACCTTCCTTTTTCCAGGAGGACTTTCCTCCTGATTTTTGTGCATATCCGCCTAACCCATTATTTCAAGAATCGGAGGATTTTGATTTTCACCCACCCTCATTCAGCCCACCCGGTCCTGAAATTTTGGAGTCACCTTTCATGATTTCCACACTTGAGACACTGAGCCAGATGGTGGAGCATATGAATTCGGGGATTTTCAATCTATTTAACATAAATGAGAGCCATAACGCTGCTCCAATATTTGAGGATATCGATTCACTTGAGGATAATCATGAGAGCTTGAAATCATCCAGAATACAAAAAAATGAAAAAAATCAAAATACAAAAAGATTTTGGGAGACACGTTGATTGATTTTATGAGGAGAGGATCCAAATGCCCAACCAATTGCCCACACAATCGTCTACCACATGTCCCAATCTTGACCCCGAGGATTCCATTATACAGACTGCTCTTGGAAATCCTCGTGTAAATGTTGATTCCGACCTCTTCCCTTGTATGGATGAGGTCCAAAAATTCAAAAAATGTTGACTGAACCCGAAGTGGTAGCCACCCTTCAAGAGATCATTAAAACTCCACTTCAACAGGCCATGACAGATTTATCTACTCCTTAACACAAAAAGAGAAAGCGAAGGAGAAGATCTGAGCGTCACCTCTTGACCATGGCCACTGCCTACGCCATATCTCACCGTCCATATTTTAAGAAAGGGAACACGACCACACCTCTTGTGAGTTGCTCCATATCTGACTATTCTTGTGATAACACTCTCCTTGACGGCGGTTCGTCAATCAATGTAATACCCTTCTCTATGGTACAGTCTCTTCATCTTGGGCCTCTTAAGAAAACTAGGATGATAGTTCAATTTGCTGATGGATCTATCAAGAGGCCGAAGGGTATTCTAGAAAATGCTGTCATTTCTATTCAGGGCCTGAATTTTACTTAGAATTTTGTTGTAATGCCCATGGAGACCTCCACCCCTGTAGAGCACCCTCCAATCATCCTGGGACGGCCTTTCCTCGCCTCTGCGGGAGCCGTTATTGATTATGGTTCAGGAGAGATTCGCTTCCGTTTTGATGTAGGGAGCGATGTGTTAATCACTACACCCACTACCGTCCAGAAACCCGCTCCTCATGAGAGCCTGCCCGTGTTAGACAACCCCAAGGACTTTGATCATGATGATGCTACCAGAGATTTTTGCTATATGATGGATGATACTGAGACCCGAGAATTCCTCTTCAAGGAGGAGGACTCGGAAAGCATAGACCTTGGAGTTCCCCCTTCTGGAAAGTGGAGATGCATTGATGACATCCATGGAATTTACACGATAGACACCCTAGAGCGGAAGGCAGAGTCTAAAACTAGACAGGACGGACATTATTTGATTACTTCCACTGATGAGTCCGTTCCTATTCACCTTGATTCAGATGAGACCAATCCGGCCAAATTTGATTTGATTGCTTTTATAAAAGAATTTGGGCCTTTTGATAGAGATGATGATCCAGTAGAGGCTCGTCTGTCTGATATTGATCCTACTTTTTCGGATAATGATTTCGAGCCATTTTACTTTGATGTTTGCGAGACTTCCCAGGCCAGACATGACCATACTACTTCCAATAATCGGTTTAGGCATGCACAATCTGAAACCGCTGAGGATACATTCTTGGTCGATTCTACTCAGTTTATATCTAATGATGATCCCAATATCGACCTACACCTTGTCAAATCCATACCTCAGCGGTCTCGCAAGAAGGTTCGCTTTCGACCTTCTTGACCTTTGTACATCCTTTCCTCTTGTATATCCTTTCGTTTTACTCCGTCTTCTCCCGATTTATCATTCACCCCTTTTCCGTGTGTGTATATATGCTATACTTAGGATGTGCTTTATCCTAAGTATAGGGGGGGTGAATGATTTGTGTTGTTCATTTTCGTCTTGTTCATCACTCTTGTTGTTGCCTATACTTAGGGATACTCTACCCTAAGTATAGGGGGGGTGATGTTGTTCATATCGTGTCTTTTTTATTTTTGAGTCTGCACATTCTCATCGTCGGTTTTTCCCTTTTGTACACTCCACTATACATAGGATTACTTGATCCTAAGTATAGGGGGGATCACCATCTTCTCTTCTTTTTATCTTTTCTTTTCACTTTTCTATACTTAGCACGAGTTATGTCTTCCTTTTTCGCTCTCTGATCACTATGAGGACATAGTTCGAGCTAAGTATAGGGGGGTGTCGTATATATTATATATATACTTTAGACATAACTCATACTTTTAAATACATTTATTTGGGGGGTTATGTGTATAGTTTGAAAATCCACGTGCGTAAAAAAAACAAAAAAATCAAAAATCAAAAATCGAAAATAAAAAAAACCAAAAAAACCAAAAAAAAACAAAAAAAAACAAAAACAAACAAAAACACCAAAAAAAACAAATAAAAAAATCTTGTATATACTTGTATATATTTTACTAACCCTTTTCTAAAAAAACTACAAAATCAAAAATCTATAAAAATTTGCAAAATTAAAAAAAAACTTTCTTTCACATATGCATTTTTTTCCTCAAAAAAAACCATAAAAAGATCAAAAATTAGAAAATTATTAAAAAAATGTGTTCTTTTCCCATGTGCATCATTCCTTTTCCAAAAAAAACACTCTCTGCATTGTTCATATTTTGCATTTGCATGTGCATTTTTCGGGATAGTATTGACATTTAAACTATGTCTGGAATAAAATTGAAGAATGGAGCTTAGTTGGACCTTAATCCACCTAATTCTCAGAGGAACTTCACCGAGAAATAGGATTTTAGAAGCTTCAGGTCCTTGACTTAATTCTTTGAGCTCCACATGATAATGTGCAGCGTTTGACTCTTAGTGTCTAGCCTGGTCTCTTCATTATGGGTATATCTCTGGAATAGGGAATCAATTTGTACTCTCACACTATGCACTTAGCTCAACTCAGACGGGATGTTGGAAGACTATGTGAGTTTCTTTTCTGGTAGCGTGGAAATCTAAAGACCGGAGTACGGGTTGAAATAAAGCTTCGGAAAAGGGATGGATGGCTGGGCACAATTTTTTCTAAGACCCCAAAAAATGTACGGAAGCAAAAGATTCTATATCCGTAGGGGCAAAAAAAGATCCAAGCAGAACCACCAAAAATCCAAATACAAAGAAGCCACTACCAAATAAATATCTGACCAAAAAGGTCCAAGCTTCAAGAAAACCTGCAGATCTTGGTGCAGACTCGGCTACACTGGCCAGCTTCACAAGGAGAGGTGACTACACTGGCCACCCTCCAGTTCTTTTCTCCTTCTTCTAACTTCTCCCTCTATTCGATTGTGAACACAGCATGACAGACCTTAGAAGGAAATACCTGACTCCCCGAGGACGAGTTACTGGAGAGGAGATTTGCATGGTAGTCCTGCATTCTGGATGGGAAGAGCTAAAACCTTTCACACACATGAGTCGATTGTTCAATGTTCATAGGGTGTGCTTTGGGAGAAGGATTGATCTAAGATGCCTTCTGAGCTGAAACTGTGACAATGATGTGTACAACTTGAAGGCTGTTGATTTTAAAATTCTAAGTCTCACAGAAGTTCCAACACACTAATAATCCAAAGGTCTGACAGAACTCCAAACTACAATTTTATGAAGATAAGTTTAATACTCAATGTGTCCTACTTTCTTCATTTTTCCTATCTTTTTCTTTTTCTTTTTCTTTTCACTTATTCTTTCAAATAAGTGTTTGCTAAGGGACTAGCAAAGGTAAAGCATAGGGGGATGATGAATCTGCGATTCGTCATCTTTATTCATTTATTTTAGCTTAAAATCCCTTATAAAACACCTGCATATAACGCTAACTCCTTATTCTTACTAACTTGCATTTGTGTATAAATATTGTACATTTCTGACTAATTTTAACCTAAAATAAATAAATAAAGAAGAAAGGAAAAATAAAGAAATAAAATAAAAAAATAAACAAAGAAAATAAAATAAAAAAAGGAAGACTGTATACAGGCTGACCTGAACCCTGAGAGAAGGTCAAGACTTGATCTGATCGATCAGGAATAAAGTAGGGGGAGATAGGGTCCTTAACCAGAAAATATATCCAAAAAAATGTGTTTTCTCCCTTATTTTGTATATATATATATCACTAACACTAATTTATTTGTACCTTAATTGACCTCAAATCAAATTACATTCAAAATCAAAGTTGTAAGTAAAAATGTGTTCTAATTGTTAAAATTGATTGCACAATTAAATCTTGTACAGAATAAAAGTAGCCACACTTGAAAAAAAACCACTAAGCACTAATTGAAAGACCAATTCCGGCTCCATATGAGCTCAAATTGAATCAATCTCAGTTCCATTGAACTCGAAATTAAATTATCTTTAAAATGGATGTATTTTCATAATTTTTGGAGTTACGGTTGAAAAGTCGGTTTTCTGGGGTGGTTTGTGCAATTTTCCCTTGTATTTTATGCATATTGTATTTGTATATATTGTAAATTAATCCCACTGATTTTTTAATAAAAATAAAAAAAATAATAAATTCTTAAAACACAAAAAATGGCTAATTTCGTCATTTATCCTTGTATATAGTGTCACATATGTATATAGTATATGTATAAAGTTGTTATTTTTAATTAACCTTCATAAAAAAATAAAAAAATAACATTTTTTTAATTCAATTAATTAAAGTGACGATAATCCAAAAAAATTAGATTATTTTGTAATTAGTTTTATCTCTCTTTTATTTTCATTTTCAAATTTCATCCCCCTTCCACCAAAAAAAATCAAAAATTCATTTTAATTTTCATCTCCCTTATCTCTTTATTTAAAAATTCAAAAATTCAAATTTCATCTCTCTTCTATTTATATCGCTCCTTCTCCCTCATTCCAACTGGATCAATCTTTAGATAGAGGAGTCCGATCTCCGAGAGAAATTTCGTCGAGGAAGTTGCCTAGCCTCCAAGCCGTCCGGTGACAGCGAGTCGGCCTTGTCGAGGCGATCACGGTCTATTTTCCGCTCCTAAGGTGAGATCCAAATTTTTCTTCGCATTTTATCTTAGTTTAATCGTAGTTTAGTCTTCGCATTTTTTTCCCATCGTCATTTTTCTTCTCTATATTTTAAAATTCATCACTACTTGATCCGCACGCAACTCGATTTTTCATCTCATCTTCTTGATCTCTTCGCCTTCGATTTCTATCTCACACGATCTATCAACTCCGACCACGCACGGTGGTCGGAGGGTCGGATTCGAATCCTCCACTTTCGTCGAATCCCCATTCACTTTCCGAATTTGTAGATAAATAAAAAAAATCTCTATTCTATCTAACGTTTGTTTTGCAGGGAAACATTACAAAATAAAAAAATAACAAAAACAAATAAAATAATCTTTATCCTTTCTTTTCTGATTTTCGGATTTACAAAAAATAGAAAAAAAATTTATTCACTTTTTGTTTTTTCTATTTACATAACTAGAAAAAATAAAAACAAAAAAAACAAAAAAAAATTAGCAAGCAGCATGCGGCAGGTCATCACCCCCGCCGCCCGCGCCCTTCAGCCCAGGCGTGGCCTAGCACCCTCCGCAACCACCTGCGGCTGGTCCTCCTCCGCCGACGCGGCCCGCGGCCCCACCTCCAGTAGGCGACGCCCGCACCTGCTGCACCACCGCGCCGCCCGCGAGACCACCTCCAGCACCTTCCCTCCGTGCGGTGCGCCGCACCACCCATCACTCCCCTCCGCAGAAGTCCATCGCCCACGACTCCCCAACCGCACCTCCATCGCCGTGCGGGCCGCGCCTCCACCGCGAGCAGCCTCACCGCCGCCGCACTTCCCCTTTGACGTCCGCCACCGCCGAAGCCAAAGCCACGCTACCTGCGAGACCGCCTCCAGCACCTTCCCTCCGTGCGGTGCGCCGCACCACCTAGCACTCCCCTCCGTAGAAGTCCATCGCCCACGACTCCCCAACCGCACCTCCACCGCTGTGCGGGCCGCGCCTCCACCGCGCGAGCTCCGCCACGAGCAGCCTCGCTGCCGTCGCACTTCCCCTTCGACGTCCGCCACCGTCGAAGCCAAGCCGCGCCGCCCAGCCCGCCGTTCCTCGTCCACCGCCGCGCGACTGCGTACGACCGCGCGTCCCTCTGCGCGCCACCGTTCGCCCAAAGCGTCGGCGTCCTTGCCGCCTTTGCCAAAGAGAAGGGCGGCACCGACCTTGGCCATCCTCCTGTTGGCTTCATCTGCAAGAAAAGAAACGAAGGAAAGCCCCAGGGCTTTTGAGTAAAATATATATTATATTGGAACAACTGCAGACCATTCCTTGGACATTTCAGGAATTACAAGAAGCCCCTGTCTACAAGCCAGTCACGCGCTCAGCATGTGACAAACTGGGTAAATTGCATTTTAGCCTTTCTATTCATTTATATTATTTATTTGAGGCAAAAACATTGAAACTTTACATTTCAGTCCAGAACTTTTCCGGTATTTACATTTTAGTCCCCGAACTGCAGAACGATGATTTTCTTGTGCTTTTGAATGAAATAAATATTTTTATTCATCCAAAAATTTTGCAAAAATTGTGTTATGCTCCCGATGTTCATATCCATCTGGCATAAAATTTTTGTTGCATTTTGTCTTCATTTGGAATTAATAAAAAATCAAAAACATGTCATTTTTCCTTGCTTGAAATTCGAAAATTCATGAAAATTCAAATATTGTTCCAAAAATTCCAAAAAAATTAGACTAGTTGCATTTCATTGTCTTTTAGTTTCTGACCAATTTTCACCCTTTAATTATTTATAAAACCCAAAAAAATTGAAAAATATCAAAAACACTCTAAAAATCATAAAAAATTCTACAAAATCGAAAAATTGTGATTTCAGTTCCTGTTTGTAGATATTTTCTTCTACTTTGTCTTAAAATTAGTTACCAGGAGTTTTGGGTTCTTAAAATATTTTTAATTTGCAAAATACTCTAGGTTGTGCACATTTTATTGTTTTCTCACTGTTTGATTTTTCGAAAAATACAAAAACTTCTGAAAAACCTACAAAAATTCTCAAAAACATTTCAAAACTTTTGAAACCCAAAAAATATTTTCTTTGGATTTTTTTGAGCATTTTTGACTAATTGAAAAATTACAAAAAGAGTTGGTGCGTGTAGTGTTGATCCTTGGAATCATTGCTTCGTGTCGTTTTTGAAAATTAAAAAAAATTGCAAAATCAAAATCACTAAAAATTTGAAAATCAGAAAATACAAAAAAATCAGAAATAAAAAAATTAAAAAAAATTAAAGATAAAAAAATTCACAAAAACCAAAGATAGTTGTCCTTTGAGATTCCTGTTTTCTTTTAATTAGTTTCTGATTAATTGAATAACCCTCGAGAATTGTAGCCTCCCTGAGTTCGACCTCCGCTATATAGGTTAATAAGTAGCAAAAAAAATTTAAAAAAAATATCTTTTGTTGACGCGAGTTTTGGGGATAAAAGCAACGACCTATTCACCTTTAATTTTCCGTCCTCGAATTTCGGTTCAACAGACCATCCTTCATTTCTTTGCTTCCCATGTTCTATGGGAATGCCACAAAGGAGCTGTTTACCTTTCTACAGCAATTCGAGATGATTTGTGGTACGGCTAGTTATCCAAGAGTTACGCAGGAGGCTGTACGCCTCAAGGCCTTCCCGTTTGCCTTAGACGATAAGGCAATTTACTAGCTGACTCACCTGGGAAGGGAAATTACTACATGAGACGATCTGAAGTCCACATTCCTGCGTAAATATTTTCCTCTGGGGAGGACAAACATGATGAGGAGTCAGATCTCCAATTTCACACAGCTTCCGCATGAGTCTTTCCATGAGGCATGGGATAGATTCAAAGACCTTATAGAGAGATGCCCGCATCATGAGATACCAATGAGGATGCTAGTTCAGAATTATTTCGGAGGACTCCAGTCGGATATCCTGGGGCTCGTGAGTGCTGCATGTGGCGGCAGTTATTTGAACAAGGATGCCGAGTCAGTCTAGGCCATCTTCGAAGGGATGGCTGAGAACTCGAGAGTCGTTGACTCTACTCGGGCATTTCAAAAAGCCCCTTAGCCACCACATCACCGAGAGCACCATAAGGTGGCTAATATCACAGAATCCGAATCAAACACCAACATGGGCTTTATAAGCAAGAAGTTAACATTGGAGGATTTGATTCAGAAGCAAGTCCAGGACTTACAGCCGCTGCGAGAGTTGGAGAAACTCTCATCTCTACCTCAGCTGCTGAGTGATCTTTCGAAGAAGGTTTCAGCTTCAGCTTCAGTAGCACCAGAGCCAGTCTTCTTCGACCGCACAACTAGCACGGAGGATCTTACTTGCTCCACCCACCCGTCAGATTCACTACGTACAGAGCGAGCCAGAGACTCCGCAGATTGATTGGTATGAGGGTCAGTCTCATGCCAATCCCGTCCAGATCACCAGCGCTGCAGAGACGGAGGTTGAGCTGCAAGCCACTCTCGAGATTAATGGGATTTGGTATACTCCAATTCAACAACCGAGTATACCGCATCATCACCAGCAGCCGTACGGTCATCCACAGCATGGACGTCCACATTTTTAGCTGCCAGAATTTCACGCAGCAACAGTCTCATCAGAATGTCCATCAGAGACCATAATCATACCAGCATCCTGTTCACTATTCACAGACATATCCTTATCAGCAGCCGCAACAATCTTCCTCCACACTGCAGATATACTCCCAGCCTTCCACCTCTCAGCAATACACTCCAAGGCAGGAGAGAGGAGCAAGCCAGGGCCACCACACCGAACATGAGATGTCTTCGCAGGCTCAGTCACTAAATCAGATCATTGATATGCTGAGTACGCTCTAGATTGCGCATAAGGCCGAGATGGAGCAGGTTAACCGTCATCTGGACGAGCTAACTGCACCGAAGACCACTCTTCCAGCCCCAGCCTCAGATGAACATGAACAACAAGAGGAGGCATCCAGACCAGGTAATCAATACTACAGGTAAGATCTCGTTTCCTGAATTTTTATCTAACTTTATTCATCTCAGGAGCAGTAGATCACCACGAGCACCTACTGGAGTAGAGGAGAGGGCACTAAAGGAGCAAGAGAAAATCCATGAGCTGCACGATTCTAAAGCCGAGGAGGAAAGCAGACTCAAGAGAAGGGAGTGATGCCGATACAGTTGACATGGACACTGGCGAATCAGATGATGACATCATGCCAGACCATGCAGATACTCCCGAGAAAAATATATCTTCTCCTCTTTTAGAAATTTTTGTACATAATTCTGAAACTCTCAATGTACAAGCTGATTCCAATATCAATAAAAATTCTGATTTTCTGATTCCTGACATTGTTCCCTTTCCTGATGCTCTGTTTAGAAAAGGAAAGAAAAATAACAAAAAGAATGTTGTCACTCCAGAAACCAAGCGATTACTGAAAGATACCATCTTTTTGAAGATTCTACTTCACGATGCCTTGGATCATTTTCCTACACTCAAGAATCAGTTGAGGAACAAATGCACTACACGTAGGAAAAAGAGATCACGAGTTGAGAAGCATATATTGACCAAGGCAACTTCGTGTGTGATTTGGAAGAAGGTACCCTAGAAGAAGAAAGATTCTGAAGCTCATTATGTCACTTGTCAGATTGAAGACGTTACATTTCATCGTAATATTTTAGATAATGGTTCCTCGATCAATTTACTTCCATCCTCTTAGCTTGATACGCTCAAGCTAGGTCCTCTCTATAAATCACGAGCGATACTTTAGTTTGTGGATCAATCTGTAAAGAGACCTAAGGGTATATTAAGGAACGTTATCGTAACCGTGCAGGGTCTGCAATTCCCAGTGGACTTTACGATCCTGGACATGGATTGCCCTACACAGTTACACCTTACCCCAATCATTCATGGCAGGCCTTTCTTAGAGACCGTGAAGGCTCTCTTCGATTATGATACAGGGAAGGTATCTTTTCACGCTGAGGGCGAGAAGGTACATATAGAGATGGCAAGAGATTCCAACACATCTTGTGATGCATCTTCTGATTTTTTGAGTTCTTTAGCCACTTGCGATTACATGGATGAGGTTCGTCTTGATGACCTCAGAAGATATCAAATAGAGACCCAAGAGTGCTTAACGGAGGATGGGTCCGAGACTACAGGAGGCGATTCTTCAGAAGGTACTTTATATTTTAGTCTGGATGATGAGAAGCAAAGGGATCAGATTTCTGAGGAGTTTATTGCAGACCTTTCAGATTCGTAGATTTTACACAATTCCTCCACTTCAGATGATCTAGAGACCAAATTTCATTTAGTTGAGTTGTTTACCTCTGATCAGTCTGAGGATGAGCATAGTAGAGAGCCGGATGATGTCTTGAACATCTTCTGTAGTATGACTCTAAAGCACATTGAGATGGTGGATAACCAAATCATAGACAAATCCACAACCAATACAGATCCCATTACATATTTGGATGAGGTTTCAGCAGAGCCAGAATCTACCTTACCAGAATTAAAGACTTTGCCACCAAATATGAAATATGCCTTCCTTGCGGGTCCACACCGACAGTTTCCGATCATTATCAGTTCATATTTGACCGACAAATAAGAATCTCATTTGATGGAGGTTCTAGAAAGAAACCGCAAGGCTATTGGGTGGACTGTATCCGATCTCCGCGGAATTAATCCTGCTTTGTGTTCTCATCATATATATCTCGATCATGACAACAAACCCTCCAGAGAGTTTCAGCATAGGCTGAATCCTGTTTTACGAGAAGTTGTCAAGAAAGAGACTACTAAATGGTGTGACGTAGGGTTCATTTATCCCATCTCCAACTCTGAATGGGTTAGACCATTACATGTTGTCCCAAAGAAGTCGGGAATTCAGATGATTAAGAATAAGAGTGGAGAGGAGATTCCAATGAGAGTAACCACATCGTGGCGGTATGTGTTGATTACAGAAAATTAAACGCCACGACAAAGAAGGACCACTTCCCTTTGCCTTTTATAGACCAGGTCATAGAACAGTTGGCAGGGAAGGAGTACTTCTGTTTCCTTGACGATTACTCCAGATACAACCAGGTATCAATTGCTCCTAAAGACCAGGAGAAAACCACCTTCACATGTCTGTTCAACACGTATGCCTTTAGACGGATGCCCTTTGGATTGTGCAATGCTCCTGCTACTTTCCAGAGGTGTATACTTGATATTTTTACGGACATGGTCGGTGATTTTCTAGAGGTTTTTATGGATGATTTTTCGGTCTATGGTGAGTCCTTTGACGATTGTTTAGCGCACCTTGACCAGGTACTTCAAAAGTATTGTGAGGTAGATCTCGTTCTATCTTGGGAAAAGAGACATTTTATGGTTATCGTGTTGGGGCATTTCATCTCCCAGCGAGGCATGGAGGTTGACCATGCCAAGGTGGATGTCATCAAGCGACTCGAACCACCGTCCAACATCAAACAGTTATGGTCATTTCTCGGGCATGTCGGTTTTTACCGACAGTTTATCCAAGACTTCTCCAAGATCGCCCGACCGTTAACTGACTTATTAGGCAAAGACATCGAGTTCTTGTTAAATGATAAATGTCTTAATGCCTTCCTCACTTTGAAAGAAAAGTTTATCAGTGCTCCTGTCCTACAACTGCCTGATTGGTCTCTACCCTTCGAGATCATGGTGGATGCTTCAGATTTTGCGATCAGGGTTGTATTAGGACAGAGGAGGAATGGACTTCCCATCGCTATCCACTATGCCAGCAAAACATTAGATGATGCTCAATGCAATTACATAGTGACATAAATAGAAATGTTGGCAGTGGTATTCGCTCTAGATAAATTCCGATCCTATCTTCTTGGCTCGAAAATCACAGTCTACACAGATGATTCAGCTATCCGATTTCTGATGGAAAAGAAGGATGCTAAGGCACACCTTCTTAGATGGATTCTATTACTTCAGGAATTCGATTTGGACATTAAAGATAAACCTGGGGTAAATAATGTGGTAGCTGATCACCTCTCCCGATTACAGATAGATCAGACTTCAGATGAGTACACGCCAGAGATTGCAGAGAGATTTCCTGACGAGAGCATCTTTGTAGTTACCAAACTTCCATGGTATGCAGATATAGTTAATTTTCTGATCATACAGAAAAGTCCTCAAGGTTGGCCAACGAATCGAGTTGATAAACTAGTTTCTGAGGCACGATACTACCACTGGGAGGATCCGATTCTTTTTCGTGAAGGACCGGATTGTGTTTACAGGTGTTGTATTCCTCAGGAGGAATATAATAGTGTCCTCACTTTATGTCATTCTTTAGAGGCAGGAGGACATCACTCAGGGAAGAGGACAACACAGAAGGTACTTCAGAGTGGATTATGGTGGCCAACTCTTACTAGAGATGCCTGCACATTTGTAAAGAGTTGCCCAGATTGTCAGAGAGCAGTAGGGACAGTTAGTGCTAGAGATGCAATGCCGATGCGACCCGTCATTATTTGCGAGATCTTTGATGCATGGGGTATAGATTTCATGGGACCATTCCCTTCTAGCAGCGGTTTTGAGTACATTCTTCTCGCTGTAGACTATGTTAGTAGATGGGTGGAGACTATACCCGCACGTACCGCAGACACTAAGATAGTTTGCAAGTTCCTAAGGGAACACATTATTTCACGGTTTGGGATCCCACGTATTCTTATTTCTGATGCGGGTAGCTATTTCATTAATAAGGAGGTCAAAAAGCTAGTGAAGCAATACGGCATTGATCACAGAGTAGCTTCTCCTTACCACCCATAGACGAACAACATGGCTGAAGTTTCAAAAAGGGAGGTGAAATCAATTCTACAGAAATTAGTACGATCGGATAGGAAGAACTGGTCACTGCTTCTAGATCAGGTTCTAAGGGCATATCATACTGCATACAAAGCTTCCTTAGGTACTTCACCATTTAGATTGGTTTATGGAAAGCTGTGCCCTTTGCCCGTAGAAATCATGCACAAATTCGAATGGGCTATTCGAGAAATTTTACTAGATGCACAGAAAGAAGGAGCCAAGAGAAAGATAGATCTGAATGAGCTGGTAGAGATTCAAAATCAAGCATACGAGAACACACTCATTTATAAGGACAAAGTGAAGAAATGGCATGACAGACATATTCGGCACAAGATCTTTGTCCCGGGGCAGAAAGTCTGGTTGTTCAATGCGAGATTAAGATTTTTTCCTGGCAAATTAAAAAGCAAGTGGGAAGTACCTTATATAGTCATAACGGTGCACGACAATGGAAGTATAGCAATATCAGATGTGTCACTTGGTGCAGAGCCGTTAGTGGTTAACGGGCAGATGCTGAAGCACTTCGTCGAGACTGCTGATCATTTGGCCCATACTGAAGTGATCTATTTTATACAGGATTCATGATCATCCTTTCACTTTATATCATCCTGTACAAATTCTTTTGAGCCATTCAATTTCTGGAGATCCGCAACACTTATATATTCTTCGTCATAATCGTCCCCATTTTTGCACGTCTTCTATGCTTAGGATACTAGATCCTAAGTATAGGAGGGACCGATTGTTCGCTGATTCACGTTTTATATTTTGTTCTGATTCTTTTGTATATCCTTTCTTTTTCACAAATCACTGGTCTCCAATTTTTGACTACACTCTTTTCTATACTTAAGATGCCTTATCCTAAGTATAGGGGGGATCGAGTGATTTCGATGATTTCATTTTCTTTATTCCTTTTGATATTTCATTGTATATTCTTTTACTCAGTCACCTCGTTTTTGCTCTTCCGTTATACTTACGATGACCTGATCGTAAGTATAGGGGGGGTTGACTGACTTGTACTCTTTATTCTTTTTCACCCACTTTTACTTAGCACGAGTTATGTCCTCCTTTTCCTCTTTTGATGCTATGAGGACATGGCACAAGCTAAGTATAGGGGGTGCGCATATATTGTATATATACTTTTGTCCATAACTCGTACTTTTATGTATTTTCTATATCTATAAAATCCATAAAAAGTGGGTAAGGGTTAATTTAAAATCCATTTATATATTTTTTTATTACTTATAAAATCCTTGTAAATAAGTAAAATATGTCTAAAACTTGTATTTAAAACTTGTAATTAAAATATGTATTTAAAACTTATATTTAAAATTGTATAATACTTATTTAAAATCCTATTTATAAAACATGTGTAAAATCATTTAATACTTGTAAAATCCCTTGTAGATAAAATCTGTAAAACACATTAGATATTTAAAAATATATCTTGTAAAATTCATGTACAAAAACTTGTTTATAAAAATCAGGAAATCCATAAAAAATACAAAGTCCTAAAAGTCATAAAAATCACAAAAGCCTTAAAATCCATAAAACTGAGTAAAATTCAGAAAATATACTTCACAAAAACATGGTTGCATTTGCATTCGCATTTTTCAGAATAAGTTTGATTTCTAGAACTAAGGATTGAGTCCAGTCTAAAGGATGGAGCTTGATTACGGCCTTTAACTTTCGTTGTAAGGAGCCTAGTTAGGATTTGGAATTTAGACTCTTTAGGTCTTTTGACTTAAAATCTTTGGGTTCCATAAAACCATATTAAGGAAATCAAGTCATAAGTGCTTAAGTAGACCATTTGGTGTCATCCGTACAACTCTACACCAGTGAACCAATTTTGAACACATGCACTCTGCACTTAGCTCAACTCGCATGAAGTTACGAAGGGCGGTATATCTTGGTAGTGCATTTCTATCCTTATCTTTGCGGCATTGATGTATAAAGACAGGAGAGATTGGGGTTTCAATAGTTGCTTCGGATGAGGGAAGGATATGCTGACACAATTTTTCTAAGACCTCAAAAAATGGACGGAATAAAAAAATGCTATATCCATCGAGGCATAAAAAGATGAATGCAATGCAAACAAATTACAAAGTCAAATAAAAGAAGAAGCCACCAAATACAACCACAATGGTCCAAGCTTCTACCAAAAATGCCTGCACATCTTAGTGGAGACTCAGCTACACCGGTTGAACTTCACAAGGAGATGCATCTACACTGGTCGCACTCCACTTCTTTTCTCATTTTTCTACTTTCTCTCTATATTCAATTGTGGACATAGCACGAACTGACCTCAGAAGGAAATACCTCCCTCCCTGAGGAAAGAGCAGCTGGATGAGGAAGCAATAGAAGTGTATAGTTCGGAAGTATAGGGGGTTGACGAATCCATGATTCATTAACTTTTCTGTCGTATTTTGACTTAAAACCCTTAATAAATGCATGTAAATATTCATTAATTCCCATCTTTTATTCAAACTCAATTCATGAATAAATATTCACTTTTAAGCATAAAAAGCATGTAAATAAATAAAGAACAAAGAAAAAGAAAAGAAGGCAGATTGGAGATATGTATTGTAAATATAAATATAACTACAAGGTATATTTATAACCTAACCCCTGAGACCAAGTCAGCATGGATTGGTCGACAAACCAATAAGTAGGGGGAGATAAGGAAAAAAACCATAAAAATAAATAAAGTCACACTTCATATACTTTTCACTATTTATCAAATAAATACAAAACTTCAATGATTTTTAATAATTCATATGTATATATATTTCACCGAACTCTTTTACTAATTATTTCTAAAAATGTATAAAAAATTTAATAATAAGTTAAAAATATTACCCTGTATATATGCCAAGAAATCCAGCTTGTAAATTGTCAAAATCTCAACTTCCGAACATCATAACTTCTTCATACGAACTCCAATTTCACTCTACTCACCTTTAAAGTTCATAAAATAATATTCTCTAATTAATAAAGGTGGTTTCATCGAATTCGAAGTCCGTTTGCAAAAAGTCGGTTTTGGGACCAAATGACAATGGGGTTTCTGGGCTATTTATTTTATATAGAACATATTATTTATAGTTTTATTGATTTTATAATTTTTAATTATTTTCATGATCTTGTAATTTTACCCTAATTTATTTCAGAATTTTTGGAGCATATTTATTATTTTAATAAAATCAAAAGTCCTAAATAATAGGCAAAAATGAACTAGATAACTTATACCTATATTTATTAATATATGTAAATTAATTTATTAAAATCTCTAAAAATTCACACAACTCTTATTTATTGTTATAATAATTAAGAAAATATAAAATTAATTTTTAATTATTTATTTTTTAAATTACAAATCCAAAACCTATTTATCTATACATATTTATTAATATAATATTTATATTTCGAATAATAATTATTATTTATAAAAAGTAATTATTCCATAAATTAGATAATTAATATATTTACATTTCTTATATTTATACCTATTTAAAATAACTTTATTTAATATTTAATATTGAGTTTATAAGAAAATTACACATCTGGCCAACCAGGTGCTGACACTTGTCAGCACCTGGTTCATCTTCCTCAAGAAGACAGTACGCTAGTCTGTTCTGACCGTCCTTCTTCTACCAATTACCCCATGCATCTCTCAACCTCCTCCGACTATCTAACCCCTTAGATCAATCCTCCTAACTACCAAGATCATCGCCCACCATTCGATCTATCTTGGGGAGCACGACATTTGTTTATATAAACCATCAAAGTTGGCAACTCATAACTAACTCTCTTGCAACCACCCAAAGCCCAAACTGCCAGTGGCTGACTCCCAACTCCTCCACCTCGCTCCGCCTCACCCCAGTGGTGACAGCACCCGAAGGCTACCCTGCGTGGAAGAGGGATCGTCGGGGAGAAGTTCCAAGGCGAAGCTCCGCCTTGCATCGCCGCCACGCACGCGTCCAGCTCCGGCGAAGATCGGCCGTCGCAGCAGCTACCAGAGGTAAATACACCTCTCTGTCCCAGATCTACTCCTCCACCTCTATCAAATTTTATCTCGATTCTCGTTCCACGATTAGCGTGGATAATCCCTCCATTAGTGAGTTTAACCATCTAGCTTATATGCTCAATCGAATTCCACTCCAAATCATTTCGAATTCAATTCAAATCGCTTTCCCTTTTTCCTATAATTCTCACGCACACTTCATTAATTCTGGAAACTACTATTTTGATCTTGCAAACATCTAATTCTTTGGCCGATTTCTCATGAATCGAGCACACACAATTCTTATTTGTAGGTTCGTCTTTAATCTGGAGCTATTCCAAAGAAGCTGGAACCTTAAATCCTCAAGAAAATTGCAAGTCAACGGAGGCGTAACAAACTCCATTAACCTCCAGGAGCAGAGAACGCCCACCTTCATCGGCCGATCGCCGACGCTATGAGCCAGCACCACCTGAAGTCCACCACGGGCGAGCTCGAGGGTTAGAGGAGCTAACCCTCCGGCCCCATCGGAGATCCCAGTTCCTCGCCAAGTCGTCGGTGAAAAGTCGACAAAGAAGCATCTTTCGTCAGCTTCCCAACCGCCCAAGAACAGTTGAAGAACACGCGGGCTACAGGCTTACGACGCGTGGCGTCAGCGGACGGTCCAGATCAGTGTTCACGATATAATCACAGCCGTCCAGATGAAGCGGTAGAAAATTACAAACTAAACCCAAAGGACTTCCAAAAATTACAAAAGCTCCAGAAATTTTCTAGATTTACATTTAGGTCCCAACACAGGGACCTAAATGTATACATTCTTATTTTTCTTTCAGAACAGTCCCTACCGAGGACATTTTTACAACATTTTTTATTTCTTTTTCTTGCACTTATACCCCTGGCCTGTAGGGGTGTTTTGGACCTATTTTTGACATAATTTTTCGTAGTTATTTTTAGGGTATTTACGCAACTACCCCAATAAGGTTTTCAATAGTTTTTCGTGTACTTTTGTCGTGTTTTTATCATGTTTTGATTTGTTGTATTCCGATCTGTTTTGTTTTGTTTTCGTGTGTTCTTCGAGCACGTTGCTCGATCGTTTCACATACTATATAGTATCACATATATTCCACCTATATTCCACCTATTATATAGTAAATAAATTGTGTGAAAAATACCACTTTGAAAAATAAATAAAAATTGGAAAAGTATAAAATCAAATAAAAATTAAAAAAAATAAAACTCCATAAAAATCATCGATTTTCCTTGATCGCTTTAAGAAGAGGCAAAATAATCACAAAAATATATTCTTCTTAAAAAATGAAATTACCCTATTCTGTCTCCTTGTGTTCGACCCAGGAACACTTCCCTGGTAAAATAATTAGTGTAAGGTTTTTCTTAATAAAATCGATATTTGTTTGATCGACTAGGATCCTTTTGCCCCAATTTTTTTAATTTTTTTCAACAGTATAAAATGTAATTTTTTTTCTTTTTTTTGAAATCCTATATACCTGCAATAAAATAGAATATACA
Organism: Ottelia alismoides; assembly: GCA_037367405.1. Classification (NCBI taxonomy): domain Eukaryota; kingdom Viridiplantae; phylum Streptophyta; class Magnoliopsida; order Alismatales; family Hydrocharitaceae; genus Ottelia; species Ottelia alismoides. The sequence continues at coordinate 671,061 of JAZKJV010009139.1, read as the reverse complement.
AACCGACTCAAGCACAATGGCTCAATCCCATAATCAAATAGGAAATTAAATGAATCGAAGATGGATCTAGCGATTATGATGGGAGATTCGTGTCTCTGGTCACCGTACGTGGCTGGAGGTGATTGATTATGAGAGATAGAATGTGAAGCGAAGGGAAATCGAATTTGGACATGAAACAATCGAGATGGAATTAGAATTTTGATTTATATGAATTAACTACGATTAAGATCTATGATTTAAAATTAAAAAAAATGACAATGAAATTAACCACGAATGATTATCTACTATTAAGATCAAAAATAAAATGAACGATGGTTATCACCACAGAGTGGACAAATGCTGTAATCACCTTGATGAATGTTGCCTCTCTATCACCGAATGGCTTGGAGGCTGGGCGCCCTTCTTCAACAAGATTGCTCTAAAAAAATAAGCTCCTCTCCAAAAGATTGATCAACTTGAAATGAGGGAGGAGAAGCCAATTATATAGAAAATAAAGTGAATTTGAAATTCAAGATTTGAATGGAGAGGAAAATAAGGAAGGGAGTTAGTGGTGGAAATAAATAAATAAATAAATTTAAAAATGAAATTCGGATTTAAATAAATTAATAAAATAATTAATTGGTAAAAAATTAATTAGCTACCTCAATGGTGGTTATTTAAGGTATACAATCGAATCTTATATACATGGTAGGTTTTTTAAATCAAATCAATCAATCAATCAATCATTAAATCAATCAATCAAATTTTAGTAATTATATTAATTTAATTAATTAATGTTAGATATTAATTTTTTTGGTGATTTTTATATTAGGAGGTTAATTTTATACATATATATACATAATGTACATTATACACATGTACAAATAAGGAAATATTTTTTTATTTTTTATTTACTTTAATTTATAATGAAAAATATTTACAATTATAAATAAAATAATAAATTCTAAAAAAATGGTCAAATTGCAAAAACTACCCTAGAAAACCATCTTTTCAACAGTAACTCCAAAAATTTTGAAACCACAACCATTTTAAAGATAATTTAATTTACAATACAATAGAAGTGAGTTTGATTCAATTTGAATATGGAGCTGGAATTGGTCTTTCAATTATAGCTTTGAGGCTTTTTCCGAGTGTGGTTAATTTTATTCTATACATAATTTTATTTTACAAGTATTTTTAATATTTAGGGAACATTTTTAAATACAACTTTTGTTTAGAAAATTATTTAATTTGATGTCAATATATATATACAAATAAAATAGTGTAAGTTCTATACAAGTATACAAAGAATAAATTCAAAATATTTACAAAATATATTTTTGGATTTTTTGATTAAGAACCATATCTCGCCCTACTTTATTCCTGGTCGATCTGGTCAAGTCTCGACATTCTCTCGGGGTTCGGGTCAGCCTGTATCTATTAGATATATACAGTTTTTTTTCTTTAGTTTTCCTTTATTTATTTATTTTATTTTAAAATAATAATAATTGTACAATATTTACACATAGATGCATGTTAGTAAGAATATGGATATATCAATATATACATGTGTTTTATAAGGGATTTTAAGCTAAAATAAATGAATAAAGATGATGAAATGCAGATTTATCACATCCTCTAACCATCTCAATGTATACCTTTCGCTATATGTACAAAATGATACTCTCCTAGAACCATAATCAAAGAGGGCCATCACATTTTGCAAGAAAGCCTCTCGAGAATGATTAGAACAAGGTGTAAATGCATAGGGAATGTCATGTCGAGGATAGTAAAGTACACTAGAAACTGCAAGCCTTGTATGGTCCCAACATGCCTCTAGGTCTATTCAGTGATCGATCTACAAACTGAAGTATCACCCATGATTTGTAAAGAGGGCCTATCTTGAGCTTATCAAGCAAAGAAGATGGTAACAGATTAATCGAGGAACCATTATCTAAGGGAGTATGATCCAATGCAGCATATGAAATATCACATCTGGCATAGTGAGCTCATGCATCTCTCTTTCTCTTGGGTCTTTTTTATGAATAGCACATGAAGTAGCCTTGGTCAAAACATGCTTCTCAACTCGTTATTTCCTTTTCCTACTATAGTACATTTGTTCCTCAACTAAGTATTAAGTGTCGGAAAGTGATCCAAGGCATCATGAAGTAGAACCATCAAGAAAATGTGGTCTTTCAATAATCTTTCTATTTATGGAGTGACAACATTCTTTTAGATTTTTTCTTTCCTTTTCCATACAAAGCATCAGGAGAAGGAACAATCGCATGAACAACAAAATTCTTTTTTTATTCACATTAACAAAAGTGGAATAAGCATGTACATTAGAAGTCTTAGAAGTATGTATAAAACTATCGAATATAAGAAAGGAAGTAGAATCATCGGGAGTGTCTGTGTGGTGTGGTGTGGTATCATCATCATCATCTGATTTGCATGTGTCCATATCAACGGTCTCTGCATCGCTCCCCTGAATAGTATCATCGTGGACATCATGTTGGTCCTCATCATGGTGTTCCTCCTCCTCAACATCAAAATGTAACTCAACATCATCATGGATCGGCTCTCGCTCCTCATCATGTGCCAAGTGCTCGTGGATGCCTACTGCTCCTGAGACGAATGAAGTTAGATAAGAATTCAAGAAAAGTATCCATACTTTGTAGTGGTCTCTATCTGATCTGGATGTAGCCTTTTCTTGTTCGAATTCATCAGAGGCTCAAGTGGGAGAATGTTCTTTGGCACAGATAACTCATCCAAACAATGTTAACTTGCTCCATCTCAGTCCTATGCATTGTATGAAGCATGCTTAACATTTCCATGATCTGGTTCATTTCTAGGGACTGTGAAGATAACTCTAACTCAGTGTGTTGTCATTGGTAGTCTACTCTCCCTTGCCTAGGAGTGTGATGTTGTTGTGATGTATAAGGTTGAAGGGAGCGTTGAGGTGTAAAAGAAGTTTGTTTCTACTGCTGGTGATGATATAAGAACGTGGTCTATACTATGCATGCTGGTGAGACTGCTACTGTGTGTAATGCTTACGATGCTGGAAATGTGGAGATAGACGTCCATGCTGTGGATGAATATGTTGCTGCTACTAGTGTACGCTCTAAGGTGTAATATGTGCTAATGATTGATACGGAACATGAGCGTACCATATACCGTTGATCTCAAGGATGGAGTGAGGATCAATATCATCATCTATGGGGCTTGTGATCTAACTCGGGTTAGCATTGGATGAATCCTCATGCCAATCAATCTATGCAGGCTTAGTGGACTGTACCAGCTCACTCTGAATATACTGAATCTGAAAGGTGGGTGGAGCGAGTAAAGATATCCATACATGTTGAGAAGTAGAAGAAGAGTGTTACTATTGGTACTGAAGCTGCAGTTTGCTCACCTTCTTCGTCAAATCACTCAACTGTTGTGGAAGTAAAGAGAGTTTCTCCAAATCTTGCATCAGATGTAAATCTTGAACTTGATTCTGAATCACATCGACCAGTGTAAGCTTCTCACTAATAAATCCCATGCCAAACCGTGAATCATGATCTAAAACATGAGCCATCTTATAATGATCTCACTGGTGTGGTGGTTATGGGCCCTTCTCGAATGCATGAATAGAGTCAACAATACATGAATTCTCCGCCATTCCCTCAAAGATGGACCAAACTAACTTGGCATCCCTATTCAGATAGCTACTGCCACATGCGACACTCACTAGGCCCTAATCATCCGACCGGAGTCCTCCAAAATTGTTCTGAACAAGCACCTTCAATGGTATTTCGTGATGAGGGCATCTCTCAGTCAAATCCTTGAATCATTCCCATGCCTCATGGAACGACTCATGTAGAAGCTGTTAAAGTTGGAGATCTGGCTTTACGCTGAGGAAAATATTTACACAGAAAAGTTGTGAAAAGTTGAACATCATTATAATATTCTTCCATCCAAAAGGAAAAGATTTAGGGAAAAGAGTGGATTTCATATCGTCCCATGTAGAAATCTCCCTCCCCAAATGACGCAACCACTAAAGAGCCTTATCTGCTAAGGCGAAGAGGAATGCCTTAAGGTCTATAGCCTCCTACGTAACTCTTGGATAACTAGTCGTTCCACATATAATCTCAAACTACTATAAAAGCTGAACGACTCCTCTCAAGTATTCCCATTGAACTTAGGAAGTAATAAAATGAAGGAAGGTCTCAACTCGTATGACCCTCGATTCAGTGGTAACCGAATCCAATGGTGTAGCAACATAGCTCCCAGGTCATACTCATCTCTCAACGTAGCGGGAACCACGACAGGTGGTGGTGGGTTCCCGGCTCCTGCTCTCAGCGTAGAGATCTCAGCTCTTAGCTCATCCTGGACTCTACACCGATCTCTAATAGGTATGCTCATCTGTTGGAGTGTGCCTAGAGTCCCTGTTGTAATGTCCGAAGCCGGATCGAGTCTCTCATCTAACAGTCTCTGCTCAACATGTCTATCCTCAACAGCTCTATCCTCGATTGGCGCCTTCTCTCTAGACATGTCCATCGAATCCTCTAGGAAGGAAAAAGTCTCATAAGTAATCACGAAGAAATGTGCAGGAGAAGTAGATGAAAAGCTGAGGCGTGGGCCTACCTTGACTGAAGGGTTAGGAGGCGAGGGAGTACGGGTCTGACTCACCTCGTGACTAAGTAGGACCGAATCGGGAAGAAGATCATCCCGAGTTTGTGAAGGCATACGTAAGACAGTGGAAGGTCATAGGTGCACGGAATCTGAACATAAAATATGTATAGGCGTCATCTTCGATGTCAAGAGAGTATGGGAGACAATACGAGGTCAAATCAAGAACATGAGTATGAAGGCGTATAGGATGATGAAAACACACACCCCGCATATAAACACGATGCAACACATGATAAATCAGTAATTGAATATGTTAATAAGTATCTGTTGTAGCACAGACAATTAACGAACCATTCAGAACTGAGAGAATTATATCTGTGAAGAGTTTCTCGATTTCATTTTATACCTGGGAAGTCCAGGATCAAACAAAAGGACATGAGAAATTCTATGATTTAATTCATGTATCGAATATTTAACCTAATGATTTAGAGGGCATCTATGGTAAGTTAATGCAAAATACAAAGTAGTGCAATTTTCAAAAGAAATATTTTTTATGCTTTTTTAAGTTAAATTAAAACAAAAATACAAAGACAATAGATAATAATGCTTATAACAACAAAGCTCCTGAATTTACCAATGAATCTTTTAATTGATGATAAACAATCCAATTAGTGAAGTGAATAAATCTCAATTCATCAAAGTAATCTCTTAATGGGAATATGATTAAATGTTGATGAACGAATCAATTATATAGAGATTAATAAATAGATTAATGGTCATGATTAAGGAATCAATAAATCCATATCACTAATGGATCAATTAATACGCAAGATATCAATCTCCAATTCAATTAAGGAGCCAAACTTGTCGATACATTTATATAATAGGGAGAGCGTGAATTAAGTGTCAAACGAATTATCCAAACACACAAATATGTAGAAAAATTAAATAAGCTTTCGAACGAGATCAGAATCGCTTAATTTAGATAAAGGAATCAAAAGTTGTTCATTGTTTAATCCAGGGACTTAATTGTAAGAAAACTATTATGTTTTCAACAAATAGGTCCAACAATGGCTCAAAATCAAATACATAAACACCTAGGTACATACATAATTTTACCAAAGGGGCTAGACTTATCTGTATTTAGGAGAACTCTAACGGGCATGTCTGCAATTAACCCAGGTTCACGTACAAAGAATACAGAATCGAGGCTAGGTTCGGTTGGCACAAATCAGGTCCACATGTCACTCTCTTGTGCTTCATGTCTGGTTGGGATACCCAAACCATTGGTTGGATCAGCTGCTTAGGCTTGGAGACATGGATGACTGCAGACTGTAAGATTTCACCCAAAGAGGTTAATCTCATGGTATCTGTTGCACAGGCTTGTCTCCTCCGTCCTCCACATGCGGTTAAGGGGCTTGTGCTCCATCGACAAACCTTCTCCTCCTCTGTGCATCTCCTCGAGCCGTGAAGGTCGGGAGACTTTGATATTGCGTCTACTAAGAAGATGATGCTTTCAATATTCAGCGAGAACCTATGGATTCTTGGGTCAATTGAAGCTCATCGGAGGTGTAGACCTTCAAATGAACTCTAATGGAGTTTCGACCACTGAGGACCTACAAATTGTTACGAAGATACTACGTGCCAAGGTGAATCAGATAGGATGCTAGGGAGGTGAAGTGTAGGACAGCAGGTGATGGAGGATTTAGCCCTCGATGTGTTCTTATTCGATCATAACAAGAAAATGTATAGGAATGAAAACATAAATGGAGAAATATCTAAAAAAATTAGAAGTAATTACATAGATATATGGAGTGAGACAAAGAAACATAATATATCATTTGATACAATGGTGCTACAAATGTAAGTGAATAAATCAATGAAACTGCTCAGAAAACAATATGGAAAACATTACGTGCAATGAAGATGAAGTGGATGATGGATCTAATGAATCAAAGCCTAGTTGAAGCTTTAAAATCTCCAGGAGTCTTCACTTAATCATGAGCGCTTGCGTGGAAGCTCTAGCAATGTAGATGATGGCTGCAACATGAGGCAATACTTGTGGATTTTGTTAGAGCAAAGTCCTCCGTTGTCGCTCATCTCAAGACCTCCTTACTGTCACTGGACGGTGGAGAGGCTTGGGGATTGACTCCCAAAGTGGTGGATCATTATTCTAGCAGTGGGTGAAGTGGTTTTGATCAACACGAAGAGGTAGTTCAACGGTTCATAGTGGAGGTTTAAACTGCCTCTCGAAGGCTCTTATAAGTGAGAGAGATGGACTTGGAGGTTAGGAGAGGAAGAGGATACTTAGAGCTAGAAGTTGGCAGTGAAATCAAGTTAAGAGATCATCAGAGGAGGTTATGAGATATGGGAGAAGTTAGACAATTGGCAGCACACATCATTTCGAGGTTGTGGAGACGAGAGGTTGAAGGTGATGGAGTGATCGTCTGATCAAGATCAAATGACTAACAATTGTGCAGAAACAAGAGGTAGAGATGAATTGGATCAGAGATCAGATGCCTAGAAATTAGGTGCTTAATAATAAAAAGACGACGGAGATGGCCAAAAGAGATTGGGCCACGTCGCCCAATCAGAAAGTAGAGAAATGGAAAAAACATTGTAAAATAAGAAATAAATAATTAAAATCAAAATAAAAAAATTATGAACATAAAAGTTGTAGGTCTCATTGAGATCTACAACTTTTATGTTGAGCTCAAAGAGAATGGGATTCATCTGCAGACAAAAATTAAACAAGTAATTAAAAACATTTTCTTTTTATTTCTTTTCTCAATTTTGTTAAATTTTTGAATTATATTTTATGTTAAATTAACTTAGTAATTTTTATTTGATTTTTAATGAAAAAGAAATACATAATGTTAGCATAATAATATGTTGTTTAATAAAGTATCATTAAGGTTATTTATGTACAATACACAAATTAATAATAAAGGTTAATTGTCAATGAATCTTGGTGATTTTGTTAATCAAGAGAGATAATAATACTATTTAATGATGATAAATACGAAATTTATCACCTCCCTATACTTATGCTAAGCTCGTCCTCGAGCTAATAAATAAACAATAAGTTAGAGAGTTAGTGATCTTAATGGCATCCCCTGACATGTGCATTTGTAAGAATAAGGCTTGAATTGACCTAGAACATTTGGTTTTAGAAATCCTGCGACTCTAAGTTGATCCATGAGTTAACTACAAGGTATTCAACTCCTCTAATCATCGGACTCTCAAAATACATACATACATATACATATATATATATATAATAAGTATGACTTAGTGTTGACTACATCTATAAGAGTAGAGTCAAGACTTCACCAAAAGTCCCAAATATCAGAAGCTCTCCTAAGGACCCAACCCTCAACACCTGGGACTAAATCTAATCTTGCTTCTATCCAATGTCTATTTAGTTTGTCAGGCTTAAAAGTTTAGATGGTTGGCCAGATAATGGAGAGAAATGTGATCGTGTCATTCTTTTCTCTTCATATCATTGGAAAAACGTTTCTCTCAAGTGTCAATACTCAACACATTTGTATATTTTGAATGTTAATCAGCATGTACGTCAAAAGAGATTGAGCCACATGTACTTGTTTTCCTTGGAGTACATCGGGGTGCATCTTTTTAAAGTATTTAATAAACTTGGATCCAAACTTGTAGTGTTATACTTGCATCCAGACTTGTAGTGCTAACGATGCAGAGCCCTTTATGATGTACTAGACCGACTCATAAAAGCCTATGATTTAATCCCAATGGACACTTAAAGGTTGGGAGCGCTCACCTTGAATGTAAGCACATATGATGTAGCTTTGCAATGAAATGAACTTTTCATTATTCTCATTCATCATTTTTTTTGTTTTTTGGTGAGGGAACGTCCCTTCTTTTTGGCTAGCTCCATTATTTTTACCAAGGATTGGCACACACTGATCAACTTATAAATTTTATGTCATCCCACCCTGACACTTTAGGTCAAAGTCAAGAGATAGTATTATAACTATGTCCCATATTGGCTAAGACGCTGACACTCAGGTTTCATGAAGCCATCATTAATTTTATCTGAGTATCATAAAGATCAAGTTCAAATTCAAGCCTCAAATTCCAGTCCCTCAAGTGATACCTCGACTCATCTCAATCATGAATGTAATCGTGCATGTGATGTGATAGTCAAATTCTCTTAAGGAGATTAAGAATGCATTATAGCACGCATCTCTTCTAACTTGGAGAGTGTAAGTTTTTAAGTCAAGACCCTAATGACTACGACATGGTAACTTTAAATCTCTGGACTTCTTAAACCAAGTATTAAAGACCATCTCAAGCCTTGAGTGCATAATGAAAATGTCAGGGAAAGGAACCAAATCAAAAAGTTAGCAGATTAAGTTAGAAGTTATTTGAAGAATTTTTATTGAATAGAATAGATACCTTTAAGACAAAACACAACATGCTAGTACAAGATTAACACATGGATACCTAAACACAACACAACTTATTTCAGTTCTTCTATAACAACAATCTGATTTGAATCTTTGAGGTTTGAAATCACAGGTTGCCTTATGCTTCACTTGCTTTTTCCTCACAGAATAAATCTCTGAATCCGAATAAGAGAGATATTCATCAACTTGGGCAATGAATCGTCTAGAATAATGTCATCTCCTCAAATGAAATGTCCATGTCAACATGGGAAGATCTAAATTTCTCCAAAATATAAGCAAGACATATACAACCCTTAGCTTCTGCAACAGACCTTTGGGTTTTCCTTAAGAGAGAAAAACTAGACACAAGAGGATTACCTAACTTACAAATAAGTTGACACTCAACTGACTGAATATTCTCAAAGACAGGAACATGCTTCTCCATATCTAGCTCCCCTAGTAAAATTTTATCTTCCGCAAGCAACATCACTCTTCTCAAAGAATTCTTTATCAATTTGATCTTCCAAAATATAGAGTTTAGATCCAGACTCTCTTCCATGCTCAACTATGTTACAAATCAAAGGCTAGACACCCTTATAAACATTAAACCAGGCGGTTCAATGAACAGTCACAACCTCTCAGATACTCAAGACACAAGGTGGAAACTGAAGAGACATAAGTGTTAGTCTTTATATACAAGTTAATTCCATTAACCCTTTAAAGATTGAAAACAAAATTGAAAACTTTGTATAAACCATGTCACATAAATATAGGTTTTCCTACTATTTTACTTAGATTTTCAAAACAAGTAAAACCATATTTTCACAAAAATAAGTAAAATATATTTGAAAACCATGTCAAATAGGTATATAAAAGTTTTAAAAACATTTTCAAATCATTTTTACACAAATCAATTCCAAAATACATACTATACACGTAGTCCCAAAAGTTTGAAAAATATAAAACCATGACCCCCTATACTTATTTGTTGCTACCCTCATAGCATAAAGTGATATGAAGCCATAGCTCATACTAAATATAAAAAAATGTACAAGAACTGAGCAATAAAGTAGATGTAAGGAATGGTGAAACGAATAAATTAATAAAGAATATAATGAAAAGGCCCTCGTATACTTAGGTTGAATAATAGCCTAAGTAGTAAGAAGAAGTTAGAAAATAAGATGGTGGACTAACATAAAAGTATATGAAGAATGTACAACAAAGGATCAGTTTCCCCTATAATTATGCTAAAAGTAGCCTAAGTTAGGAAGAATAGTCTAAAGATAGGAGAAACAAAACCCTAAAAGAATCAAGTTAGAAAGAATAAGAATCTGATTGATGTTGAATATGAAAGATGTGAATCTTCTACTATAACTTCGTCTTGTATCTAAAATATCTCCAAATGAAGTTAATGACCTCAACAGGAATCAGTCGTTCTCTGGATTCTACAAAATGCTTCAAAAGCTGCCCATTGACCAAAAAGGAAGGTGCACTATCTGAAAGATCTGCATTCTCTATACGGCCATTGTCATGCTCTTCCTCAACTATATAAAAACCTGTCCATTTGGATTTCAATTTCCCATGGAAAACTTGTAACTTAGCATTAAACAACCATACCTTTTGTCCAAGAATAAAATTCTTTCATTTAATGTGCAAGTCATGACACTTCTTAACGGTGTCCTTATAGATCATGTTGTTGTCATATGCTCTATTATGAATCTCCACTAATTCATTAAGATTTAGGTCTCTACAGAACTTCCAAAGGTGACAACTACAATTGATCTTCTTTATTGCTCATTCTGACTTGTGAATTAATTCAGAGTGCAAATGACATGACTTGCCATAAATCATCCTAAAAGGTGAAGTACCTAAAGGGGTCTTGTAGGCCATCCTATAGGCCAACAGAACATGGTCTGACAACTGAGACCAATTCTTCCTATCATGACGCACCAACTTATGAAGAATGCTTTTCACCTCCCTATTCGAAACCTTGGCCATGCCATTCGATTGTGGGTGGTAAGGACTAGCAACTCTATGCTCAAAATGATAGTCCTTAGCTAATGATCTCATCTCTCTATTCACAAAATAGATACCCCCAATCAGAAATCAAAACTCTAGGCACCCCTAACCTAGTAATGATATGATCCTTAGTAAACTTACAGACAGACTTACTGTATCTGACTCGGGTTGGGAAAGCCTCCACCCACCTAAAAATATAATCCACTGCCAACAAGTATCAAATCCATGACTAGTGGGAAAGGGATATTCCATGTGCATCAAATGCATCACAGAAAATCACAGGCTGCATGGGCATCTCATCTCTATACCCAACTGTCCCTCCCATCCTTTTGCAAATAGGGCATGGTCATATAAAATCAGCAGCATCTCCAAATAAAGTCGGCCAAAATAATCTACATTGTAACACCTTATGTACAAACCTTTGTCCTGAATGGTGTCCTCCATCCTCAAGCGAATGAATATACGTGAGGACACTTTGGTATTCCTCCTAAGGAATACACCTCCTCCAGACACAATCTGCTCCCTCGGAGAAAAGGAACGAATCCTCCCAATGGTATCTCCTCGAATCCGACTTTAATCAGTCAATGCTGCTCATAGTCCAACCATGAGGAACTTGCTTGGAGACAAGATAGTTCACCATGTTGTCATATCAAGGGAGTGAATCGACAATGCAAATCGACTCATCTGGAAAGGTCTCTCTGATCATCTCCATGTTAGGGGAATCCCTCAACTCAAGCCTTGACAAATGATCAGCCACTACATTCTTGACTCCAGGCTTATCCTTAATCTCCAAATATAACTCTTAGAGTAATAAAATCCATCTAGGAAGACGTGCCTTTGTATCCTTCTTTTCCATGGGATATCCAATGGTTGAATGATCTGTGTAAATCATCACCTTTGATCCCAAGATGTAAGATATAAATTTCTCTAAAGATCAAACTACAACAAGCATTTCTTTTTCTATCACTGTATAGTTTTTCTGTGATGAATACAATACTTTAATCACGTACTGAATCACAAATGAGATCTGATCTCGTCGTTGCCTCAATACGCTCCTATAGCAAAATCTGAAGCATCAATCATGATCTCAAAGGGAAGAGATCAATCAGGAGATTGTAAAATAGGTGAGTCATAAATCTTTCTCTTGAGGATCTCAAATGCTTCTATACACTTGTAATCTACAACAAACTCGGTGTCTTTCCCGAAGAGCTCAGTCAGTGGGCCGGCAATTTTAGAAAATTCCTGAATGAATCGTCTATAAAATCCCACATGCCCTAAAAATGACCTCTCTAACTTTATATTGGTTGGCGGATCAAGTTTCTTGACCACATCCACCTTGGTAGTGTCAACCTCCATTCCCTTCTTGGAGATGACATGCCCCAATATGATACCATCCTTAACCATAAAATGACTTTTCTCCCAGGGGAGTACAAGATTCACCTTCCTACACCTCTAAAGTACTCGGTCCAAGTGTGCTAAACATGAATCAAATGAAGTACCATGGACCGAGAAATCGTTCATGAAAACCAAGGAAATCCCCTACCATTTCGGTAAACATGACAATCATGCACCGCAGAAAAGTTCATGGGGAATTGCACAGCCCAAAAGACATGCGCATGAATGCGTATGTGCCGAAAGGACAAGTAAAAGTGGTCTTTTCCTGGTCCTCGGTGGCGATGCTTGCCTTATTGTAGCTTGAGTACCCATCAATAAAACATAAGAACTCTTTATCCGCTAATCTCTTCAAAAATCTAATCAATAAATGGTAGGCAAAAGTGATCTTTCTTGGTCACGCCATTCATGTGTCTGTAATCAACACGGACACACCACGACGTTGGTACTCATGTCGTTATCTCAACTCCCTCCTCGTTAGTTACCATCTGAATTCCCGACTTCTTCGGGACAACATGTAGGGGGGCACCCACTTGGAATCAAAGATTGGGTAAATAAAACCCACTCCACACAACTACTCAATCCCTTTCTTAACCACTTCCCGTGGATTTGGATTAAGCCTCCTCTGAAACTCAACGGGAAGGTCTAGCATTATCCTCAACAAAAATGTGGTGTGAACAGAGTGCGTGGTTTATAACGAGATCCAACACCATCCAACCTATTGCCATACGGTTCTTCTCTAACACTACAATAAACCTAAACTCAAGTTCTGCAGTAAATCTATAACTAATGATGACAGAAAATCTATTCTTAGGTATCGTAAGAAAATAATACTTCAGAGTAAGAGGTAGTGGCTTCAGCTCTGGTAATGTGGCATCATCAATCAAATCTGGTTGAACTGAAGCTAAATCTAGTTCCATGATGCATGATAATTCTACACACCAACTGAACTAAAGAAGAAGAAGGAAGAATCGGATTACCAAAGAAACACGGTAATTCGGCCAAAGCTGCATCAGATTCTAAATCTAAGTCCTTTGATTGTTCCATAGAGATAGGAACTGATAAATACAATCATCAAAGGAATAGATAGATGATCCATCACTCAAGAACCATGCATAACCTCAAAAACTGCATCCTGTACATTATCCTCTCCAGATGAGAGGGTCTTGCTCAGTCTTGTCGAATTATATTTCCATAGCCAACCTGTGCTAACGAGTCTGCAATCTGCCTTGGATGAAGAGAAGAAATCTGTACTCGACTTGGAGTCAGGTCGTTGCCATTTTATCTACTTCATCTATCGCTCCATGATGAATCTCCATTTCATCACCTTTATTTTATCATTTTGGACTTAAAAACCGTAGCTAATGCATGTAAATAGCATCAATTTGTGCATAATAGCATTCACTAGTTATTGTATTTATTTTTTTATAAAATAAGGTTTTTAATGCCAAAATTATAAAATAAGAGAATAAAAGAAAAAGGAATAAAATATTGAAAATATTTTATGACCTTAAACCCCAAGACCAAGTCAAGAATTGAGTTGGTCGACAAGGAATAAAGTAGGGAGACCAAAAATGGAATAAAAATACAAAAAGTTGTAGATTAAACCCAATTCTTTTATTCATTTATTTCTGTATTTTTTACACCTATTTGTTCTTTATTATTTATTCATCAAATGAAGAAACATTGTACATAAAAGTTGTAGATAATAATGTAAATAAAAATACAAAATTGAGTTTGTACAAAAATAATACACAGTGTTCATTTTATACACAAAATAAAAGGCCAAAAACCCAATATCACAGACCCATATCTTTCAAATAAAAACTCAAAACATAGCAAAATCACTCTAATTGTATATAACTTTTCACAAACTATTTAATAGTGGTGGTTTTACATTTTTTGGAGTTACTGTACGAAAGTTAGGTTTTTGACCATCATTCTATATTATATCGATTAAAATATTCAGTTTATTCATTATTCATTATTTTTACAAATTCATATTTTTATAATTTTGTAAATATTATTCATAATATATGTACATATGAAATTAAAATAAAACTAAAAAGAAAATGTAAATTAAAATGACTCTATAAAACACATAGATAAGATACCTAAGTTATATATGTATATAAATAAAAAGGGAATTTTATTCCTTTATTTCCTTATTCTTTATATTTTTATAATATTGTAATTATTATATATATTCTATTAAAAATACAAAACCAAAATAAATCTCATCAAAATACATTAAAATAAAAAGATGTATATAAAACATAGGTAATGTACCTATAAATATACTTATCAAATATACATATCTATTTAGCTAAGTATACAAATAACATCATAAAAATAAAATAAAAATATATTTATACTCACAAAAATAAGTTATAAATATATAAAATAAAATAATAAACTAATAAAATAAAAAATACAAAAAAAATAAAAATGTACAAAATATAGGCAAATACACCTATAAATACACTAATAAAAAGTAACTACTAATAAAATACACCACAAAATAGATAAAATCATATTAAAATACTATATGAAAAAATAAACATTTTTTATTTTATATTCAAAAATTGGTAAAATCATTTACCATTTTAAAAATATTTATTTTCAAATAAAATCAGGTTTTTGTCCAGTAGCGACTTGACGTGGACCAATCACGTCAGGTCACCATTTGAGCATCAGTCAACTGCCTCCTCTGCTCTAGATTGGCGCGGGCATGTACTTTCCCTCCAATTTATGCCATTTTTCCAACATGATATGTCAATCATTTATCTTCGATGCCTTCGCATGATTTACTCCCAGAACCATCATGATTCACGCCATCTCATTTAATCCCTTGTGCATAACGTCGATTCCTTAATATCAGCCAATCAAATAAGGGTGCTATCAACATTTATGACCCTCCATTCTTCCTCTCAATTTTGGTCACTGTCTCGAGTCAAGGAGGCCTCGTCTTGGATCCAGATAGTCTTCTCATGACAGGGTAAATGACTTGCGCCCAGGCTGAGCTCCAGGAGCACGGAGGTGTACCCACAGTGGCTCTCCGACCACCCTGCTCCCTGGGCACTCCCCATGTATAAGAGCTACGTTCATAACCTTTCTTTTACTTGCATTTAGTCTTACATTCACATCCAGTTCTTAGATTAAGTTCTTCGTAGTTAGATTAGCGTAATTAATCAAACCCGTACATCACTAGAGTGGAGCTCCGACGAGCTCGTCCGCACACCTAATCTGGGCTCAGCTCTTCCTTCTGCTCCCATTTCATTCCTTGATCCCTTCTGATCATGTCGCTCACTTCCGTTCCCCCAAATCCCTAGTGGATCTGGAGATCAGCTCTCCAAGCATCGTCGTTCACCGAGAGCACCACATGCTCCATCTCGCACCTCATTCCACGCCTAACCAGGTCGAGGCAATTTGTCCTCAACCCGTGAGGTTTGTTCTGCAGGTCCCACGAGCAATAGAGTTGCCTGGAGGTGAAATAGAGCTTCGTCGGAGGTACCTGGAGCACCTCACATCCCCGACCTTGTAGGGGTGCTTCGAAGATCCTCCTCTCATCATTCTGATGCTCCAGCAGTTAGGGGACCTTGCCAGGAATGTCGAGAGCACCTTTGGAGTAGCAATGCCCGATGGAGGAGCGAGATTTGGCCGGAGGAACCTCGCCCATGCGAGTGCTCTTCCCTGTTCTTCATCCGTGATTCTCCATCGTCTGATCAGATGCAGCGTCCCAGTTTTGATCCTCACCGTTGGATGATTCCAAGCTTTAACCGTCGGATCGTCTCGGATGATCTAATCGCACCTTCGATCCACAAAGCGGTACCAGATATCAGATGCTCGCCATGTGTATAAGTGAAGAGATCCAGGCTGTCCATCAGCGTGCAGCTTTGGGGTAATTGCACATCTTCCCCCAACCATTTTTGTATTATGCATTTAATATTGTAAAAAAATATAACATGTTAAATAAATGGAAAAATTTTGTAACAAACCCCTGTACTTTACTCTTATTATGCATAGGTCCCTCCCAGCCTCACTTGTTGTCCCACGTGAGGAGGGGAATTTTGGATGAAGGCCCCAGGTGTTTTTATATTTATGAAAAAGTGCAATAAAATGGAATTAAAGTTGGATATTTTTGGCATATTTGCACCCAGGCCCCTATCTTATATTTTATTTGCATTTATGCCCCTGTCAGGACTTGTAATTTTGTAGGTTTTCTCCATTTATTTAATGTATCTAATGTGATCTAAAAATCAAGCAAAAATAGGAATAGATGCTTATTGATTTGTAGATTCATGCCCCGATTATAGTTGGAGTTTTTGGGCATTTATCGAATTATTAAAAATCGAATGAGCACCATATATTCCCTACTTAAAATGGAAAATAACAAAAAATATAAAAACACCTCTAAAAATTCCAAAAAAATTATATGTGGTATGTTTATGTATTTATTAAATCCAAAAAATCAAAAACCCTAAAATTAGAAAAAGAAAATAGAAAAATTTTTAAGAAGCTCCAAAATCCTAATAAAATATAAAAATTCTTCGAAATAAAATAAATGTTTTTCTATTCCATAATTATCTATACATTATTATTAATGTATGAAAATTGATTTGGGTATTTTTGGATATTATTTACTATTTTTAACATTAGATCAATTTCAGATTACTATATAATCCCATATTAGGGATATTTTTGACTTTAAAAATACATAGAAATTAGAAAATATTCGTGGAAAAATAAAAAAACATTTGAAAAATATAAAAAACCTAAAAAAATTATTTTCTGCATTTTATGTATATTTATTAGTATTTATAAATATACTACTATATATTGTATATATATAGCCTTATGCATACTATGATGTTTATATATATAAAAAAGAGAAACTATAAAAATATAAAAATTTAAAATCAAATACAAAATAAAAAATAAAAATTAATAATAAATTATAAAAATTAAAAACCCACAAAAAGGATCTATACATAATGACTGACTTGGTTTGTACATTAAAGAAAACTAAAGGCTACCTGTATTGCTCTCTGTGATTCAACCTCTACATGCTTTCATGTTATGCATTTGTTGGTAGGGAAAATAAATTTTGATTCCACATTTTTGCTATCAATTGAATTATGGATATTGTGGGTTAATTGCTGACTAAATCCGAGGTTTCCGTCAGTCATCACAGCGACCGTGCTCCCGCCTTGTGCAGAATACACGATCGATGAAGATTTCTGGGTTTATTAGATAACGCCGTTGGCGGGGAGCAATGAGCGTAGCCTATTTTTTCCCATCATTTTTGTATAGCCATTTATTTGATTTATTGGATCATTATTATAGATAACCATTAATTTATTTCCTACTCATTCTTTGATTATTATTGTGAATATTTATTTGATTACATGTGCTACTGATATCTCCTTGTGACTTTGATGCAAGAGCCCGCTACGCGATGATGACTTCCTAGGAAGACGATGCAACCAAGCTTGGAGGAGGTTGGTCTTCACTCTATGACCAGACGGAGAGAGCGCCAAGGAAGCAGGGAGAAGAAATTAGCTTAGATTTAATTTTAAAATTTATTCATGTAATTCATGGCGAGAGAGAGACAATTTTGGCATGTATATATTTGGACTCTACTCTTCAAAACGAGGACCAGTGCCCAGGTGTCTGTTCACCTGGGGGCTTTGTCGCAGTTTTCTGCATTTTCTCACCTTCTTTTGTTTGTTTCCCGCTGTTTTGAGTTTTCCGCCTTCTTTTCCATTTATTTTGTGTGCATGGAGCCCCTAGACTTAGGTTGCTTGACTCGGTAATTAGGTCCAACATTAATAAGAATGCTTGTTCCTATAGTCTCTTACGAATGGATCTAGTCAAAATAATAATGTTAGTCATTCAGTTCTGAGATCGCGTGCTGCTAGAGGTCGTATACAACATGTGCATGACTCGTTGTGGCAGGCACCGATCGGCATTAGAGACTGGACTTTGGTCTCATTTTTGAATAACTAACAATTGGCTCTTCATAATTAATAATAGCTACTGTTTAGGGCGATTTTGTCGATTGCACACCGTCATATGGATAAGTTTAAAAATTCTATTGTGCATACCGCAAGGAGAGAGCTAGGATGCATTGTAAGCCCTCTAACTCAGCATGCATCATTAGGTTCAATGGTGAGATTTCCATCATTAAATCGACTTGCATGGCTTTTTTGCTATCTCCCTCTGATTTTGAGCATCTAGGACTTAAATGAAAATCTACAAAAATGTTAGGTGCTTGTATGAAAACAGACTCAAAAAAAGGGAAAACCCAAAAACTAAAATAAGGGGACTGCTAAATAAACTTTGACCTTAATTAAAATCCATAATGGACTATTATTGTTCTGGGTTCATAAAGCCCTCATTGTTTTCAGGTACCTTTGGACGGGACCAAAACCCCTCCCATGAACGAGGCACGTCCCACTAAGGAATAGAGCTAAAATCCCAGTCTGTAACTGCCTTGTGTATCGCCTGGATTTCTGAAGTAATGGCACTTCTATTGTACATAACCGAGCAGGGCCTTGTCAACAATGGTGTTCCCGCATTGTGTGGAACATCAGCATGGTCTGAAGTACTGAGCATAGGCCATGCCTTCACAGGGGTGTCTGTTTCATCGGTTTGCGTCCTAGTAGGTTCTTGCACGCTCACGGGTGATTCTGTTCCGGGAGAGAACTAATGTATTGGTTTCACCTATCTGCTTCCTCTTTCTATTTCTTTGGCTGAGTAGGGATCCAGGAAGGGTTACAAGGACCTCAAAAAGTGTAGATTACAGGTTACAAAGGAGGACAAGTACATGATACTTTTCTAGCAGTACTCTCTCTCCTATAGGGTTAGCATGCTAAGGATATGTTACAAGATATGCCTGAAATAACAACGCTAAAACAAAAAAGATAATAAGTAGCCGAACCTTTACGGCTTCACATGGCGTGAGTTGGTAAACTCATTTTTTTCTTGTGTTTGTATGGATCTACATTAAGGTTCAAAGATCAAGTCTCGTGCACTTATGCAAATTTTGTCATGTGTTTCTCTCTTTTGACCCCCGCTCAATCTTGAGCCTTTCTACTGTTTTTCACTCCAATTTATTCCTCGTTGATCACCGTATCTTTCTTCCTTCATCTACTCCCCCCTTGCTTCGCGATGGTGATCCATGGATGGTTTAATCAGGACCCCGCCAACATCTACATAGAATTCCATGGACTCGACCTCACCAATAATTCTAGGCAATTCCCGAGAACCCGATCCAGACCTTGCGGGTCGATCTCAAGACTCCTCATCTTCTATCCTTCCTCTTGACCACCCAATATATCGGGACCACTCTTATCCCACTTTTGTCGTTGTGAATGAAAGTCGATTACAGTCCATATCTTTTTTTTTCATTCACAATACTCTGGAATTGACCTTGATTCTAGATTTGTCATGGCAGCTGGGATTCAATTGTAAGTGGTCTAATTGGGATTCTCTCATCTTGCAGATAAAAGACAAAACAAGCCTTGGATCCCAATCCCAAATTCACCTCCTCAAATTCAGACCCTAAGATGGCTCCTCAAGGAAAGGGCAAGGGTCAATAGCCCCTCAACCAGAGAAAGGACAAATGCCTGATCAGAACCAGATTAATGCAGAATTGTTAGCATCTATCCAAGCCATCCAGCAGCGGCTGAAAGAGCAAGCCCTAGCATAGACTGGATTCTAGGAGATGTTGAATGATATTATGAATAGACCATAGGGAGGAGGAGGCAGACCAGGAGGAGGAGGTGGTGGTGGACCCCATGATAACCCAGATGAGGAAGAGCCTGAACGAGGAAGGCTGAAACCTACGCTGAAAGAGACATACAACACTGGAGACAACCAGATGACTGAGTGGATCCGCGTACCACCAGTGCATGCTCACTTTGAGATAAAGCCTCAGCTTCTTGCTCTATTCCCTTCTTTTCATGGGAACACCAATGAAGATCCATACATTCATCTACAACAATTTTCGCACATCTTTCGTACTAATTACCCCAATGTTCCTCTAGACATAGTGAAGATGATGACATTCCCATTCATTCTACAGGACAAGGCCCTCTACTGGGTCAACCATCTGAGGAAGGTTGTGATGACTTGGGAGGAGCTGAAGTCTGCATTCTTACACAAGTTCTACACTCTCGGTCGGCTCAATCAGATTTGAGCCCGAATCAGCAATTTCTCTTAGGGTACACATGAGAGTATCCTCGAAACTTGGGAGAGATTCACAGATCTGCAGGAGAAATGCCCCCATCATGACATCCCGAGGACCAGCTTGGTCCAACAATTCTTCAGGAGCTTGAGCATAGAAAGCCAACGGCTCGTTGACGCAGTCTGCGGGGGATCACATTTCAACAAGGATGAAGATGTTGTATGTCAGATCTTTGAGGAAATGGTCGAAGGGGAGGCCATCTTATCTTCATCCAAGGCCTATCAGAAGCAACCTCAGATCCTCCAGAAGCAAGTACACATGGCAGCATCTCGTGAGGCAGAGAGAGATGAGAGCTCCAATCTCAACATAATCGGGGGCCATCTCTAGAAGGTTGACATCATTGAGAAGCGATCATAAGATCTTGAGGAACTCACTGTGATCGAAAAGAGGATGCATCATCTAGATAAATTGGATCAGATCACCAAGCAGTTGGATCTGCTAGTGGGCATCATCAACTCTGTCCAGTCGGCAACACCATCTACCAAAGCTCCTACCAAGAAGAAGGATGAGCCAGCATCGCCACATCAGCCTCAGCCGAGCCAACAACCATCGGCAATCTAGCACGCGTACTACGTGCAGACACCTGACCAGGGCCAGCTCCAATAGCAGATGGTTGTCTACCAGCCAGATTTCCTTCCATAGTCAGATCCAGCCTTTCCACCACCATCCTTGATCTAAGAAGTCAATGGTGTTTGGACCAACGATGCACCAATGGCCCATCCTACCAGACACCCTCAAGGCCAACAACAAGCCAACAGGCAGTACCACCGACCAAAGGGTGGTCGTTTTGGGCAGTCCTCGCAGCTGCCGCCACAGTATCACCATCCTCCCCAATATGCCAATCATTGGAAGCAGAACCAGCATTACCAGCCGCCGCAGTTCCGACAACCACAACCATATCACCAGTATATGGCTGCCCCACCACCATAGTATTAGCAGTATCCTCCTCCCTCCTTCTCTCAATATCAACTTCCTACACTACCTCAGCACCACCAGCAGTCGACACCTAAATTCCCGAACACGCAGCAGCAGCGTGGCACGCACGCTGAACCAATCAAGGTGAATTGTGTAAACCCAATCCTTGATTGCTTGGCCCAGCTTATCAAAGGGCTAGTAGATATGACAAGGAAGTTAGATGACCTGACCGCCACAAAAACCACCATTCCGACGCAGGTCGAAGCCAACCCCAACAACTTCAAGAGAAAGGAGCAGGTAGAATGTGATGTCCCATCTATGAATGTAGAGTCAGATGATTGTGCTATTGTTCTATCTAATGCTGTCACTCTCAGGAGCAGTAGGGCCTTTCCTCCACCTGCCATCAATAAGGGGAAGAATAAAGCTTCGGGTAAATCGTCATCTTCTACATCAACCGTGCCAGCTACAGGGACGGGTGAGGAAGAAGAAGAAGGAGGAGCCATTCCAGCTGCCACTCGTCACCATCACCAAAAAGAACAAAAAATCAGAAAAAGTAAAAAGAACAAAAAGAAGATCATAGCCGAAGTGAAGCCACACCAGCCATGGAGGAGCCCCCAGCTGCAGCCGATCCCACGCCAGCCGACGGAGCGGAGGCCCTACATTTTGCATGTTCACTTGCGCCATCATTTCTGCTTCCAGATTGTACTCCTTTGTGTGATCCAGATGTAAGAACTCTGTTTTGAATTCCAGCAATGTACATATTCCTTTTCCTAATGCAATAGAAAAATACAAAAAATTGCAAAAAGAAAAAGTGCATTATCTGATCCTGGAGTTGTGGACATTATCAATAACTTGACTGTTGAGATTCCTTCGATGAAGGCCATGGAATACAAGATAGTTGTGAAGAAAGGTTTAAAAGAGGCATGTACAATCCAGAATTACCCAACACGAAATAACAGACACCGACAAGTAAGAATGTCCTCACCATGGCTACTGTGGCAACCATCAGCAACCTCCCATAGAAGAAACATGACAAAGGAGCACTGCTTATCAGTTGCGAAATTTTTGGTCAAGTTTTCGAGCGTAACCTGCTTGATAACGGTTCTTCTATCAACCTTCTGCCCTCATCATTATTGCAAGAGTTTGGGCTAGGTCCTCTCAAGCAGACACGTATGATCCTTCAGTTTGCTGACCGATCCATCAAGCAACCTAGTGGTCTTTTGGAAGATGTTGTAGTAAAGATGCGGAAAATACAATTACCCGTTGACTTTGTAGTCCTTGATATGGACTCTCCTGCACTCTTACTTCATACTCATATCATTCTTGGCCAGCCATTCCTACGCACCTCAGAAGTCATGGTAGACTATGGGTCTGGTAAGATTACGCTTAGCTTGGGAAATCAAAAAATCACCATAGACATGATCAGTGAACCTAAGATCGTAACTGATGAGGGACATGCAACACCGCCCAAAGTAGACTGTGACTTCATTGCGGAAATCAGATATTCCTGACTCTCTTTGAACAATCCTTGGACACAGGAAATCCTCTCTTTAGAGGAGGACCTGGAAAGCACAGTTGATGCCAGCTCCGATGATACTTGGGAGACAGAGTCCAACTTGCTGATGAGCCTTTTTGACTCAAATAATGCACTCTAGCCCGAACACCATGATCTCATCACAGAACCATTCGGCAAATTTTCAGAATCTCAGCTGGATACTGAGGTCAGCAACTCTGCCAAAGTCAAGGCCACACATCCACCCACCAATGCAGTTTCCGAAGTGATTGATAAGTTGGCCAGATCACAACCGGAACTCAAGCCACTTCCAGTAGGCCTGAAGTATGATTTCCTTGTGGGTGGAGAAATCATGTATCCGATCATCATCAGCAACAGGCTGACCTCGGAGCAAGAATCTCCACTTCTCAAGTTTTTAGAGAAAAATCGCAAGCTACCTGGTTGGCATGTATCAGAACTCCGCAGGATAAATCATGCATTGTATTCACACCACATTTACCTGGAAGAAGATGCCAAGTCGTCCTGCGAATTCCGAAGAAGACTGAACCCAAATCTCAGGGACGTCGTCATGAAAGATATCACTAAATAGTGTGACACATACTTCATTTATCCCATCTCCGATTCAAAATGGGTGAGCCCCTTGCACGTAGTTCCAAAGAAGTCAGGGCTTACCATGGTTACAAATGACAGAGGAGAGGAGATATCTACTTGGGTACCGATATCCTGGCGTGTATGTGTTGATTACTGCCATCTTAATGCAACAGCGAAGAAGGACCACTTCCCCTTGCCATTCATTGATCAGGTTTTGGAAAGACTAGCTGGCAAGGAGTTCTTATGCTTTCTGGATGGGTACTTCAGGTGCAACCAAGTGGCAGTCGCCTTGAGGACCAAGAGAAGGCTACCTTCACTTGCCCATTCGACACCTATTCTTTCAAGAGAATGCTCTTTGGATTGTGCGATGCGCCAATGACATTCCAGAGATGCTTGCTTGCAATCTTCGTCGAGATGGTAGACAATTTTCTCGAGGTGTTTATGGATGACTTTTCTGTCTATTGTGATAGTTTCGATTTATGTTTTGAGCACATGGACAGAGTACTTCAGAAATGCCTCGAAGTCAACCTAGTGTTGTCATGGGAAAAGAGCCACTTCATGATCACAGAAGGGATTGTGCTGGGTCATGTCATTTCCAAACGTGGCATGGAAGTCAACCCTGCAAAGGTGGATGTGATTGCCAATCTTGAGCTACCTCAGATAGTAAAGAATTTGAGGTCATCTCGGGGCATGTGGGATTCTACAAAAGGTTCATCCGAAATTTCAACCGCATTGCCCGACCTCTTACAAAACTTCTATGCAAGGAGACTGAGTTCAATGTTGATCAGCAGGTTCTCCTTTCTTTCAATCTGCTAAAGGAACTCATCACTCAAGCTCCAGTCCTACAGCCATCGGATTGGTCTCTCCCCTTTGAGATCATGACAGATGCATCAGACTTTGCAGTTGGGGCTGTATTAGGAAAGAGGAAAGAAAAGGTGCCTATGCCATTCATTACGCTAGGAAAACATTAGATGAATCTCAGAGAAATTATACGGTGACAGAGAAAGAGTTGGTTGTAGTAGTCACCTTGGAAAAGTTCAGATCTTATTTGCTTGTATCGAAAGTTACCATCTTCACAGACCACTCTGCTATTAGGTATTTACAATAGAAGAAGGATGCCAAACTCAGACTAATTAGATGGATCCTTCAACTCCAGGAATTCGATTTGGAAATCAAGGACAAGCCTGGAGTTCAGAATGTGGTAAAAGAAATCTCTCCAGAATAGAGCATCAAGGGCCTCCACTGAACAATGCACCCATCACAGAAACCTTTCCTGACTAGTCGATCTTGGCTGTGGATTCACTTCCTAGGTATGCTGATATTTTCCACTACCTCGTTTCGGGAGTAGTACCGCCAGATTGGACGAAGATTCAAAGGATAGATTCTTGTCGACAATCCATTTCTACCAATGGGAAGATCCTCTCTTATTCATGGAAGGAGCAGATTGCATTTGGCGCAGGTGCATCCCTCAGGAGGAGCATCATAGTGTCCTCAAGCATTGTCACTCGCTAGAATCTGGTGGACACCATTCTGGAGATAGGACGAGATCAAAAGTACTTCAGTGTGGCTTCTGGTGGCCCACACTATTCAAGGATGCAGCAACCTTTCTCAAACGATGCACTGACTATCAGAGATTGAAAGGCACACTCACAGTGAAAGATTCAATGCCCGTGAAGATCATTCAGATAGCAGACATCTTCGATACTTGGAGCATTGATTTCATGAGACCTTTCCCTAACAGTCAGGGATATGAGCACATCCTTCTTGCCGTTGACTATGTGAGTCGTTGGGTTGAAGCTATCCCAGCTTGAGCCCCAGACAATTGGACAGTGTGTCGACTTCTAAGAGAGAATATCATTTCGTAGTTCGGGATTCCGAAGATTCTGATATCAGATAGGGGTAGCCACTTCATAAATAAAGAGATCAAGAAATTAACGAAGGAATACAACATCGATCATAGAGTCACATCTACTTATCATTCCCAGACAAATGGCATGGCAGAATTATCTAACAGAGAAATCAAGATGATCCTTCAGAAACTTGTGAGACCGCACATGAAGAATTGGTCACAACTATTAGGCTCTGTCTTCTGGGCATACAGAACCGCTTACAACTCTCCCTTGGGCATGTCTTCCTATCGTCTTGTATATGGGAAACCATGCTATATGCCCATAGAATTAATTCATAAATCCTCGTGGGCAATCAATATGTGCAATTTGGACTCACAGAGTAGTGGTCAGAAAAGAAAAGAGGATCTGAATAGACTCTTGGAGTTCTGAGACTATGCATATGATAACATATTGATGTATAAGGAGAATGTGAAACGCTCGCATGACCTGCACATCAGACGAAAGACCTTCGAAGCTGGGTAGAAAGTGTGGTTATTTGATGCAAAGTTAAAGATCTTCCCGGGCAAATTAAAAAGCAAATGGACAGGTCCATTTCAAGTTCGAGAAGTGTGAGACAATGGAAGTATTGCATATCAGAATTGTCTCATGATGCACAACCATTCGTCGTTAAGGGTCACCTACTGAAGCCCTACCTTGAGCCTGATACTTTCTTGGCTGTTTTTAACTCAATACAGGTTCTTCGCTCTGAATATACATCCACAACGCTGGAAGCATCAAAATATTCAGATAATGTTCCTCAAAAACTTTTCCTCTGATCTTTTCTTCTTTTTTTCTTTTCCTTTTCTATTTTCTTTTTCTACCGAAAAGATATTACCCCTTGTTGTCAGTCTTCCATACTTAGGACGTACTTTATCCTAAGTATAGGGGGTAAGCATCGCAAGTCCTTTCATTCTTTGATCCTCTCCATTGTCTCCTCTTCTTGTCTATACTTATGGATATCTTACCATAAGTATAGGGGAGACAGTCTGAGTATGATATATTCATTCTCACCCTTGACCATCCCTACCTTGTGTACAATCTACTATACTTAGGATTATTATCCTAAATATAAGGGGGATAGTCAACTTCCCATTCATTTATTCATTTCCTCATTTCTTCATTCTTTAAATTTTTCTATACTCAGTCTGAGTTATGTCTTCTCTTTTTCTCTTTGATCTATGAGGACATAGCTCGTGCTAAGTATAGGGGGGTCGTCAATACTATGTATATACTTTAAGCCATAACTCGTACTTTTGTATTTCAAATAATACATATGACTAAAAATAATGTTAAATTCATCGCAATCTTCTAATAAAAAGATGTTTATAGCTCCTCAGACTCTTTTTGTACATTCTGATTAATAAATCAGGTAAAAATACTTTTGCAAAATGTTTGAAAAATTGTTTGAAAATCCTATTGAAAAATCTTTTAAAAACTGTTTGAAAAATATTTTGTAAAAAGTATTCAACCTTTGTAAAAATCTGTTTATTTGCAAAAAATTATTTTCTTTGCGTGAAATAAAAATGTTTAAAAAATAATTTGCAAATAGTTGTAAAATGGTTGTAAAAATACTTGGAAAATCTATATACTCTGTTTGGAAAACCTTTGCAAAACGATTTTCAAATACGTGTAAATATTTGTAAAAAATCGTTTGTGAAAATTATGTTGGACTATAGCTTTCAAAATTGTTGAAAAATGATTTTCAAATAAGTTTGAGGAGTATAGACATCATACTAAAAAATTCTTTATATAATTATCCATTCAGAACCAAAACTTTTGTAAATATAAGATACATCCCCGTGTAAAGATATGTACCTAATTTCTTAACTTAAACCTTCTGCTTTCAAAAACACCAAAAACATTTTCAAAACTCAAAATAACAAAAATATTTTGTATTCACACCTATATTAACAAATGGCATTTTTATTCCTCAAATTTTTTATATATTGATTAATAAATCAGGTTAAAAATGTTTTTACAAAATGATTTGAAAAATGGTGTGATCCATTTGAAAAACTTTTTGTGAAATATTTTCAACATTTGTAAAAATGCTTTAATTTGTTAAAACTCTTTTCTCCGTGTGAAATAAAAGATTTGAAACCCTATTTACAAATGGTTTTGAAAATGTTTGTAAAAATATTTTGAAAAATGTATATATATATATATATATATTGTTTGCAAAATCTCTACAAAATGGCTTTCAAATGTTTTTAAGTATTTGCAAAATATATTTTGCACTATAGTTTTCAAAATTGTTTACAAATAAATTTGAGGAATAATTGCATCATTAAATGAAATATATATATATACATCTAAATAAATAAATAATAAAAGTTTTACTATTGTATAAATACCTATAAAATAACTTTTAAAATTTATAAATTCTTTAAATCTTAACTCTTGTAAATAAAAAGAAGCACGCTTGTGTAAATAGCTGTATATATTTTATACTTTGAGTGCCAAAATCCTTCTCTTTGCCAAAATTTTTTTATTAAAATTCTTTTTATTTGCCAAAATTCTTTTTATAAGGATTATTTTTATTTGCAAAAAAATGTTGAAAATTGCATCATTCTTCTGCATTGTGCATAGCATTTGCATAGCATTCATATTTTTTTCAATTGAGCTTGATGATTGAATTAGTCCAATAAAGTCAACGATTGGAGCTTGGTTGGACCTTACTGCATGTAACTACACTGGAACCTTATGGGAACTAGGTCTAAGGTACTTCAGGTCCATTGGGACTTAATTATTTGAGATTTAGGGCTGGGTTCAAGCCACCTCAACTAACTAAATAGAACTTTCTGAGACACACGCATGACTGTTGTCGGTCGTGACCTAACTTCGACACTTGCACCTTTCACTTGGCTCAACACAGTTGGAGTGGTGATGGGAAGTGATTTTTCGATTTGAGACACACACGAATGGAAACATTCGTCCTCATCTAGGTAGGGAAGTGCACCCCAACCTGGTCCAGTTGCCATGAAGTCGAATGACAGGAGAGTGTGGGTTGCATTACAGCTTCAAAAGAGGGATAGTCTTTTGGCTCAAGAGGAAAAACTCCTTATGTAAAATACTGTTGTAAATAGTATGTTAAAAAACTCCAAAAAAGTAGAAAGGCCTGCAAATGAAAATAAAATGCCTGCCAGAGTATGTATATATGTTGTATAGAAAATAAGCAAGCTTGAGCATCAAAGTTATACCATGTGAGTCTGCAGCTAGATGACTTAACTACACTGGTCATGCATCCCGGGATAGGTAGCTACACTGGCTACCATCCATTCTTTTCTTCACCTCCTCCTCTTGAGTTGGATGCCACTTGAACTTAGAAGGGAATACCCCGCTCCTGGAGGATAGAGTGCTGGATGGGGGAATCATTTAGTTGTCATTCTAGAGAAGTCAGATACCTTGTCATTTCAATTGAGGAGATCTACTATCACTTACATCATACAAGTCAGCTTCATAGTCATAAGGGTTTGCGTATGATGTAGGCTAGTTATGACCTGGCTATTGAGGTGATTTGAATCGAGTTCTATGACTCTCGAATGTTGTGGTGTTTTAAATTTCGTT
Organism: Ottelia alismoides; assembly: GCA_037367405.1. Taxonomy (NCBI): domain Eukaryota; kingdom Viridiplantae; phylum Streptophyta; class Magnoliopsida; order Alismatales; family Hydrocharitaceae; genus Ottelia; species Ottelia alismoides. The sequence continues at coordinate 641,910 of JAZKJV010009139.1, read as the reverse complement.
CCCGACTAGGTTCCACACACATTCTCACATCAAGGTCTAACCTGAGCTCTAAACTTTGATTTTATAAAGACAAGTTTAATAACTGAAAGCAATTCTATTTATTCTTTCTTTTTCTTTTCTTGTTTATTCTTTTTGTACGCATTGCATAAGTGTTTGCAAAGGACTAGCAAAGGCAAGTATAGGGGGTTAATGAGTCTCCATTTCATCACATTTATTCTATCATTTCTACCTTAAAACTCCTAGCTAATGCATGGTAAATAGCATCAATTTGTGCATAATAGCATTCACTATTTATTGTATTTATTGTGTATAAAATAAGGTTTTTAATGTCAAAATTATAGAATAAAGAGAAAAAAGAAAAAGGAATAAAATATTGAAAATATTTTATGACTCTAAACCCCGAGACCAAGTCAAGAATTGAGTTGGTCGATAAGGAATAAAGTAAGGGGAGATAAGGGCCAAAAATGGAATAAAAACCCAATTCTTTTATCCATTTATTTGTCTATTTTGACACCTATTTTATTCTTTATTATTTATTCATCAAATGAAAAAACTTTGTACATGAAAGTTGTAGATAATAATGTAAATAAAAATACAAAATTGAGTTTGTACAAAAATAATACACAATATTCATTTTATACACAAAAAAGCCAAATCTCAACTTCATAGATCCATATCTTAAAAATAAAAACTCGGAATATAACAACTCAATGTAATTGTATATAACTTTTCACAAACTATTTAATGGTAGTGCTTTTACATTTTCTGGAGTTACTATGCGAAAGTTAGGTTTTTGACTCTCATTATATATTATATCGATTAAAATATTCAATTTATTCATTATTTATTATTTTAACAAATTCATATTTTTATAATTTTGTAAATATTATTCATAATATATGTACATATGAAATTAAAAAAAACTAAAAAGAAAATGTAAATTAAAATGACTCTATAAAACACATAGACAAGATACCTAAGTTATATATGTATATAAATAAAAAGGGAATTTTATTCCTTTATTTCCTTATTCTTTATATTTTTATAATAATGTAAATATTATATATATTCTATTAAAAATACAAAACCAAAATAAATCTCATCAAAATACATTAAAATAAAAAGATGTATATAAAACATAGGTAATATACCTATACATATACCTATCAAATATACATATCTATTTATTTAAGTGTACATATAACATCATAAAAATAAAAAAATATATTTATACTCACAAAAATAAGTTATAAATATACAAAATAACAAAATAAACTAATAAGATAAATAAAATAAAATAAAAATAAAAACATACAAAATATAGTAAAATATACCTATAAATACACTAATAAAAAGTAACTACTATACACCAAAACATAAATAAAAATCATATTAAAATACCACATTTAAAATAAACATTTTTTTATTTTATATAAGAAAATTAATAAAATCATTTACTATCTTTAAAATATTCATTTTTGAATAAAATTGGGTTTTGTCCTTTAGCAACCTGACATGGACCAATCACGTCAGGTTGCCAGTTGACCGCCAGTCAACTACCTCCTCTACTCCAGATTGGCACGGGCATGTCTTCTCCCTGCTATTTCCGCCATTTTTCCCGCATGATCCGGCGATCATTTTTTGTCGATCCCTTTGCATGATTTAGTCCTAGAACGATCATGATTCATGCCATCTCATTTAATCCCTTATACATAGCATCGATTCCTTAATATCAGCCAGTCAAATAAGGGTGCTATCAATGTTTATAAATATAACCCTTCGTTTTCCTCTCAAATTTAGTTACCGTCTCGAGTCTAGGAGGCCTCATCTTGGATCCAGATAGTCTTCTCGTGATAGGGGAAGTCGACTTGTTGCCAGGCTGAGCTCCAGGAGCATGGAGATGTACCCACGGTGGTTCTCCGACCACCCAGCTCCCTAGGCACTCCCCATGTATAAGAGTTGCGTTCTTAGCCTTTCTTTTACTTGCATTTAGTCTTAGATTCAATTTCCAGTTCTTAGATTAAGTTCTTCGTAGTTAGATTATAGTAATTAATCAAATTCATACTTCGCTAGAGTAGAGCTCCAGCGAGCTCCTCCGTGCACCTAATCTGGACTCTACTCTTCCTTTCGCTCCCATTTCATTCCTTGATCCCTTATGATCATGTCGCTCACCTCCGTTCCCCCAGATCCCTAGTGGATATGGAGATCAACTCTCCAAGCGCCGCCGTTCACTAGAGAGCGCCACCCGCTCCATCTCGTGCCTCATTCCACGCCTAAATTTTCCCTCGGCCCGTGAGCTTAGTTCTGCAAGTCCCAAGAGCAACAGAGTCACGTGGAGGTGAAATAGAGCTTCACCGAAGGTATCTGGAGCACCTCGCCATTCCCGACCTCGTGGGGGTGCTCTGGAGATTCTTCGATCATTCTGATGCCTCCAGCAATTAGGGGACCTCACCAGGAACATCCAGAGCCCCTTGGAGTATCAATGCCTGACGGAGGAGTGAGATTTGGCCGGAGGAACATCGCTCAGGCAAGTGTTCTTCCCTGTTCTTTGTTCGTGCTTCTCTGTCAATTGATCAGATGCAGCGTCCCAGTTTTGATTCTCACCATTGGATGATACCAAGCTTCAACCGTCAGATCAGCTCGGATGATATAATTGCCACCGTCGATCCACGAAGCGGTACCAACCATCGGATGCTCGCCACGTGTATAAGTGAAGAGACCCAAGCCGTCCATCAGCGTGTAGCTTTGGGGTAATTGCACATCTTCCCCTGGCCATTTTTGTATTATGCATTTAATACTATAAATATAATATAGCATGTTAAATAAGTGGAATAATTTTGTAACAGGACCCTGTACTTTATTCTTATTATGCATAGGTCCCTCCCAGCCTCACATGTTGTCCCACGTGAGGAGGGGAATTTAGCATGAAGACCCTTGGCATTTTTGTATTTATGAAAAAGTGCAATAAAATGGAATTAATGTTGGATATTTTTGGCATATTTGCACCAAGGCCCATGTCTTATATTTTGTTTGCATTTATGTCCCTACCATGACTTGTAATTTTGTAGGTTTTCTCCATTTATTTAATGTATCTAATGTGCTCTAAAAATCAAGCAAAAATAGGAATAGATGCTTATTGCTTTGTAGATTCACGCCCTAATTTTTTGGTCATTTATCAAATTATTAAAAATCAAATGAGCAGTATATTCCCTGTCGAAAATGGAAAATAACCAAAAAAATATAAAAACAACTCAAAAAATTCCAAAAAATTATATGTGGCATGTTTATGCCTTTATTGAATCCAGAAAATCAACAACCCTAAAAATAGAAAAAGAAAAATAGAAAAATTTTAAGAAGCTCCAAATCCTAAAAAAATATAAAAATTCTTCAGAATAAAAATATATATTTTTCTATTTTATAATTATCTTTACATTATTATCAATGTATGAAAATTAATTTGGGTATTTTTGGATATTATTTACTATTTTTAACATCAAATCAATTTCAGATTACTATATAATCCCATATTAGGGATATTTTTACTTTAAAAATATATAAAAATAGCAAAATTTCTTGAAAAATACAAAAAATTTAAAAAAATATAAAAAACCTAAAAAAATTATTTTCTGCATTTTATTTATATTTATTAGTATTTATAAATATACTACTATATATTGTATATATAGCCTTATGCATACTATGATGTGTGTGTATATATATACAAGAGAAACTATAAAAATATAAAAATCAAAAATCAAATACAAAAATAAAAAAAATATAAAAATTAAAAACCCACAAAACGGATCTATACATAATGAATGACTTGGTTTGTACATAAAAGAAAACCAAAGGCTACCTGTATGGCTCTTTGTTGTTCGACCTCTACAAGCTTGCTTGCTATGCATTGAGAAAATACATTTTGATTCCACATTTTTTGCTATCATTTGAATTATGGATATTGTGGGTTAATTGCTGACTAAATCCGAGGTTTTCGTCGGTCATCACAGCATCCGTGCTCCCGCCTTGTGTGGAACACACGACCGATGAAAATTTCTGGGTTTATCACTCTACCTCTTCATCACGAGAATATATTTTCATCATCTATATGTGATAATCAAAAGAAGCACCAACAATCTTAAGGAAAGGTTGCCCAAGGATGATCTGTGAATCTCTCCACTGATTAGGGATATCCATATCAAGGACTATAAAGTCCACATTATAATCATGTCCATCAATCGATATGATAATGTTCTTGACCTCTCCCTTTGCGTTCTTCATGGACTTTTCAGCAAACTGAAGTAATGCTCTAGATCTATAAAGTGGACCCAACTCCGGTTTCTCATATAAGGCAAAAGGAAGCAGGTTGATCGAAGAACCATTATCTAAGAGAGAGTGTGAAAATACAATGTCATCAATATGACTCACCAGATAATGTGCCCGTAGATCTCTCTTCTTCATAGGCAGATGTTGATTCTTGATACAAAATGTAGTGGCAACTGATAAAAGATGAGTCTTTACATAGCTATTCGGCTTTTTTACTAACCCTGCAGGTGTACAATGAAGGTTCAGATATTTCTAGAAGGCATGATTATTTGCCACATACTCATCAAATGGCACTTTCACCATGATATTATCTTTGCAAAATTGTTCCATAACTGGATCATCTTTTTGAACCTTCTTGATGTTGCACTTTCCTACTGTAAGAGCACGGGGGAAAGGGATAGCAAAAACACAAGGATATTGTGAAGAATCATAATTAGAAACCTGTTGTTATTGTGTGAAATGATTTGTTCACAACTGAATCTTTTACATCAAATTTGGAATCCAACAATGGATCATCTACTAAAGATTGGGGAATGCTTGTTGAATGTGCATTCTCCTCAACTGATGGTGCAAAGTCCTCCGTAAAGTCTGAATCTTCCTCGTGCTGTCGTAATGCTCTCCGCTCTCTCTTCTCTTGAACATCTCCGCCTCATGATGAAAATGCTATTGAAAATGTGTCATCTCTCCATCCTCTGAAGTCTCCTCAAGGTGAGCTCAAGATTTAGTCCTCTTCATGTCCCATGTCCGATCAAGTATGACCATGGCTCGTCCGCTCCTGAGAGACATATGATTGACACAATCAAATGGAAAAAATCTCATGCTCAAATTTGTGTGAATCTGAGTAGTATACCTGATCACAAGAATATTGATGTTGTTGAGTCTTGTTCAGGCTGTTGGGATTAGCATGAACCTAGACGGGAATGGATGTAGAAGGGGAAGTGCTCGTCATTTAAACGGGATAGACGGTTGAAATCAACTCTCAAATCATGTACTTCGTTCATGTTGTAACACAACTCCTCAAGAATCTGTCTCTGAAGATCTATGGGACCTAAAGATGAGTGATGATGTTGTGAAGAAGAGTAAGGAGAACATGAAGACTGGCCCTGACGGCCATGGAACTATTGTTGTTGGGTAGAATGCTGAATATGCAGGCCCTGCTAGCCCGAATGGTATGTCTGCTAACGGATGTACTACTGATATTACGACCTCAATGCCTGGGAAAGATGGGCTCTAGAGTTCTTTGGTGTTGAAAAAGGTGTAGGAGTAAATGATGTGTTGTATAAGGTCCGGGAATGCTGGTAAGAAAAGTGGTCTCTAGAACTTCCTTGCTTGGCAGGGTCATTAATGTACCATACATCATTTACCTCCCACACATGGGAAGGCTCCTCAGTGTCCGTCTCTATAGAAGGTGATTGTTGCTGACACGAATGGGCAAGAGGCTAGTACTCTGCCCATGGCTGAAGTGGCCCTAACATCTACTGCTCCTGAATATGGTGAACACGGTACACGTGAGCAGCAGATGCAATCACGGTAGGTATCCCCATCTTGGATACATTCTCAGAAAGTTTCTCCATTTGCTTAGGCAGTTTTGATAAGTTGTTGTCCAACTCATCCATCTGTCCATCGATCCTCTCAACTATTGTATGTTTGTCTACTATGATGCCCATGTCAAAGGGATCCGATGTAGCCTTTGCTCCCCATTTGATAAGAATGGTATGGGAGTCTCAAACTGAGTTCTACTCACGATTTGTGCTATGATCATCCCGACCATATGCTAGAACACATTCCAGATGGTGTTCACATCTTGTGAAGTATAGCTACCTTCGCAAGCAGAACTAACTAAACCTTGCACATCATGGTGTAGACTGCAATAAAGGGATTGAAGCATGATGATAGGCTTTAAACCATGGCAAGAAAACTTCTGTAAGAGATCTTTGAACCTCTCCCATGTGTCACAAAAAGCTTCAATTAAGACAAAAGGAAGAGCTTTGAGCCTAATGTAGTCTTGGCTAACCCTAGGATGCCTAAGGTTCGTACAGACCAACTCAAAGTCCCTAAGTAATGCGTATGGCTCCTCGTATTGATTCCCATGGAAATAAGGCAATAAACTCAGAAATTGTGGCTTCAACTCGTATTCTACTTCCGGCTCGACTGGACTTAACCGATTGGTCATTTGATATTGCCCAGGGTTGTATGTTGCATCCATTGGTGCATCTCTACCCAACTGTAACTGGCCAAGTTGTGCTCTCATAAGTGTTGCATTCTGCTCAGACTCTGCTAGCCTAGCCAATATTGCATGCATTGGGTCATCTCGCTCTTCCTCTCATCCATTCTGTCTCTTAGGAGGCATCTTGGAAAAATCTTCTAAACTTCATTAACAAAAGGATTGGAGTGAGATCTTGACAAAGACATGGAAATCAAATCAATATCACCAAGGCAATGGTCTTCCTTGGTGAGAAGAGAAGAGAGAAAGGGATTGGTTGGGATTTAACCACTCCCTAAGGAAATATCATGATGCACCAGATTAAAACAAGGGTAATCTTGAATCCGTGTAGGTCCAATGGAAAGAGGAGATTGGACCTGTGAAGATGTGACATTTGGATGGTTCAATGAGAGGTTCACAAAGTCTGAACAAAATTCTATCCAATTATCCATCTTCGAAGTCAAAAAGAATATTGAATTGAGCACGATCGATTCAATAATGAGACCTAGTACTATGGTGCACGTAAGTGTATGGAATGAGCTCACGCAATACAATGTAAACAAACCCTTTGAATAGATTCACCAACTCAACACATGAAAACTGTAAGAGTTCGGCTTAATTATTATCTTGCCATTTTTAAGTTAGCAGTTCAAACAATCTTATTCAAGCTCACAGGAGTAGTCTCCTAAGGTAGTTCATGACCAAGCTAGTGGAACGCACCAACTTGATGCAAGACTACTTCTTCTATTGGTCGGAGGCAAATCCTTGCAGCAATGAAAAGACTCTACAAGTGAGTGCAAGCACTTAGGGCACAAGTCCAAGGATTTTTTGCTCTAATCTTAGGGGCTACATCCTCACCCACTCTATCCGGGGTAAGTACCTGCAAAAAATGAGGGTTTTCCTGCCCGTAATAGAAGGTTGAGTTTATTCCAAATTTTTCAGGTCAATTTGCATCAATTCAATCCCAATTTTAGAGTTGGTTATCACTTTTAATTATGTGGAAACAAGCATCGCCTAACATACAGTCCCTTTTCCTTTTTCCTTAAGTTGGCTAAAATTGAGGGAGAAAGCGGAAAATGGATCACAATCATAAATCAATGATGCATGCTGTCATTTAAGATTACTTACAGTGATTCCCAGTACTCTCCATGTGGATGAAGAATTGAATTTTAAATGTTATACTATATGATGCAAATCAAGAAATTCCACACCTAAACAATAATTCTATTAGGGATGAAGAAATCAATTTAGTTTGTATGTAGAACATTGTTTATGTGTGTCTCATGAATCTCTTAATATTTTTGCAATTGTGAATCTTATGAGATCAACTGTGTTTCTTAAGTTATGATAGATATCAAGCAATAAATGATCTAAGATCTGTCTATTTGGCATAGTGCATGACCTAAATCATCACTTAAGTTGAGAATCACTCTCAACACAACACACAATAAAAACAAATAATGGCCTTTTTTACATGCGCAAGATCTCAATCAAGAACCAATGTAAAGAGGTAATTAATTACAATACAATTAATTAACAAATTACAAAAATACTACACAATTAGATAACAATGCTCTACTACTTAATCTAGCTAAAAATATCATCTGAGTACAATCACTTTGTTGTCTCTTCGACTGAAGCTCCAAGCCCCTTGCCTTCACGGTCCTTCAGGTATCGTTAGGTCTGTGATCCCTTCCACAAAACAATCAAATGGTCAGATAGTTCTCAAAAGAGACATTAGCTTAATTAAGAGACTAATCCACAACATGGTGGAAAACAACATGTAACAAATCACAACAAACTTACTTAACCTAAATAAACCTAAAAATCACTAAAATAAATATTATAACTCAAATAAATCATACAATGTGACGTGTCCCCGACAACAGCGCCATCTGACGAATCGCTAATAGCATATGTTAATAAGTATCTATTGTAGCACATGCAATAAACGCACAATTCAAAATCGAGAGAATTATCTCCGTGAAGAGTTTCTTGGTTTCAATTTATACATGGGAAGTCCAGGGTCAAATACAAGGACACGCGCAATTCTATGATTTATTTAAGGTATTGAATATTTAAACTAATGATTTAGAAGATATCTATGGTGTGTTAATGCAAAATACAAACTAGTGCAATTTTATTAAAAGAAAGATTTTTATGCTTTTTTAGGTTATATGAAAACAAAATTACAAAGATAATACATAATAATGCACATAACAACAAAGCTCCTGAATTTATCAATGAATCTTTTAATCAATGATAAACAATCCAATTAGTGAAGTGAATAGATCTCAATTCATTATATTAGTCTCTTAATTTTCATGTACTTAATGGGAAGATGACTCCAAAAAATAAAATGTTGATGAACTAATCAGTCATACAGAGATTAATAAATAGATTAATGATCCTGATTAAGGAACAAATCAATCATATCTTTAATGGATCGATTAATACACAAGATATCAATCTCCAATTCAATTAAGGAGCCAAACTTGTGAATATATTTCTATAATAGGGAGAGCTTTAATTAAGTGTCAAACGAACTATCCAAATACACAAACATGTAGAGAATTGAATAAGCTTATCCAACGAGATCAAAATCACTTAATTTGGATAAAGGAGTGAAAAGTTATTTACTCTTTAATCCAATGACTTAATTGTAAAAAAATATTAAGGTTACACAAAGTAGGTCCATCATTGGACTCAAAATCTAATACTAAAAAAGACGGGGTATATACACAAATTTACCAAAGGGACAAGACTTATTTGTATTAGGAGAACTCTGATGGGCATGTCTTCAATTAACAAAGGTTCACGTGCAAAGAACATGTGACAGAGGCTAGGTTCGGTTGGCACGGATTGTGTCCACGTGTCACTCTCTTATGCTTCATTTCTGGTTGGGATACCCAAACCACTGGTTGGATCAACTCCTTAGGCTTGGAGACATGGACAACTGCAAACTGTAAGATTTTGCCCAAAGAGTCTAATATCATGGTATCTGTTGCATGGGATCGTCTCCTCCATCCTCTGTGTATGGCGAAGGGTATTGTTCTCCGATCGTCTCCTCCTCCGTGCTTCTCCTCATGTCGTGAAGGTTGGGAGATTTTCGTGTTGCTCCCGCGAAGAAGATGATGCTTTCAATCTCAGTGAGAACCTATGGATTGCTGGGTCGATTGAATCTCGTCGGCGGTGTAAAACTTCAAATGAACTCCAACGAAGATCCAACCATTGAGGACCTGCAAATGGTTACAAAGATACTATGTGCCAAGGTGAATATGAAAGGATGCTAGGGGCGGTGAAGTGTAGGCTGCATGTGATGGATGATTGAGGCCTTGATGTGTTCATATTTGATCATAACAAGAAAATGGATCGAAATGAAAACACAAATGGAGAAATGTTCATTGACACTAGAAATATTTGCATAGATATATGGAGCAGGAAGAGGAAACATAACAGACCTTTTTTATACAATCGTGCTACAAATGTAAGTGAATAAATCAATGAAACTGCTGAAAAAACAAGATGGAAAACATTACTTGGAATGGAGATGAAGTTGATGATGGATCTGATGAATCGATAGTTGGTTGAAGCTTTAAAAGCTCCAGGAGTCTTCGCTTAACCACGAGGACTTGCGTGGAAGACCTAGCAACATAGATAAAGTGTACACCACGAGGCAATACTCTTGAATCTCACTGGAGCAAAGTCCTCCGTCATCGCTCGTCTAAAGACCACCTTATTGTCAATAGACGGAGGAGAGTCTAGGGGATTTGCTCCCAAAGTGGCAGATCCCGATTCCAGCAATTGACGAAGGGGTTTTGATCAATACGGAGAGACAGTTCAACGGTTCATATTGAAGGTTTCAACTACCTCTCAAAAAGTCCTGTGAGTGAGAGAGATGGACTTGGAGGTTAGTCAAGGAAGAGGATACTTAGAGCTGGGGTGAAATCAAGCTAAGAGATCATTATAGGAAGTTGTAAGAAAGTAAAAGAAGTTAGACAGTTGGTGACTCGCGTCGCTTTGAGGTTGTGGAGATGAGAGGTTGAAGGTGATGGGTTGACCATCTGATCAAGATCAGATCACTAATTAGTGGGCAGAAACGAGAGGCAAATATGAATTGGATCAGAGATCAAACGACTAGAAATTTAGGCGCTTAATAATAAAGAGTCGGCTGAGATTGCCAAAAGAAATTTGGCAACGTCGCCCAGTAAGAAAGTAGAGAAATGGGAAAAACATTATAAAATAATAAATAATTAATTAGAATCAAAATCACAAAAAATGATGAACACAAAAGTTGTAGATCTCAATGATATCTACAACATTTGTGTAGAGCTCAAAGAGAATTAGAGTTATTTGTATGAAGAAAAGTAAACAAATAATTAAAAACATTTTCTTTTACTTTCTTTTACCATTTTTTGAATTTTTGAATTATATTTTATTTTAAATTAATTTATGTAATTTTTATTTGATTTTTAATGAGAAAGGAATACATAAAATGATAGTGTAATAATATGTTATTTAATAAAGTATAATTAAGGTTAATTATGTACAATACCTAAATTAATAATTAAGGTTAATTGTAAATGAATCTTGGTAATTTTATTAAGAAAGAGAGGTAATAATAATATTTAATGATGATAAATATGGGATTTATCAAACCCCCAATTCACACACTTCACACGGTGAAGACCATAAGAGTTTGGTCTTTTATATTTTTCAATTTTAATTTTGGTGATCAAGCAGTTGTATTAATCAGACGCACAAGTGGTGTTGCCCAGCGTACGTCCTCACAATACCCCAAACAGTGGTTCCATGTCCTAAGATGTCGGGATATATCAGGTCGAAAGGGAACTGTGAGGAGGAACACACCAAAATGACTTTGTATATTGATATTTTAACCTAAAATAAATAATCAAATAAATAAATGAAAAATAAAGAAAATAAAAAAATGTTGTATATATGTAATAGATAATGGCTGATCTGAACCCTGGGTGAAGGTCAAGACTTGACCTCATTGACCAGGAATAAAGTAGGCGGAGATAGGGTCCTTAATCCGAAAATCCAAAAAATGCTTTATAAATATTTGTTTGTGTATATTTGTATAAAACTTACACTATTTTATTTGTACATAAATTGACCTTAAATAAAATAATTTTTAAAAGAAAAGTTCGTAAATAAAAATGTTTTCTAAATAATAAAAATAAATGTAAAATAAAATCATATACAGAATAAAAGTAACCACATCCGAAAAAAGCCATAAAGCGATAATTGAAAGACAAATTCCAGCTCCACATGAACTCAAATTGAATCAAGCTCACTTTTATTGTATTCTAAATTAAATTATCTTTAAAATAGTTGTGGTTTCATATTTTTTAGAGTTATGGTTTGAAAGACGATTTTCTGGGGTGGTTTGTGCAATTTTACCATTTATTTATCATTAAAATAAAAATAAAAATTAAAAAATATAATAAACTTATTTCCTTATTTAACTATGTATATAATGTAGCATATGTTTATAGTATATGTAGATAGTTTATTCCCTTAAATAACCATCACAAAAATAAATAATTAAGATTTATTATTTAATTTAATAAAGGGATGGAAATAAATAAATATATAATATAATATAATATAAATAACTTTAACACTAACTGCATTTCTTATCTTTATCTCATTTTAAAATTTTATTATCTTAATTTCCATTAAAATTTTTGAAATTAAAATTCACTTCTTTTCCCTAATGGCTCATCCTCCCTCGTTCCAGTTTGATCAATTTTGGTGAGGCCTAATATCCAAGAGCTTTTTCTTGTAGAAAGGTGCCTAGACTCTGAGCCTTCCGGTGATAGCGAGTCGGCCTTCGTCGAGGCCACTATGACATTTTCTGCTCCGATGGTGAGATCCATTTTTTTCTTATTTTTAATCTAGGTTAATCGTAGTTTAATTTTTTCGCATTTTTAATTTCATTGTCATTTTTTTCTAGATCTTAGTTAATCAAAAAAATTTAATCACCCATCACGATTTGATCTGCCCTCTATTTTGAATTCATCTTATTTTCTCAATCTATCCATGTTCTTGTTCTACCTAACGCAATCTCTCAACTCCGGTCAAGCCCGGTGACTGGAGATATAGATTCGATCTCTCACATCGCTGGATCTGACACCATTCACATTTCTATTCTTTATTATTTTTTTATTTTTCTTTTTGACCGAGTTGTCGTGCTCGAGTCAAATTTATCCTATTTTATTGCAGGATCAATTATTTTAAAAAAGTATAAAAAAATATTCAGATTCTGTTTACAGAAAAATATAAAAAATTAAAAATAAAAATAGCCGCAGGCACCGCTGTCTCTTCCAGTAGGTAGTGCCCGCCTCTCCATCTCCACTACAGTATGGCCACGACAGCCACCACTCTCCACCGACACAACCCCGGCCGCGACAGCCACCACTCTCCACCGACACAACCCCTCTGCTTGGAATCCACAGTCGACGCGTGCTCCCTTCACCGTCATCTGGAGTCGAGCACCTCCGCACCTCACTGACCACCTGCAGGGTGTGTGTTGCTCCTCCTTCTTCAGCTCATCCCCATCACTGACGTCGCCCACAACTTAGAGCCTTCAAAGGACCTCATATCTTTGTCAGTTGCATCGCCATCCACCACAGTTTTTATCTTATGGAGAACCATCGATCGCCCGCCGGGAGCTCGCCACGTTGGCCATCTCTGGCACCTCGTGGTTAAGCTGTCATGCGCCTAGACCACCCTGGTCTAGCCCTCCACGCAAACCCATTCGCCTTCAACCAACCTGCTCATGGACAGGAACTGTAACGTCCCGGGCTTAAGTCCCAGATCCGTTAACGGAGCATTACTGACCCTGACAACCTCTTGGGATCGGGCCCATACGTACCCGATTAACCACCCCCAAAATGCTTAAGCCGGGTTGTCAAGTAGTAATCTCGCCACTATTTATCCCACCCGGAAACTTCTTGTTCCACGGTGTGGGACTTTGTTTTGGGGTTTTACAACCTCCCCCACTTATATTCGCAACGTGCTCGTTGCGACATGGCACATTACTTCTTCCCAGTGACAGTGGCGGCTGCACGCTCCGGGTAGCCATTTCCTCCAACCTCTTGTAGGGGCGGCTCCACCTCTCGGGTAGCCCTTTCCACTGTCAGAGGGTAACCTGGCTCTGATACCATTTGTAACGTCCCGGGCTTAAGTCCCCGATCCGTTAACGGAGCATTACTGACCCTGACAACCTCTTGGGTTCAGGCCCAAATGGACCCGTTGACAACCACCCAAAATGCTTAAGCCCAAGTTGTCAAGTAGTAGTCCCCATCACTTATAAACCACACCCACACCTTGTGAGTTTTAGGTATGGCACTATGTTTGGGGTTGGGGTGTTACAACCTCCCCCACTTATATTCGCAACGTCCTCGTTGCGACATGGTCCATCACTTATTCTCAGTGATAGTGGCGGCTGCACGCTCCGGGTAGCCATTTCCTCCAACCTCTTGTAGGGGCGGCTCCACCTCTCGGGTAGCCCTTTCCACTATCAGAGAGAACCTGGCTCTGATACCATTTGTAACGTCCCGGGCTTAAGTCCCCGATCCGTTAACGGAGCATTACTGACCCTGACAACCTCTTGGGATCGGGCCCATACGGACCCGATTAACCACCCCCAAAATGCTTAAGCCGGGTTGTCAAGTAGTAATCTCGCCACTATTTATCCCACCCGGAAACTTCTTGTTCCACGGTGTGGGACTTTGTTTTGGGGTTTTACAACCTCCCCCACTTATATTCGCAACGTGCTCGTTGCGACATGGCACATTACTTCTTCCCAGTGACAGTGGCGGCTGCACGCTCCGGGTAGCCATTTCCTCCAACCTCTTGTAGGGGCGGCTCCACCTCTCGGGTAGCCCTTTCCACTGTCAGAGGGTAACCTGGCTCTGATACCATTTGTAACGTCCCGGGCTTAAGTCCCCGATCCGTTAACGGAGCATTACTGACCCTGACAACCTCTTGGGATCGGGCCCATACGGACCCGATTAACCACCCCCAAAATGCTTAAGCCGGGTTGTCAAGTAGTAATCTCGCCACTATTTATCCCACCCGGAAACTTCTTGTTCCACGGTGTGGGACTTTGTTTTGGGGTTTTACAACCTCCCCCACTTATATTCGCAACGTGCTCGTTGCGACATGGCACATTACTTCTTCCCAGTGACAGTGGCGGCTGCACGCTCCGGGTAGCCATTTCCTCCAACCTCTTGTAGGGGTGGCTCCACCTCTCGGGTAGCCCTTTCCACTGTCAGAGGGTGTTCGGCTCTGATACCATTTGTAACGTCCCGGGCTTAGGTCCCCGGTCCGTTATCGAGGAAAACTGGCCCTGACAACTTGTTGGGTTCAGGCCCAAATGGACCCGTTGACAACCACCCAAAATGCTTAAGCCCAAGTTGTCAAGTAGTAGTCCCCATCACTTATAAACCACACCCACACCTTGTGAGTTTTAGGTATGGCACTATGTTTGGGGTTGGGGTGTTACAGGAACACTACCGCCCGTCACCAGATCTCCACATCCGTCGTCGCCTTTTACTTGTTGGTGAAGAGGAGGGGAGGCGCAACCCCCTTGCCCCTTGTGCAAGAAACGAAAGAGAAAAGAACAAGAACCCTTCAAATGCAACTTTGATCCCGAATCTCTCCAAATATGTAATAAAGTCCTCGCCAGGGTTTTGCCAGCGTTTATTTGGGAAAAATTACGTATAGGCCCTCCGACATTTCCAAAATGTTAAAATAGCCCCTGCCAGCTCTGTCACGTGCAGAGTACGCCCTATCACTAGGTAAATTGCAATTTTCCCCCATCGTTTACTTCCTGTTATCTTTTCATTCAAGAACTTTGAATATTTACAGTTCAGTCCCTATTGTCCAAACATTTATTTTACATGTTCTTCTTATTGAAATAAATATTTTCATTGATCAATAAAATTTCGTAAATTCATGTTATATTCCTGTTGTGTTCCTCGTCACTGTATAAAATTTTTATTGCATTTTATCATCATTTGTTATTATTAAAAAAATAAAAACATGCCATTTTTCCCTGTTTGAAATATAAAAAATCATAAAAATTCTTATATTGCATAAAAAATTCAAAAAAATAGAATAGTTTTATTTTTGTATCTTTTATTTTTTATCCAATGTTTGTGTATTAATTATTTATAAAACCCAAAGAAACTGCAAAATACTCAAAATCATAAAAAATCATTTAATATTATGGAAAAATAAAAAAATGTGATTTTACTTCCTACTTGTAGATAATTCATTCTAGGTTTTAAGAAAAATAATTACAGCAATTTTTTATCATTTTATATTTTTAAATTGCAAAATAATCCCATTTGTGCACTATTTGCATTTTCTCGTTTTTTATTCATTTTAAAACTCCTAAAAAATATTAAAATCTTGAAAAATATAAAACAGTAAAAAATCAACAAAAATAAAAATATTTTTTATACATTTTGCTCATTTTTGTCATATTTGAATATTCCAAAAAAAGTGCATTTTTTGTGTATAAATTTGTTTTGAAAATTATATTTTTTGAAAACTGAAATTTGCATAACTAAAAATCATTAAAAATTTGAAAATTAGAAAAATAAAGAATAGAAATAAAACAAAATGTAAAAAAATAAAACGATAAAAGTTTCACAAAAACCAAGATAGTTAGCATTTGAGGTTCCGTTTTTCTTTTAATTGATTTTTCAAATATTTGAATAACCCTCGGGAATTGTATCCTCCTAGAGTTTGATCCTATTGCTATACATGTTACTTCAATAGAAAATTCTCTTTCTAAATTTTGTGTAATTATTGGCTTGAGAAGAAAAAAATTAATTTTTTTATGGCCAGATTCTTTTGGTCAATGACATTGCACTTTTATTTTCGTATCAAATTAAAAACCCCTGAGAAATTCCGTTCAACAGTGTTCATATAAAGGGCATATGAGTAATACGATTTCTCATAGGGATCATACAGATTCACTAGTGAATGGGAAGGCATGAGCTTGTTCATGAGGTATTGGGAATGATCAAATTCCATGCATAGTCATCTTGGAAGCTTGGCAATAATTTTTAGCTATGATATGTGCTTTTGGAAGGCATGTGTTCGATATGAACTCCCAAGTACCAAATGAGAAACTTAATGATAAAATCCTAAAGATGATAGTGTATTGATCTATATCTTTAGGTTTATTCTATGTCTTGCAATATGCAGGATGTACATGTATTAGGAATACCTTAGGGTTATGTGATCATTAACAATTATATAACCATGATGCTTCCAATCCCGTGGGATTAATGAAATAGGTCTAGATTTTAGTGACTCTTATCATCAGAGAAGTGATTTGATCATGGTCCAAATGTTGGTCATTAATCTGAAGGAGATTTAAATGCAATGAGAAGATTAGATCTACGGTCTTGATTTAATTAAGCATCTAAGAGAGGTCCCCGAGATCTAGATTTGAGATTTGATCTCAATATCCAACTCACTATATGTGGAATGTACAATCATCAAGTCCTTATCTCCAAGTATTCTCATAGCGTATTATTCTTGAAAGAGTTCAAGAACAATTCCATTATTAAATTATATCCTAGCATTGAGATATTGATAATTAATTATGGTTTAATTATCACGAATAATGTGAATATGGTTCATATTAGTTAAATACATGATAATGATGATCCAAGATAATTAAGTGTGATTTAAACATCAAGGATACGAATAATGTGGATAGTGTTATACATATTATTCGTATATATATTATAAATGTGATTTTAATATACTAATAGAGAGCTTGTTGTAAATAGTATCTTGAAATTAATTATTTATGTGAATTGGGTTCAATTCGGATATTAATTGGAAATACAATTTACATTTTATTTTGGGTTGTGAATATAATTCACATTTATTTAATGGCTTGATTGCAATATTCACAAAATTAATTTGGAATTATTTTTATGAATTAATTTACAACAAAATGTTCTTATAAAAATTTAAGAAATTATGTGAGAAAAATTAATCTCACATAATTGGAAGGGGAACCACCTTCCATATATGGATGGTGGATGGTCAATTTGACTTGTTAAAGTGACCATGCCAACCATATGTGGAAGGTGGGTTGCCACCTTACTCATCCCTTGATTAATTATTTACGTAATCAAATTAAATTTTATTGATAATATATCTATATTTAATTTGATTTAAATTAATTATTTGTTGTTGCGTTTTTGCAACAAAATGATGACCGTTGTATAGAAACATAAATCAATCTCATATATTGATTTTGTGTTTCACATGGATTGTGATCCATCGACTCCAAAAATACTATAAAAGAAGAGGCAACCCTAGCTCTTATCGATACATCATCTCTGGCAAATCTCTCTATATTTCACATTATCATCACATGCCCTGTCTCTTTCTCTATCTAGTGTAGCCGTCCATACTCTGTGCTAGAGAGAGTCGTAGTCATCGCGATGCCGTTGTACTTCCGGATTAACTACTTATAGATCTCCATCTTATTTGGTGCTTCTTATACGTGAAGAAGATGTTAGATTTCCTACGACAAAATCAGGAGTTCTAGTGCTTGGATCTTCACCCTGGATTGCGAGAAACCTGTGTCTCATCAACGTGCTCGCAAGTGTCTCCTCCGTCAGGTCGGACTTTAGATCGGAGGTCTCTTCTCTTAGAGACTTCGATCGCAAGCATGCCTCAAGAGGTAATCCTACATCTTGCCTGTGTTTTGATGAAACGATCCAAGAAATTTTCTTTGATCATGTAGTCTCATCATTTTTTTAAAATCCTGTTGCACTGAGAAACTATTGTGACTAGTCTTCCTAAACGCATACGATGCCATCATCACGCTTCCATGATGCACATAAGGATATCTCCATATCCCTCATATATTTCCAAATAAATTAAATAGCAAATAGAGAGGGTCAATCTTAGTACACTCTGTGTGTGACAACTGTAGAATCATCATATTTGAGTTGTCATTTGACGTACGATCGTTTGTAGTTAATGAACAGTTGTTGAAGCCGTATATAGAGCATGACACATTTCTATCCATTATCGATTCAATTGAATTGGCATTTCATGAAGAATTCCTATCCTCAGAAGATTCAAACAACTAAGTTATGAAAATATTGTTTTTCATTGAATTTTTTCATTTATTTTCCTTTCTTTCCTTCTTATGTTTCGTTCATTCATCCTTTTGATCAATGATAAGCTTAGGATGACTACATCCTAAGTATAGAGGGATGCAAGACTCTATTTTTTTCATTTTTGTTCCCTCCCTTTGTCTCTCAACTTGTTCATATTTTGTTTTATACATAGAGACACTTTACCCTACGTTTAGGGGGAGACAAGTCAAGTCATTGATTTCGTACATTCTCACGCCCGATCATCTCCGCTTAGTATACAGTCTTCTATACTCAGGGCAAGTTAATTTTAAGTATATAGGGGATGATAGACTTCTCATTATTTGAGCCATTGTAGTTTGGTATTCTTCTATACTATGCATGAGTTATGTCTTCCTTTGTTCTTGTTGGTTACTAAGAGGACATAGTTCGTGCAAACTATAGGAGGGCCATATATTATATATATACTTTAGACATAACTCGTACTTTCCTGTACTTTAAATAATACAATTATTACTCAATGGGTAAGGGTAATCAATAACAAGATTGATGCATTCTTGTAAATATGTGTAAAAAAATTTTGAAATTATTTGTAAAATCCAGAAAATATTTTGTAAAAGGTTTTGAAGTCCGTTGAATCATCTTTTGGATAATCTTTGAAAAATCTTTGTGAAATATTTGCTAACCTTTGTAAAATATCCATTCCAAAATTTTAGTATAAAACTGTATATAAAATTCTCTATTAATATGTACACAATCCTTGTGAATACTTGTAAATACATACAATTCACTAACCCTTACAAAATACATAAAAAATAAAAATTATTCGAAATAAAGAAAAATAAAAACTCTTCAAAACCACATAAAAGTTCAAAACTAGAAAATCTACTTAAACAAAAAAAATTTGCATTTGTATGCGTGTTTTTCAAAATGATTTTGATCATTGAACAAGTCCGAAATAAAATCGAAAGATTTGAGATTGATTTAGTCCTTAATCCAATTAATTCTACATGAACCTCATAGGAATTGGAATTAAGTCTTTCAGGTCAATGTGAGTTAATTCTTTGAGTCCGTAAGACTATGTTCCCATGTCATCTAGATTAGCCTAAGTAGAATGTTTCATGACACATGCACTATCCTTATTAGTAGTGTCCTAACTTTGACAAGCACTCTACATGTAGATCAACTCAAAGGAGGTGGTGAAGTGCATAATTCTTTAGCTTGAGAAGCATGTGAATGGAAACATATGCCTCCCCAATAGGAGGTCAGTGCACCCCAACCTAATGTAGTGGCACTGACATGTAAAGACAACATGTTATGTGTTGCAATAAAGCTTCTAAAGAGGGATAATCTATTGGCTCAAGAAGAAAATATCCTTATGTAATTGCTACCAAAAAAAGATAGAAAGAGTTATACTGGTAAAAAGTCAATGAAAAATCATTCCTCCTAGAGAAATTGTATCATAAGTAAGGCTTATTCTTCAAGGTCAAGCTTATAAGGTTGCCTTGGCTACACTGGCCAAGCTCCAAAGGATGTGTAGCTACACTAGTCACAATCCATTCTCTTCTCTACCCCCTCTTCTCCAAAGTACCTCTCTCTCCTCGATGAAAGAGCAACTAGAGTAGGGAATTAGGGTTACATTGTTGAGTGTTACTAAATAGAGAATTGTGGAACATGAGGTTTGATAAGTTTTAAATCACATTCCTGATGAGGTTCCTCCAAACTATCCCAAGGTCTGACCTAAGCTCCATACTTTAATTTTATAAAGATGAATTTAAAAATCATTATTGTTCTAATTTCTTTCATTTTCTTTTCTTTATTTTCTTTTTCAACACTTATTCTCCTAATAAGTGTTTGTTAGGGACGAGCAAAGGTATGTACAGGGGGTTGATAAATACCCATTCATTCATCTTTATTCTTACATACCGGATTCAAATCCCTAGAAAATTGCATATAAATATCATTAACTTGCATAAATTAACATTCTAACATCGTGTATAAATATATGTATTTAAACCCAAAATAAAATAAAAAAGAAAAAATATATAAGAAAAATAAAAGAGACATCTACGATATCGACTGACCCTAAAACCCAAGACCAAGTAAACTATTGACTAGGTTAATCAAGAATAAAGTAGCGGGCGATATGGACAAACCATGTACATAAAACCCAAGAAAAAACAAATCGCAATACACTGTGTACATATTCAAAGTTATAGCATTTTATTCATCAACATACATAAAATAAAAAAATTTCAAAACCAAACATGTACATAATAATATATAGAAATAATAAAATTATTGGCAAAAATACACTACACAACTTACATACAGAACACTCAATTGAAAAAATCCAGAAAGAAAACTTTATTGATCAATATCTTCTCCATATGAAATGAAAATAAACTAAACTCACCTCTGTTGTATTTCAAATTTAATTATCTTCAAAATGAATGTAATTTCAAGGAAAATGGAGTTAATATATAAAGCCCACTATTGAGTGCTACTTATTTAATAGGATTATTCAAAATGTGAAACAATCATCGCAATCCAAAGAAGCATCAAAGAAATTTTATTTATTTCTCAAGTCAAAACTAAATAAATGAGTGTCAACAAGAGAAATTGCTATTTATTTACCTGAATAGCATAGAAGATCGAACTCTGGGAGGCTACAAAAATCCCGAGTGTTATTCAATTCAATGAAAAATCAAAGAAAGGAAAGAGAAGTTCTATGCCGACTACTCTTCATCTTTGTAATTTTTTACTTTTTAAAAATTTTATAAATTTTTTATATTTATTTTTGCTTTTTCTGATTTTATATTATTTATTAATTTTTATATTTAGCCAATTTTTTCAATTTTTTAAAAGAAAAGAAAATTAAAACAAGGAAAATGAAATAAAAGAAAGGAAAAGCATTTTTGTAATTTTCAAATATACAAAAGCAAGCAAAAAATTAAACAAAATTATTTTGGTGTTTTTGGTCTTTTTTAATGATTTCGTATTTTTCATAGAATTTTTTATATTTTTTATGGTTTTTAAAATAATGGAAATCAGAAAATAATGCAAACAAAAAACAGTTCGAATGTTTTAGAATTTTTTAAATTAGAAAATGAAATTAACATGAGTGAAACATGCACATTGAGAACACTTATATTTTAAAAATTTTCCCGAAAGCATTTTTCATTTTTTTAATTTTCTGTGATTGAAAATGATTTTTTATGTGTTCTCAGAGTTTTTATATTTTTTGGGTTTTATGAAGAATTAGAAAACAAAATTTAATCAGAAAATAAAATAAAAGAAAATAAACAAACAAGATTTTTTTGGAATTTTTCGAAAAGCATATTAATTTTCTATTGGTTTTTTATGCAAATAATGGATATTTTTTGAATTTTTCATTTATTTAAAATTAATAAAAAAGATTAAAGTACAAAGTAAAAACTAGTGATGAAGGAATGAATAATACGAATCTAAATTAGTTTTTTATGGAATTTTTAATGTAGTTATGTTATTTATTATATCAAATTATCAAACGAAATATTATGCAGATTCATATGGACTAAAATATAAAGAAAAAAAGTTTAGGGACTAAACGAATAACACAATAAAGAATTGTGGGGTTGATAGTGCAATTTCTCAAAAATGTGCATGTCAACGTACATTAGTCGTGCTGGCACGAACTTAAATCCAATTAATTATGTTCCATGGGCAAATTAATAACAAACAACTGCACATGTTTTTATTGCAATTTTCCACAACTCGCGTGTAATGCACACTCTTTAATTTAAAATGGATTCGAATGCAAACGAAATAAATAACAAGGGAAAATATGTAAATGTTCAATAAACAACAAAACAACACATGTACCGAGAGAGACTTATTTGCAAAGGAAATAATGGCAAGGGCATGAGGGAAAATTTACCATCAATAAAAGTAGCAGGATCAACAGTTGTGATGCGTTGTCACTCTGATCGAATGGCTAAGACGAAAACACACGTTTGGGAACTCGATCCGCGGTGCAGCTTTGGGGCTTTTTCGACGTATGAGATTTGATCTTCCAGTTGTGTTCTTGATCTGATGATGATGTATGCTCTAGGAGGAATTGTGATGAAGGTTTTCGGAGGTGAATTCAATCAGCCAAATGTCATCTGATCTCCATCCCCACGAAATCTTGAAGGGTGTGGCTCGCTCCATCGACGCTTATCACTTTATATAATGCCTTCACGGCACTCGAAGGTGGTTGGCATGCTATTTCGAGGCTATAAGGTATTCAACTACAGGTGAACCTCCAGGTCCTACACTTTGCTCCAAGATGAGCTCCTGAGACCTGCAAAAAAGTTCATTTCTTGGAGGCAATTCTTTGACCTACTTTACTAGGAGAATAACAAGAAGATATGAGGGATAATGGAGACCTCCGGTGTTCATAGATGGGATAGAGGTCAAACTCTAGATCCGAAGTGATGTGGACGTGATCTGGTTGTGGGGAAATATGAAGAACGTGATGGCGATCCTTATGGTGAGATCGGCTATGAATGAAGGTGATCAGAGCACCTCCAATCAAGCAGATTGGAGGTAAATGATAGAGAGCAAATTTTATCTAATCGCAGAAGAGAAAATGCAAAATCAAATGATAAATGAATTATAACCTAGATCTACAAATGGATGTATGGCAAAGATGCTTGCCTCGCTCTGTTGCATAAGGCCGAGAGGCGAAACGTCATGACGATACTCTGGAAACATGGGTGGATCTCGATCTCATATTGTCCCTCGTGCTTCCGGATGAAGATAATGAGGCCATGTCACAGCGTCAACCTCTTGAAGCCACACTCGTACAAAGATTGTCGTGGAAAAAGCATCAACATGCGAAGATTGAGGTTTGGGTGTATTAATAGACAAGAGCTCCGGTGAAATTTTAAATTGAAAACACATGTGATCTGAGGCGTGAAAGAAGCAGATGATTGTTGGGCGATGAAGATGGTTAATCAAGCTAACAAAATGGAGATGAAATTGTAAAGAGTTGATCACTGAGGTATGTGCGAAAACATGGCAGAATCAGGTTAGCGAGCGGGAAATGCGGGCGGAGGATGTGGGATAGGGTGTTGACCTAGGTCAACAGACACGGGATCGGCATGGCTCAAATGAGACAAGACCACTAAATGACGAAATTAGTTAAAATATGAAATTAATTCAAAATAAAATTGAAAGTAATTTAAATTAAATCCGTTTTTAAAAATAGAAATGTCCGTAATTTAATTATCTTTTTTGATGATTTTTAATGAATTAAATAAAATATATACACATTTAAAAAAATGTGTTATTCACAGGTATATATACCTATATATACAAAACCATGATCTTTAATTTATTATTTTTACAAATATATATAATTTTATAATTTGTTAATTTACAAAATTTTGCAAGGTTTTTAAAAGTATTTTTGTTAGATTTTTAGAAGTTTGTTTATTAGGTAAATAAGCAGTAATAATTTACAATATACATAGTGATGCATATACAATATGTTTTTGATTTTATTTTTATATATTTTAAATTTTGTCATTTTATTTGTATTTATATAAGTTAAATACAATATATCCATGTTTTAAAAATACAAATTATACAAAAAAACAAAGAAAATAATTATGCATATAATATACATATGTATCCAATAATACACCAAAAAGTCAAATCTCGCACCTTAGCTCCGATTTTATGAAACTGCTTCCATTATAAAGATTATTTAATTTGAAGTACAATGAAAGTGAGTTTGGTTAATTTTGAATTTTTAAAGAGAAGATATTGATCTGGTACGTTGAGATTGCATGTTTTTTCTAAAGTGTTATTATTTACACAATGTGCACTGATTGTTCATGCAAATTTTTTATTTATTTACAAATTATTTTTATGTACAAGTTTCAATAAGAAATCATTTTTATTTAAGGTGAGTTTTGTTATAAATAAAATTATGTAAATAATGTGTATTATATATAGTGGTGAACAAGTGATAAATATACATAAATGGGTATTGATTTTCTTGATTTAAGCCTTATCTCACCCTACTTTATTCCTTGTCGATCGGGTCACGTCTTGACCTTCTTTAGGGGCCAGAGTCAGTTTGTATCTATTACGTATATATAGTCTTTGTTTTTCTTTATGCTTCATTTATTTATTTTAGGTTAAAATGGTTATAAATATACAAAATTTATAGAGGAATGAACGTTCATAAAATGAGATATTTATTAATATTTGCAAGTGCTTTATATGGGATTTTAAGCTAAAATAAATGAATAAATATGATGAAATGCAGATTCATCATCTCGTTATGCATTACCTTTGCTAGTCCCTTAGCAAACAGTTATGTGAAGAATAAGTAACTCAAAAGAAATAGAAAACTAATAAAGGAAAATAAAAGAACTTAGAACAATATTGATTATCAAACTCATCTTCATAAAAAGAATGTATGGAGCTCGGTCAGACCTTTGGATTATTAGTTTGGCGGAACCTTATCTAGAATAGGGTTAAATGAAAAATGTCCTCTAGTTCCACAATTCTATGTTTAGGTCACCTCGATAGTCAGGTCAGAAGAAGTCTACATATGTAAACTTTTGTGACTATGAATCTTACATTGTACTGTGTAAGTGAAATATAGCTCTTCACTTCAGAAATGACAGTGTAATCCTCCTCTAACAAGGTAACTCTAATTCCCCGATCTAGATATTCTTTGCTCAAGGAGCAGGGTATTCCCTACTAAGTTCAATTACAACAACATCAGAAGAGATGAAAGATAAGAGAATGGATTCTGGCCAGTGTAGCCACATATCCCTAGAGCTTGACCAGTTTAGCCAAGTCTCCTGCTACCAGCTTCCTTGATATAAGATTTTGGGGCATATGCCTTGCTTGTGAGAGAGATTTTTTTTATTTTTTATTTTTTAATATACACAATGGTGTAACATGTACATAAGGAGTTTTTCTTCTTGATCTGGTAGAGTATCCCTCTTTTGAAGCTTTATTGCAACCCACAACATCCCGTCTTTAGACATCAGTGCCACTAGTCTAGGTTGAGGCACACTGGCCACTTATTGTGACTGTGATTGTTTCCACTCGTGTGTTTCCCCAAGCGAAAGGATTCTGTCTCTTCACCACCTCATCTGTATTGAGTAATGTGTAGAGTGAATGTCCAAGTTAAGACATTTTCTAAAAGGGTCATGCTTGTGCTGTTAAATAGTCTTCTTAGACCAATCAAGAAGACATGTGAACATAGCCTTATGAACTCGAAGAATTAAGTCACATGAGCAGAAATATCCTCACTCCAGTTCATGTAAGATTCCTCTAAAATTAAGTGGATTAAGGTCATAACCAAGATCCATTCTTCGATTTTATTCCAGACTAGTTTAAATATCAATATCCCTCCGAAAAATACACATGCAAATGAAAGAAATATATATAAAACATTCTTTTCAAAAGAAAAGAAATGAAAATAACAATCTTTTGGAAATAAAATTTCACATAGTTTTGATTTTTTTATGGATTTTAAACATTTTAACATTTTTTCTAAATAAAAACTAAAGGGTTAGTAGATTAAATGTATTTACAGGGATAAGTAGGGGTTATGTATATATTTACAAGGATTTTATACAAGTATAAATAAAAGGGTTATACAAAGTATTATACAAGATTTTATGTACATCTTTTACAACGAATTTTATAAAATTATTTTATATACAACAAAGAGTTTTATAGAAGTAATTACAATTTGTATACATACATGAACTTTATACCAAACAAAGATATCCAATAATTTGTATGCTCTGTGACAAAATAATTTTTTTTAAAAAAAATTAGTAAACCTTTTTAAATTATTTTACAAAATAATTTAGAAACATTTTACAAATTATTTTACAAATATTTTTACACAAGTAAACAAATGTTTTTGTAAACTATTTTACAAATCATTTACAAACAATTTTATAGACGGGTTTTTGCAGACATTTTACTTCCAAAAATTATACAAACATTTTGTATGATATATATAATTTTTATATAAAAATAATTTACAAATTATTTTACAGTCAGAATAATTTTGCAAATGATATTTAAAAAAAATCATACAAAAATAATTTTGTATTAATTTTTACAAACATTTTTACTAGCAGTTTACTAAAAGTTTTACAAAAGTTTTTACAATATTTTAAGAAACACTTTCTGCAAACCATTTTACAAGAGATTTTTGCCAATCATTTTACAAATTAATTTTCGAAATTTTTTAAATTAATATCCATACTATTAATGAACAAAAGTACGAGTTGCGCTAAAGTATATATACAATATATACGACACCCACATATACTTAGCTTGAACTATGCCCTCATAGTGGTCCAAGAGCGACAAAGGAAGGCATAACTCGTGCTAAATATAGAAAAGTGAAAAGAATCTATACAACAATGACTCAAAGAATAAAAATAAAAGAAGAAATGTCAGTAATCTCCCCCTAGACATAGGGTCGAATAATCCTAAGTATAGAAGATTGTATAAACATGGAGAATCGAGGAAAAAAACAACTAAACGACTCGATTTGTCCTCCCCTATACTTAGGGTGAACGATCTGTATGTATAGAAAAATAATATCAATAAGTTGAAGGACAAGAGAGAGAGACTGCATAAATAACAAGAAATAAAAAACGCAAAAGTGGATGAAATGAACGACATCACTCCTCATATACTTAAGGTAAGGTATACCTAAGTATAAGCAAAAATAAGAGTGATGAAACAGAATAAAAATTGAAAAACTCAAGTCATTCGCCTCCCCTATACTTTTGATAAAGTACATCCTAAACATTCACACACTGGAAAGAGGTGAATGATAAAAATAGAAGAAGAAAGAATAAAAAGAAAGGATATATACAAGATAATATTAGCTCAGGTATCAGACGCAAAAGATGTCAAGGAATCATCGTCTGATACTACATATGTGGAATCTACCACTGATATGAATGTACCTTGATCAAGACATGGATTTAGAAATTGTCCGTTCACAACAATTTGTTTCACATCAGATGACAAGCCAAATATGACAATACTATCATTGTCACACAAAACACTAATAATGAACGGTTCTAACAAGTTGCTTTTTTTATTGCCAGGAAACAACTTCAATTTTGCATCAAACAACCATTCTTTCTAATAAGGGGATGACGTCTTTCTTGAAATGTGTATGTCATGTCAATGCTTGATTTTCTCCTTATGCATGAGTGAATTGTCATAGGTGAAATCTCGGAATTTCAGCAATCTGTTCAAGTCCACTTTCCTACCCTTGCCTACTTTGTCGTAGTCCAAACTGCAGACATAGAGTTCTCATAAATATTTGTGAATTAATTCTAATTGCAAATGATAAAGCTTTCCATAAACCAATCTATAGGGAGATATACCCAATGGGGACTTGTTTGTCATACGATAAGCCCATAGAACTGAGTCAAGCATCTAGGACCAATTCTTTCTATCTGGACGTACACATTTCTGAAGTACAGTATGTATCTTGCTATTTGAAATCATAGCCATGTAGTTAGTCCGTGGGTGGTAAGCATACACAACTATATGCTCAATGGTGTACGCCTTCACAATCTTATTGACCTCTCTATTAATGAAATGGCTACCCCCATCTGAAATGAATATCTTAATGATCTCGAACCGCGCAATAATATTGTCCTCGAGAAAGGAACGAATCGTACGACTATCAGCGGCTCTGGTGGGGATCGCCTCCACCCAATGATAATCATACTCCATGGCAAACAAGTGTACTGAAATCCCAAACTGACGTGAAATGGTCCCATGATGTCTATGGCCCAAGCATAAAAAACATCTAAAATTTGGATATATTTCATGGGCATGGTATCATTGAAACCGATGGTTGCTCCCATTTTCTGACAATCAGTACAATCTCGAACATAATCCGTAACATCCTTAAATAGAGTTGACCAACATAGGCCACTTTCCAGAACCTTAGTTGCCGTGCGCATCCTTGAATGATGTCCACTAGAGTCTAGTTTGTGATAATGCTCCAACACACTGGTGTATTCCTTCAGAGCAAAGCACATTTTCTAGATATAATATGGACCCTCATGAAATAGGTACGGATCCTCCAGCTAGTAAAATGTATCTCAGACAAAAATCTGTCTACCTTATACTTGGGCCAATGATGTTGAACTTTCTTGCTGATAAGATAGTTCATAGCATCAACATACTATGAAGTGAGGCCACAGACAAAATGGTCTCATATGTGAAGGTCTCAAAAATGGGATGTATTGACTACTCAAAGGAATCTGCATCTGTGATACGGGAAAGGTGATCTGCCACAACCCTCTTGACTCTAGGTTTATCTAGAATCTCTAAATCAAACTCCTGGAGAATAAGGATCCTTCTGATAAGGCATGGTTTGGCATCCTTCTTTTCCCATAAGTAGCATATGGCAGTGTGGTCCGTGTAAACAATTACATGTGAACCGAGTAGGTAAGAACATAACTTCTCTAAAGTAAACAACACTGCTAATATCTCCTTATCTGTAAATGTATAATTTTGATGTTCTCCATATAGAGTTTTGCTAGATAGTGCATGGAAAATGGTATCACATTACTTTTCTACCCTAAAATAGCTCCAACTAGAAAATCTGATGCACCTGCCATGATCTCAAAGGGTAGAGATGAATCAGGTGGCTGAAGGAAGAGCTTGGGTAACCATGTCTTTTATATGGTGAAATGCATGAGGGCCTTCTCATCAACTATAAACTCACTCTTCGTGCATAGAAGCTCAATTAATGGCCTAACAATCTTGTTGAAGTCCTTAATAAATCGCATATAATCTCCAATGTGTCAAACAAACAACCTCAAATGCTTCAAATTATGCGGCGGCTCATGCTTGGAGATCACATCAATCATAGACGGGTCAACCTCCATTCATTGTCTAGAATGATGTGGGCCAATACAATTCCATTAGTCACCAAAAGTGACTCTTCTCCCATGAAATAAGTATGTTTACCTCACAACAACGCTGAAGTACTCGGTCTAAATGAATAAGACATAAATCGAAACTATCCTCGTAGATCAGGGAATTGTCTATGAAGACCTCGAGGAAACTAGCTAACAAGTCGGCAAAATTGACCAACATACACCTTTGGAATGTAGCAGGGGTGTTACACGGTCCAAAGGGAATCCATCTAAGCATAGGTGCCAAACAGACAAGTAAAAGTGACTTTTCTCTTGATCCTCCAGAGCAATTTCAATGGAGTTATATCCCGAGTCCCAATCCATGAAATAAAAGAACTCCTTCCCCGCCAACCTCTCAATAATCTGATAAATAAAGGGCAGTGGAAAGTTATCTTTCTTGGTAGATGAATTTAGGCACCGGTTATCTACACAGACATACCATGAAGTGGGTATACGGGTCGGAATCTCATCACCACGATCATTTGTTACGATAGTAATCCTGTATTTCTTTTGGGCTACATGCAACGAGCTGACCCACTTTGAATCCCAAATGGGATAAAGCCAGCATCACACCAATTCTTGATATCTTTCATGACAACATCCTAGAGATTGGATTTAGACGGCTCTGATACTCACGAAAGGATTTCTTATCATCCTCTAAGTAGATATGATGCAAGCACAAAGCTTGACTAATCACACAGATATTCGAAATATTCCATCCTTTCCCCTTATGGTTTCTCTTGAGAACCTATAGCAAGCAAGATTCCTGATTGTCAGTCAACTACGAACTGATGATGACCTGAAACATTTGGGGGGGATCCCACAAGGAAGGCATACTTCATCGTTGATGGTAAAGTCAAAAGAACATGTGGGGTCCAAATCTGCTCTATGATAACCTCTGCAACTACACTGGTTGAAGGTATCTGATATGCGCAGTGTGTACTGTCCACCATGGCTAATGTAGGCTCAACATGTAAATTCTCAAAAAGGTCTACAATGAATGATCTCTGCTCAGAGGGGGATTGACAACTATGATGTCCAGCAAGTATCTCAGAAATCTCAGTAGGAGATGTCTCATCAGTAATCTCAAAAAAAGAAAGTATGTTAGGAATCTCATAATGTACCTCTGAAAACTCCAAATGATCCTTATAAAACATCACATAAAACCCATCAATTGACAACTCAGAATTATAAACAAGGAATGTACAGTCTAGAGGTTCCCTCTAAGAAAGGAACTCTTGGGTGCCCATGAAATATGTGAAAGTTCTATCTCTCTAACCTTAGCAAGAAAATCACAGTCCTCATAATCTGTTGTATCTGTCTCTCTCACTCATTTGTTGCTGCTGGTAGAAGTGATGGCTTCGGATATGAGATCGTCTCTATCTTAACCTTTTCACTAAGGGAGTGAAAGGTTATCTCTCTAGTACTGTAATCAACTACCGTCTTGGTTGTTCGAAGGAAAGGCTGACCAAGTATGATTGGGGCATGAAATAATGATGCATAGGTATCCATATAACAACAAAATAAACTTAGGATCTTGTTCCTTGCACCATTATGATAATGTCCTCCATAATACCTATCAGCCTCTTGATCGATCTATCTGCAAACTGAAGGATTATCCTGGTGGATTTAAGAGGCACCATCCAAAACTCAGTGGGTTGCAAGGATGGCATGAGATAAATGGAGGATCAGCTATCGAGAAGAGTGCAAGTAAACTCATGCTCAAATACATAACAATAGATGTGAGGTGCTCCCTTATCTTTCATTTAGGAGGGAGGTTGCTCCGGTACTCTGTTGTGCTGAAGTGGATGAAGTCTTCTCATGCATAGAAGTATCGATTGCGGTACTCGCGCTTTGGCATGCACTAATCATAGTAACAAGAAGCTTCAGATGCTTCGTAATCTTGTCCCGCTTATCCAGGTTCTTCATCCTCTGCTCGATCACTTTAAGCTTCTCAAGCTACTTGGATAATTTCTCTATTATGTCTACTTTGGATAGGTGAATTCCTATGATAGTCAGATATGCATTGTCCATTCTATCAACATCTTGTGGGGAAAAGAAGGAGAGGTAACATGATGCTTATGAAAAGCACAGGTAGAAGAAAGAGCTATGGATCTCTCCACCATCTCCTAAAAAATGATAACGGACAACCTCATCCTTATTAAAATGGAACCCCCCACAAGCGACATCTACCAACTTTTGATTCTCAAAGGTTAAACCCCCATAGAAATTTTGCACAAGGCTCGTATTGGGTATATCATTATGGGAGCACTCCTCCGTCAAATCTTTAAATCTTTCCCACGCCTCGTGAATAGGCTTATGGGACATTTGGGAAAAGTTGGCAATCAAAGACCACATCTGATTCAGTCGTCCTAGGGGATAGTACTTGCCTAAGAATGCTAACCTCAATTTATTCCATGAGATAACAACCTTCCCTAAATGATTTATCCATTATAATCCTTTGTCTATAAGGCTTAAAGGAAAAGCAATCATCTTCACTGCCTCTAACGGAATATTAATGTATTGTATGGTGCCACATATGCAGTCAAACTATTAGAGGTGTATATAAGATTCTTCATTAATGTGTCCGTGGAATAATGATAGTAGAGGTAATTGTGGGTTGAAGCTCAAAATTCCCATGAATCATAGGTATTTGAATCTGTGTATTGGTCTATCCTGCCCCTGAATTATAACCATTCTTAAGTGTATGCTTAACCACTAGCTCTCGTGAATCAACTCCCCCATTCCCACCTCCATTTGGTTGCTCACCCTCCTCTCTCCTATCTCGTCTCTCATTCCTCTACTCAATGTTCATATGTCTCAATATGGACTGGATGTCATCTTGCTCACTCAATTATGCATGAGTGTCCTGAATAGAAGCTAACATTGTACTATTTATCCCCTTCTTCTCTACCATGAAACCCTTGCCCTTCGGCGGCAACAAGTGCTTTGATTCTATCTTTAAAAATGTATACGACACTAAATTAGTCCTCATAAATGGTGGAGACTTATATGACATTTTGAGTTTAGAGTCAATCTCAAACAATGGATTGGGTTAGAAAAAGGGTGATGTTGAGAAAGAGGGATATTTGGAAAGTGATCTTCCCGAATAGTAGACAGCAGAACTTTAGTGTGAAATGAGCTCGCAGAGTCCAAACATGGAATACTCCAATCTGACATCTTTGATGTCAAGAGGAAAGATGCAAGAACACAAAGTCATGTCAAGATTAAAGAAGGAAAAAAGGCACAAAAGGCACAGGGGGATCAGTATCCTAACAAATAAACACAATATAAACCCTCGATTCTCCAACTGAACACAAGTGGAGACCATAAGAGTTCGGTCTTTTATCTTTTCAATTTTAATTTTAGTGAATCTACAAGAAGTTACTTACTACCAATCACACAGGGTGAGTTGTCTCTATCGCCCAACGTACATTCTCAATCAAACCCCATTCAATGGAACTATCTACCTGGGTCATTGGGTTCAATATCAAACTTAAAGGTAGAGAGGAGAATGAGCACACCAAGATGATTTTCAAATGTCTGAGACAAGTACTTGCATCTCAACCATATACCACATAGATGTGTACATGAGCATAGGGCATAAGTCCAGGGACTTGGGCTCTATCCTTATAGCTGTGTCCTCACCCACTCTGTCTGGAGGTAAGTACCTGGAAACAATGAGGGGTTAATCTCATCAAAATAGTGATGATTTATCCTTACATTTATTTTATGGTTGAGTTATCTTTAGCAGCCTTGATTTTAGAAATGTTATCACTTTTTTGAATTTTTTCAAGTAAACGATCTAACACATTTTCTAATTCCATTTGATCTTAATTGAGTGAAAACAGGGAAGGAAATCGAAAAAGCCGATGCACGATGAAATCAATGATGCGTGCAAAGATAGAGATGTGTACCTTTCACCAATACTCTACATGCAACGTAATCCACACATAAAAATAAAGACAGAAATAAAACTTACCTAAATGATGCAAGAGAACCATCCGAGCAGTAACTTCTATTTACAAGCAAGAACCAATTAATTTGATTAAGTCCAATCCTATGATCTAGACTATTGGAACAAATATTCTTTTAAGGGATTTATACCTAATCGATGACATCGCTCAAGTAAGATAATAAAACCTACTTATAAGGGCTCAAGCACATAAAACTTTGAGAAATAAATAAAAATAAAACGATGAAAACAAAAACGGGTGAGGTCCCAAAGTGCAAGGGCACTTGGTAAAACATACCCCGTGCACACAAGGGTATATAATGGCCTTAGAAAAAAGAAAGAAAAAAGAGGCCAGTGCCAAGAGAATAATTACATATTTTTACAAGAATAATGATGTAAATAAAAGTATAAATAGAAAAAATGTATGTGGAAATTACTGTAAAATTTTCCAAGTCTCCTGTTTCTTCCTCCTACGCTCTCCTACTGATCGATGAAGAAACTAATCGCCTCCACTTCGCTTGGGTGCACTGGCTCTACTTGGAAGGTTGCCCTCTCTCGCTTGGCCCTCACAAGAACAAGAGAAACAGAAGAGATTTGAGATCATGATTATGAAAAGTATGAATAAAATAAGAGGAAAGAAGAGAAGAAAATTGACAAACAAACAAGACACATAGAAGTGGATAAGAGGCAAACTGAGAAGAGAAGTTAAGTGGATCTCAAATGAGTCTCTAAGCTCGATCTTGGGGAGATTTTGGTATCCTACAAATCACATCCTGCAAGCACTATTTAAGCTCCCTCACGCACACAAAATTCGATGTGAGTGCCCACATCTCAATAAGATGCATTCCACACAATAATATATACACAAATATAGACAAAAAATAGAATGACAACAAATAAGAGATAGTAACATAGACAAGTAACAAAAAATATGAACAAGAAATATGTGATAGAAGCATAAGAGAAGAAACCAGAAAATTAAAAGAAGACAAATAGGTATCTGCAACCAAGAATAACAAGCTATGAGATGAAAAACCTAGCTACCCTCGTCGTGCCTCCCCGGCCATGACGTCATTTGTTGAGCACTACTTTTACGAGTTTTTATGTAATGGAATTATTCACAATGTCATACTATCGTCACAACCTAAAGAAGCATCAAATAAAAATTTTATTTGCTTCTCAAGCCAAAATAAATCAATGAATGTTAGTAAGAGAATTTGTTATTTATTTACCTCAATAACGTAAATAATCAAACTCATGGATGCAACAATCTCGAGGGTTATTCAATTCAATGAGAAATCAAAGAAAGGAAAGATGAGTTCTATGTACACTACTCTTGGTCTTCTGAATTTTTATTTTTTTCACTTTTTTATGAATTTTTAGTTTATATATTTTTTTATGTTTTTTTAATATTTTCTATGATTTTTTATATTTTGCAAATGTTTTCTTTTTTCGAAAAAAAGAAAATAAAAAGAAGGAAAAAAGAAATAAAAGAAAAGAAAGGAACTTTTTGTATTTTTCAAATAAATAAAAAATATGCAGAAAATTCAAATAAAATTAGTTTTGTGTTTTTGGTATTTTTTGATGTTTTTGTTATTCTTCCAGAATTTTTAGAGTTTCTATGGTTTTGAAAATAATTAAAAAAAGGAAATAATGCAAATAGAAAATAATGCGAACGCTTTTGAATTTTTTAAAATCGAAAATGAAAGTAAGAATTAGGGAAACATGCACAATGAGAAAGATTATTTTTCAAATTTCCAGAAATAATTTTTGCTATTTTTTATTTTATATTATTTGAAATAAATTTTTAATTATTTTTGGAGTTTTTCTATTTTTTGGATTTTTATGAGGAATTGAAATTAGAATTTGTTCAAAAAGTATGACAAAACAAAATAAACAAACATGTTTTTTTGGAATTTTTGAAAAGTATTTATATCTTTTTATTGAATTTTTATGCAAACAAAAATATTTTTGGAGTTTTCAATTATTAAAAATAATAAAAAATATTGGAATGTGAAATTAAAATTAGTAATGAAAGAACGAATTAACATGAATCTAAAATGTTTTTCTTTGATTTTTTAGTGAAGTTCTGTTATTTATTAAATCAAATTAACAATCGAAATAACATGTACATTTACATGATTTAAAATGCAAGGAAAATTATTTATGGGACCAAATGAAAAACACAATAAAGGAAAGCATGTCTAGTAGTGCAAATTACCCAAAAATGCTCGTACTAACGTACGTGATTTGCGTTGGCATGAACTTAAATGCAAGTAATTAAGTTCCAGTGGCCAAATTATAACAAATGAATGCGCAGGTTTGTTGCAATTTTTGGATCTGAGTCTTCGTCCACTATACACAATCGGAGTTGGAAGATTGCGTAAGGTTGAATATGAACATGGATAGATCAAGATGCGAGACGAAAAACCGAGATCGATGGTGAATTAATTCGTGATGGATTCTAAAATCTAAAGAAAATGACGACGAAATGAAAATGCAAAAGGTAAACTAAGATTAACCTAGGATAAAAATAAGAGAAAAAATGTGGATATCACCTTAGAAGTAGAAAATGCTGTGATGGACACGACGAAGGCTGACTCGATGTCACCGGACGGATCGGAGTCGCTCTTCTTCAACAAGATTTCTCTTGAAAAAATAAGCTCCTCTCCGCTAAAGATTGATCAAATAATATTGAAGGAAAGGAGACCCATTAAAAAGAAGATGAAATCCAAAAAAAGAAGATATTTACAAAAGAGGAAGGTGTTTAGTGGTGGAATCAACAAAATAAATTTAATAAATTTAATAAAAAATGAATTTTTGTAATTACAATAATAATAATTATTATTAATTGTCAAAAATTAAAGAGCCACCTTAGTGGTGGCTAATTAAGGTAATTATTGAATTATACACATATGGTATATTTTTATATACAATTAATTGATTAATTGAATTATTTTTGTCACTTTATTTATTTAATTAATAAAGGTTAATTATTTAATTTTTTTGAGATGGTTATTCAAGGAAAAATTTATATACATATAGTACATTATAAACATGTACAAATAAGGAAATAATCATATATATATACAAATTATTTATTTTAAATTACTTGTCAACAATATTTGCAATTATTTAAAATATAATATGTACCGAAAAAATAAAATAATAAATACAACAGAGAAATGGAAAAAAATGCACAAACCACCCCATAAAATCGACTTTTCAATCGTAACTCCAAAAATTATGAAATCACAACCATTTTAAAGATAATTTAATTTAGAATACAATGGAAGTGACTTTGGTTCAATTTGAGTTCATATGGAGCAGGAATTGGTCTTTCAATTATCGCTTATTGGCTTTTTTCAAGTGTGATTGATTTTACTCTGTATATGATTTTATTTTGCAAACATTTCTATTATTTGCAAATTTTGTTTAGAAAATTAATTAGTTTGAGTTCAATTTATGGACAAATAAGATAGAGTTAGTTTTATACAAATATATATAGAAAAATATTTACAACACATTTTTTTGGATTTTTTAGGACCATATCTCCCCCAACTTTATTCATGGTCGATCAGGTCAAGTCTTTACCTTTTTTAGGGGTTTGGGCCAGCTTGTATCTATTACATATATACATTTCTCTCTCTCTCTCTCTCTTCTTTGTTTTTCCTTTCTTTCTTTGTTTATTTTATTAGATTAAAATAGTAATAAATGTATAATATTTACACACAAATGCAAGTTAGTAAGAATATGAAGTTAGTATTATATACATGTGTTTTATAAGGGATTTTAAGATAAAATAGATGAATAAAGATGATGAAATGCAAATTCATCAGGACAACCACCCTTATAACCAAGTCAAAGGGTGGTCGTCCACCGTAAGTGGATGGTGGTGGCCCCTCCAATCCATCATACATATTTACAACAACTTTTGATATAAATTAATGAACAAAAATATTTCCAAATTAATTTTATGAATATTACAATCATGACATTAAATAATAATGAATCATATTAGCAACCCCAAAAAATGTAAATTGTATTTCCAATTATTTTCCAATGGAACCCAATTCACATCAACAATTATTTTAAAGTCAACATCACCTTAGGGGTGGTGGGCCCAGGTGTTAAAGATCGAATTGGGAATGCAAGTTGGACTTGCAAGGCAAAATATGTTCACGCTTCTTTTTATCCGAGTTACAGGTTCTCATATTATTGGGATGTGACAAAGATAAGGAATGAGATCCTAGATCTTGCTGAGATATGATGGTAAGTATATCTCTTACATTCAAAGTGATTAACAGAATGAACTTTCAGTGTTGATAAGGCATGACAACATTGATATAAAATTTCCTAAATCAAAGTTATACATATTGATGCAAATTTCTTATTTCAGATAATCCTTCATTAAACCCACTCAGTACTGTACTCAATATTAACCAGTATAATATCATGGATTAGATCCATGATCAAGATATTATACTTGCAATTGAACATATAATGTATGTGGTTGCAATGTGCAAGTTTCCTCATAATAATGAGGAATAACAATTAAATAGACAATTTGACTACAACCTTAGGGTTTGTATGTCTCTACAGTCCTGATCACATCGAGCGCACTTTGTAAGTGACATGTCGATGATGATCGTAATTGTCGATTAATCCTTATAAAATCTAAGAAGATGTTCTGGCATACATTTGTGCTCGAGACATTTAATCATGAATGACATTGTCACTACATCATGTAGAATGGTGGCTCTATAAGAGATGATGTATTCAAAATGTTTGAGTACCTACCTGAACCTAAGTCTTTAAGAGTTAAGATGTATGTAAATATGATGAGTGTCATCATTATACTATATATACTCTAGTTGTTCATGAAACTTCATAATACTCATGTTGTATGAATTAAATGATGCACGTATAAATGTTGAAGTAATCTTATATTGAAATCTTTTGAATTCAACATAAGAGATTCTTTGTCTTAAGGAATATTTGTTTACAGATGAAGCGAGCGCAATGGAAGCATGGGTTGGACCCAAGCGAGAAGAAAAGTAAATGAGTTGACTGTACTTTTGTGACTTCCATATGACATGCAAAGAGCTTGATGAATGGCAATACTGCAATAAGCCGATGTTCTGATAGTATGACTATCCAGTCAATCTCGGATCCTTAGAGAAGGATTCGGATAATACATTAGAATAATCTACATCTACATTTAATCATTGAAATTGACTTTCTTATTTGATAAGATCAAAGTCTAATAATTGTATCTCATTCTTCTAATAACACTTGCAATTAGTTGCATATGTTTTAGAAGACTAGAAAATTTAATCTTAAGGTTTAATAGTCATCCACATGGATATTGATGCAATTGTTGCAACAATCTCTATTGGATAGATAGACTTCATATTTTCAGTGGGAGAGCCTTTAGTCTTAGAGAATGTCTCTATGACACAGATATTAGAATACACTCATTATTTATTTCTAAATGTTGGGAATAAACATATATTCTAGGATAGACCTATCATAAAGAGTTATGACAGATATATTTCAAATAGTAGTCTGACATCTAGTGGACTCTACCAAATTAGAAAATTAATGAATGGTTCATTAACATTTCTAGTACTGATAATTAAACCTTAAACGATCAATAGGAGGATGAAGATCATTTAACAATGATTTGCCGTCAAACTTTGGACATATATCTATTGATGAGATCAATAGACTAGTAAGAGATGAAACTTTAGAATGTCTGAAATTTCAAATCTCATATACTTGTGAATATTATATTCAAAGTAAAATTATCCAATGCACCCTTCTCTAGGAATGGTGGAAGATGTCAAGCTATTCAAGATCTCATACATATTGATGTATGTGGATCATCTATATCATAATAAACATTGATGATATGTGATATCATTTGATGATTATTTGTGATACGAGATATCTTTCCTTCACCTTAGAAAGCTTTGAAATATTCAAAGATTTCACAATTTTGGGTTAGAACAAAATTTTGAAGTAAGAAGAAATGAATTTTATCTAACCTAGGTAGTTAGTACCTATTAGATGAATTCATGGAATACCTTATGGAGAAAGGAATATCATTCCTATCTCAATCCTCCTAATACACCTAAACACTATAGAGTTGTAGGGAGATGCAATTGGATCATATGTGACTTGATTTGATCAATGATGAATATTAGCATAATTACCTCTTAGTTTCTAAGTATATATGTAGTAGAGACTACAATATATATCCATAATTAGGTTTCATGCAAGTAAGCCAGAATCTAGCACAATAGAGTGCTACTTCATTATGAAAATAAAGGATGATATTGGATACCTACTTTATGACCTTGAGATTCTTAAAAGATGTCATCTCTAAGGATATGGTTCATAGAGTATGACTCTCTTCAGAATCAAGATGAAAATGAAGTAAAGGAACTCATTCAATCTAGAGAAGATAATGAGGCTCCTGAAATCAAAAACTAAAAGGACAATTAAAGATGAAACACTAATACCTCTTCAAATGAATTTGAGTATGGATTTCATGTGTCCGTTAAGTCTGACAATGATCTAACTTGATGAGATGAAGCTTCTAAGGATTATGACACGAAGGATGTATTTTAGCAATAAAGTCTGAAGTAGACTTCATATATAAGTGTTGTATATGGACCCTCGAGGATCCACCAATATGGGTAAGACATGTTAGGTTTAAATGGATCTTCAAAAAAAGAGGGAACCTATTGAGAAGGTGGATACATTCAAAGCACGGTTCGTATCCATAAGATAGATGCATAGAAATAAGACATCACTTGCGATGAGACTTGCTTAATACTGACCATGCATAAACCCATCATAACATTGCTAACTATAGCTACACAACATAACTATGACATCTTCATGATATGAATCAAGATTTCATTCCTCTTTGAATACCTCTCTGAGGATATTCATATGAAGTAGCCCCAGAGCTTCATGTTGAGGAAAGCAAGGTGTGCAAGCTGAAGAACTCTGTCTATGGACTCAAATAAGCTTCTTGTAGTTGGAACATCAGATTTGATGAAAATATGAATGTTATGATTTCAGACAGAATATTGATGAGCCATATGAACCTTAGTGGGAGCTCCATTGTGATCATCATGCTAAATGTAGATGACATCATGATCATTTGGAATAATATAAGGAT
Organism: Ottelia alismoides; assembly: GCA_037367405.1. Lineage (NCBI taxonomy): Eukaryota > Viridiplantae > Streptophyta > Magnoliopsida > Alismatales > Hydrocharitaceae > Ottelia > Ottelia alismoides. The sequence continues at coordinate 601,091 of JAZKJV010009139.1, read as the reverse complement.
AATAATATGTGTCATATAATTTGGTTGTTCCATACCTTGAGATATGATCGCAAGGATACCTCTTAGATCTTAGTTCTGAAGTTGTTCAGAAGCAAAGTAAGAGGGTATTGGGACCGTTACATTAATTGGCACACCTTGGACAAGTTCCATTCTGGAAAATTCCAAGGAAGACTTCTTTCCCTTAAGATATGGTACTGACCTATCTAAAGGGACAACACCTCAAGGAGTTGAGGAAGTGAATGCTAAAACTGCCTGCTGTAGTGCATTAGTTTTGAGAAGCCAGGTGTAAGCTAGATGTATAGAAAAGCTAGATGTTTGCCATGTAGTGGGAGTAGTAAACTATTACTAATCCTACTGTGGAAATAAAACACTTTATTGCATTAATAACAATATCTTCAAAGATGACGAGACTTTTTGAGATAGTGATCTCAAAAGTCTTATGTAACGACCGTCCTCCCGAGGATCTTAGGTTACCCGTCAAACACGTCATTTGCACCCTTAACAAGTTTAAGTTAATCTCATGCTTATGAAAACCTGGGGAAATTTTTTTTTAAACATGACATTCACAAGATTTAAATTTGGCTAAGCAAGCAACCACAAAAAACTAAAAGCGGAAGTAAGTTGTACACCAGAACTGAACGACAACATATCCATTCATTTTCATTTCATTCATATACATGCTGAAGTTTCGCAACATTCAATATACATGTATGTATCCCAAAAATAACATTACAAAGGAGAACACAACAAACAACTGTCTAATGAGCTCCAAAAGAATATACCTGCTCTATAAATGTCAGCACCAAAAGAACAACAGCAGCCCCAAGTACGTCGGCTACTGTGACGCCCCTAGGATCCGGGTACTCGGCAAACCAATCCACGCACATACATTCCACATTCGAATACTAATGACATACACATAAGCAGGAGAAATAACACAATTTACTGAAATATAAAGATTTTCTTTTTCCATTCATGACCTGTTCATAATCACATTTCATTGATCACTCCGTGTCCACAAAATATACATGTAAGCATAAATAACATGTACACAATTATACATGTTACATGCCATGTCTCTCAACAAAAAT